>VWZL01000615.1:0-36674 GCA_013396915.1 Stercorarius parasiticus | reverse complement strand
GTGCCCGCGGGAAACCCGCTGCCTCGGCCGGGAGAAGCGGGTGGCGGAGCGGGGCGGCCCCGCGCTGAGGCGGCGGCCCCTGAGGCGGCGCGTGCAGGCGCGGCCCCGGGCTGAGGTAACGCGGCCTGGGGCGGCCCCGGGCTGAGGTAACGCGGCCTGGGGCGGCCCCGCCACCGCCGCATTCCCCGCGCTGTGACAACGAAAAGACACGGTTTAACTAAAAATAAGTAAAATCAGTGTCCCCGGAGGAGATTAGCGGTAATTGGCCTGAGGTGGAGAGCAGCCGATCGCTGTGTTGAGCTGCGCCGCCGCCGCCCTCCCAGGGGTAGGCGCATCGGCTGGGCCGGGCGGTCCCTCTCTGTGCAGAATTACACAAACCGGTGATCAAAGTCACGATAGTAACTTTTAGGAACTTTTAGGAAGGTATTATATAAATGTTGTAATCCTGTGAGTCAGGAACTGCTGATCAGAGCTGGTCAGGAAGGTGTTTCTTATCAGAAAATGCTTCTGTATAGAAACCGAGCGTTTGCAGAAAACCAGTGCAAATCTGATAAAGCTGTGAGGTGTTTTTTGAGCCCCTGGCTGGAAATTCTCTGCCTGCCCAGCAGGTGTGTGGCAGAGCACTGCAGTAGTCACAGCCCATGAGGCTGGGTTTTCCATGCACCAAGCAAGCTAATAAATAGTGATATTTTGATAAGTGCTGGCTAAATATGCTGGATTGTGGCAGTGGAAGACTGAAACTTTTATATTTAATAAGTTTCCTGTCCTGACTGAACTTGCAAGATCAGCTCTGATATTATCTAATGTAATCTTCGTCAAATCCTATTGCTTTTTGTTGTACCTCCATTTTATCACCTCTAAAGCAGGGAAAAGGGTTTTGTGTGTCTGAGGAATGGTGGGATTTACCAATTAACTAGATCAGTGTCAGGATTGAGTGAAAAATTCTCAAAATTCAGAATACTCCATAATACAAAATGTGTATGTTTCTCTCTGACTCGGATCCCTTTGCTTTTCAGAGGTGATGTTTCTATCAAGTAATGGATACACCTGAGAATTCAGCTACTGTAGTCTCTGTTATCATTTATCTTTAGGAAAAGGCAAAACTTTTGAGAAGTCAGCCTGCTCAAACTGTGGAACCCAAAGGTCTTCTGTATGTCCAGCAGAGAGAGTTTGCGGTGACTACCCCTGAAGATGGTATGCAGGAACATAAATGTTTTTTCTTCTACTGCAGCAGTGGTGGTGACAGCTGAGTTCTTACAATGTTCCTGTCCTTTAAAATAGGTTCTGTTTCCATTCTTGGATCAGATGATGCAACTACCTGCCACATAGTTGTGCTCCGACACACAGGTATCTTTAAAGGATGTTTGGTACAAAACCTGTACCCCTGAAGCAATGAATTAGTATTGGTTTATGCTGCATTAATAAAATAAACTGCAATTATGTTTGTATAAGCTTGAATCTTAAAAATTCATGTGATGTATTAACTAAATTACTTGTTCAAAGAGTTGGTGTGTTTAGTGTCACCCTTCATGTGAGTTTTGGGTGCATGCAAAGAGGTTTTTGCCTCGTTCAGTCAGCCCATCTCTTTTGCTGGAGGCTGCTGTCCTGAGACGAAATGAGGTGGTGGTGGATGTAGCTCTTACGCTACTGTAGTAGTGTAATCTGTTACTAATTTCAGTTATGGTAACATAACAGCCTCCAACAATGTCGTTAACTGTCTTCTCATGTCTTCCTCAGGCAGTGGAGCGACCTGCTTGACACACTGCGACGGATCGGACACAGAAGCTGAGGTGTCGCTCATCATGAGTTCAGTAAAAGCTTTTTCTGACAGCACAGGATATGGCAGGTCAGCTCTGCTCTTACTTCTTGTGTGCTGTTTTTCACAAAGGTTACTGTGGTTTGTAAGGTGGGGAATTTTTATGTGATTGTATGGGGTTCAGACAAGGTAATTGTGCAGGAAATATCTCTTGATCAGGAACCACATGTAGAGTGAAAACAGTTTCTTTGATGATGATTTTGAGGGTATTTTTAGCAGTCATTTGGTTCTGTTAGCAGAACATGTTTCTATTCTGAATACTGTCTCTTAAAATGTCATTGTGAGGTTTTGTGCTTACTGTTTTCCAGTTAACTTCTGTTTCGGATGTCTGAAACTTTCCAAACAGACGTTTTTGGTTTTATATTCTATTTTTCCTTCCAGACTGTTGGTCTTGTAAATTCTTTTGGGATCTGAGAATCCATCTGGGATTTTTCTAAGTTTTTTCCAAAAAAAAAAAAAAAAGAGGGGGGGACAAGACAATGGGGGGAAGAAAGCTCTGAAACAGAATTTGGCAAACAAGCTTCTTTCTGGATGTGGGTTTTTTTGCTCCTGCAGTTTGATAAGAACAAAACCTCAATGAACTTAGAAGATGTGGTCTCTAAAACCTCATGATTTGTCAGGACTTGGCTTTGCATAGACACTTCTCAGAGAAGAACCCTGCTGTATGGTCCAGAATAGCTGTGAGGAGGTCACAGGAGTAAAAATCTTCATGTTTAATTAATCCTTTCTTGGGAACTGAAAGGTGGTTACTAAGTTCAGTCCAAATCAGAGGTGCTGACCATCGGAGATACCACTGGGTTAGATAGAATTGCATGCCTGTAATGCCTCTTCAAGTTTTTAATTTGTGCTAATTCCTGGTGATCCCTGAAGTGTTCAGAATGGAATTGCCGTAGCTTGCTATGTAATGTAAACCAACTTGGTGCATGTGACTGTAACAAGTGAGGCTTCTTTAATGGGTGCTTTGGATTTTGGGCTGGGGATTATTTTGTAAAGCTATTCAGTTTGGGATGTCTTTTTAACTGCTGTTTCCTGTTATTCCATCTCTGTTAGGCTGGAAGTGCACCTAGTTGGAGGTTTCAATGATGATAGGCAGTTATCACAAAAACTTACTAATCAGCTTCTTAGTAAGTTCACGTTTTTTCCACTCTCATGTCGAAAAAAAAAAAAAAAGTTGTGACTGGATTTGGGTAAAGTTTGTTTGTAATCTGAGTCTCCTGTCACTTCGTGGAAAGAAATCTGGATTCGTTTTGAAGGGTGTTTTCTCTACCTGAGAACGTGGTGTGGAGAGGGGTTGGCCTTCTGAGGCTCGCACATGGCCAGTGTGTGGGGTGGAGGGTCTGAATTTGTAATTTCTTCCTGGTTTATATTCTTGTGTGTAGAATTGGGGTGCAGTTCGTCTGTACTTGATTCCTGGCTCTGCTGCCAATACACTACATGATCTTGGTCAAGTGTTGTCACTGTCTAAATCGATACTTGTGGGTGACTTCATTAGTTACCATTCCTTTCATACCTTAAATGCGATGAGGTAAAATTTAATAATTGTTTGGAATTGTCTGATGAAAGATGCCATGTCTGTTTATGAAATCCATAGTCCAGAGAAGTAATTGTGGTGCTTTACAAACAAATGGGGGAACATAAAGTACCTGCTTTCCTGTAAGTGCTCTGGCTTGTGCTAAGCGCTTTCGGAGTGTGGTGGAGAGACCTCGGCCCCCCTCGGGATGGGGCAGATGTCAGGATTGGAGGGAGGTGGCCCTGGGGATAAACAAAAAGGGATGCACCCTCGTGGCCATCGCACCTAGGGATTCCTGTTAGCTGGGTTATATGTTGTATGAGAGCTCGGTACAGAATAAAGTAATTTGGTTTTGTTTTTTTCAACCTTCTCATTTTCATGCATCAAGTTACAATGTGAAACAATAATGCCGTACTGCTATTAGAACTTTGAAAAAAGATTATTTTTTTTTTCTAGAGTGGGGGGATGATGAAAAGCAGAATGAATTTACAGCTAATGAAAGACTGCATTTGTTCACTATATATGTAACATTTTAGGAAAATATATTTAAATATAAGCTGTTAAATGTATAGTGAACTGAGGCAGAGCTGATGTGATGCCAGAGCTAAGCCAGTGTCAGTAAAAGGAGTAAGTGGCACAACACTGTTTTAGCATGTTTTTGCTATTACAAATGGCTACTCTGTAAATTACAGTTATGTTTAGTAGTTGTGGCTTTAATTTTATAAAAGTTTGAAGTAAATCTGCAAAACGCTCTGTGCTCTGTTGCCTTATCTAGGAACAGTGCATTAGGTTTCTCTGCCCATCTGTTCTGCAGTGCGCAGCACTGATAATGCCCCCTCGTCTATATACAGCACCTGCTTTGCCACCAGTCACTCTTACACATTGCTGCTATCGTTGTTGCTGTAGGAGCATTCGATCTCCAACCAGATGATGTTCATTTAGTGACTTTCTGCGTAACAGGTAAGAAAACGTTTCATTGGTTTTTGAAGTATCTTTAGCCACTGAAATCAAAGTGCAGGGGTCTTTTTACACATGGCTTTTTTTATCTGTCCTGTAAGAAAGAACAGCACAAGTCCTCCATAACAATTTGTAATTTTTAGTTTTATAGCTGGTAGAGTGTGTGGTGATGTCAAATAGACAATGCAGTGAGGATTCTCTCCTTACCAAGCACTGCTGAAATGCAACTGGTGGTAGAGCTCTCCTGTGATAGTTACCTGGTTATTTTGCCACCTGTGTCCTGTGGAAAGTGGCTGTGTCTATGGAGATCTTAAGAGGCACCTGAGAGCAGCACTTACAGACCTTTGGCTGCCAGTTGTTAGACCTGCCTCCCCACAGGTGTGAATCAATTCATAAACTCATGCAGTCAGTTCATAGTGTGTGATATCACATAAAGCAAGAAGTAATTTCCTTTTCTTCATACCATATTCAGGTCGAATTTCCATCATCTTTGCATTTCAGGGCTGTTGGTGACTGAAACTTCCCATCATGGTAGTTTTGCATTGTGTTTTTTTTTCCTGTAAATTGCCTATGCAGAAAGTGCAGTGACAGTTGGCTGGAGCTGGCAGTACTGATAGGAGATAAAGAGTTCTACTCCAGGCCCCAGGCGTGGTGTTATTGGCCTGTACCTTCTTTTCCGTATTTCTTTCAGGCTTCCTTGTTTTTTTTTTCTGTCTTTATGCAACATCAGATCTGTTCTCTTCACAACGAAATGAATGCTGCTCAGAAAAAAATCCAAAGGCCTATGAGTTTGACTGTTTTTTCTTACAGAACTAAATGACAGAGAAGAAAAGGATATTCACTTTCCAATCATTTACGGAGTAGGTCAGTTAAATTATTTTTTTGTAACTGGATTGCTTTTCAGCTTCCAGTAGTGAATGGGCTGCTTTTAATGACCAGATAAAGCCTAAAAGTTAAGCGCTGCTGTTGGAAGCGTAGGTAGAAATTTTCTGCTGCTGCCAGAGTTCGGGAGATGCACATATGGAAGTAGCTGTGTACAAATGCAAGCAGATCTTCTTCATTTAACTGTACTTGTGATTTTGTCAGTGTTAAGCTATTGAACTAACCTTTGGGGTTAGAACTCAACCTTCAGTCCATTGTTCATGCTGTGTTGTTTCTAATTAGTTTGGAGTATCCATGGAATATTGAAATGCTGACAAAGCAAAATGAGTAGAAATCTGCTATCACAGGCTGAGGGGTCTGCGCTACTGAGAAATACAAGAATAGTGTTTGATGGGTTCTAAAGTTTCTGCAACATAGTAGTGCTGGGAATGTGGTCATTTTAAACAAGCGTTGTGTAAAGAATTAATTTTTTCTGCATTAAACTGTTTCCTACCAGCTGTGAATGTTAAAACAGCAGAGATTTTCCCTGCAACCTTCCCAGAAAAAGGGCCGGATGAGAATTTGCGTTCAGCCCACACTTTAACAGGAGCAACGGTGAGTAAAAATACCGGGAAAAAAGGGTATTTTTGCTGGGAGACCAGTTGGAGGCAATGAAACATCAAAAGTTTGAGGAAAAAATACTTCGGGTATGTCAGTAACAAACCAAATGAGAAAGATGGAAGAGCAGAGGCAAAGGGTAATGGTGGCAATCAAATGACTTCTGCCTTCTCTGGGAAGTATGGCTTTCATGTGCTGTTACGACTGGCCCTGCAGCTCTCCACAGGATAACTTACGTAAAGAGATTCAGGTCATGGGCATAATCCCAGCAGTTCTGGGTTTGTTGTTACAGTTTAATGTCTTATTTGTCAGAATAATTGGTTAATCCTTATGCAATAGGAATGAAGTGGGGCTGAACTGGCAGTACGTCTAAGACAGAAGCTGCAGTTCAAGGCCTTGCAGATTAAGTGCATTTGCTGTCTTGCTCATCTGTGAAAGCTTGTCTGACTCTTTAGGCTCCTGGTGTTGTTACAGCTCACTAACATTTACGATGCAAAGATGGAACAACTACATATTGGGCCTTATTTCTGGAGGCCTTTCCCACATGTGGATTTCTGGCTGGAACAGGATGATGAGCAGATTTTACAGGTACCCAAAATTGACTACTTTTTTTTTCCCCCCTTCTTGCTGCATAGAGGGAGGGGTATGGTCTGTCAAACGTTTTTCCAGTGTACTGCTGGGGAGGGTGGGAAATAATGTTATGAAAAGGCAGAATAATTGAGAACTTTGTATTCTGAATGTCAAGCAGCTCTTGCTACTGTCTTGT
This sequence comes from Stercorarius parasiticus, assembly GCA_013396915.1. Taxonomy (NCBI): domain Eukaryota; kingdom Metazoa; phylum Chordata; class Aves; order Charadriiformes; family Stercorariidae; genus Stercorarius; species Stercorarius parasiticus. The sequence continues at coordinate 30,146 of VWZL01000615.1, read as the reverse complement.
TTTTCAGAATCTTTCCACATCGCCCCTGGCTGAGCCACCCCACTTTGTTTCCCACATTAGATCTACATTAACATTTTTAAAAGAACATCCCTTTCCATCTCACTCCCTGTTCCCTGACAGGAAACCTCGCATCTACAAAAAAAATGCGGAAGGGTTGTGGGAACAGGTTTGTTCTGACAAGATCTAACCTGGAACCAAACACCGCAACTGCTTTAGGGAAGTACAGTGTTACAAGAAGAGCAATTTGTTGCAAAAGCATATTGCTGGTCACAAATACTATTGTTCTTGTGCTTTTTAAAATAAAATATTTTGACAGAAGTAACTTGCTTTTTCTGCATTACTTATGTAGGAATCACTGCTACTTTGAAGTAAAAATCGGGCTTTGTTTATGTTCTGTTGCTCCAATGCAGTAATTTGATGGGCACAGACAAAGGGGTAGCAGTGCTGAGACAGAGAAGGTAAGTCATTACATTGGTGTGTACTTTAGAAAATGATTTTGCACACACTTAAAGCTTACTGAAACACGGGGAACTATCCTTCAACAATAACTTACTTCATTCAAGAGTAATAATTTGAAGAATCTTTATTGAAACATTCAGATAGTATCTAAAGAATGAAGCTCATTCCAACAAAACTACTGGTTTAACACTTCCAAATATAAAAACATTAAAAATTAATCTTTGTGGTGATAACTTTATCCCCAACAAATTAACATACTTCATTGCACCAAAGAAGCCAATGAGGAAGACTAGTCAACTTAACTGTTTTTGCACTTCAGAAAAATTGCACTCTGATTTACATAAATTACCCCAACAGCAAAATTAACCTTGTCCATGGCATCCTAGCCCCACAGGATCTAGAAGCTGAAAGTTGAATCAGGTGATGGTACAATTCAAAAACCCCAAATTTCTCAGATTATCAAAGTCCTGCTACCACTACAGCCATTATGATGTTAATGTTTCTCTTTTAGTGGGGAGAAGAAAACCCAAACAAAAACCAAATGAAGCAAACTTTGGTACTTGTACCCAGTTCTACAGGGATGGGATGGTTTTCCTCAAAATCGGATAGCTTGGGGAAAGCAAGCTTTTCCAAAGATCTCCTTCCCACAAGAGGCTCTGAAAATTTGCAGCAAGTGATTAAGATAATTTGGGGGGAGGGAAAAGATTTCTATACCATAGCTTTTGATTTACCCAAAGCTTGTTTTTACATTAGGTAGTCCTAGACATTACAAAGTTGTGCTGTAGTGTAAATAACCTATATAATTTCTTTGAGTCTGTACATTTCCTACCATAGGTAAGTTACTGTTATTCAAAAAATAAGTGTTGAAACTATCACAAATGTATTGGTTTTTCAAGCTTTACTACAACTATCTTTAAAAATACACAACAGAAGGAACTCCAGTTACACTACATAAATGTGTTCAATAGTATTTGGTTTATAAATGCCGTGCAAAGGAAAAATAATGGTGCATTGGTGATTCTTTCCAGTGGCAGAAGCAAAAAGCCGTTCAGGCATGCAGAGGCGTTATTTCTTTCTAAAAGGCTTAGAACTCATTAACTCCATCCCCACTGTGCCCAGGGCCTCAGCTGAACAGGTCAAGTCACACAACAGCAGGAGAAATGGTTGATGGCAAAGTACTATTCAGTGACCCCTGTCTACATAGGCAGCTGTCCCCAGTGCTCACCGCACCACAACCGTTTGGCAATGTTCCTTACAAGGTAAAAAAGCAGCAAAACAGAGCTAGTGTGACTTCAGTAGATGTTTTGCAGGAGAGGCAAACCTGAATTTTAAATATTAAAAAGGTGAACAATTGGCAGTTGATTATTTTTTTTTAAAGTGTATTAACATAAGATAATTTAACAATTATTAGGTCAACTGTATTCTTAATCTTGTGTATGGCTGATTGGTTAATTAGCAACTATTATCATGCTCAGATTCCTGCAGGAAGGGTAACTGCCAATTGTTTTTACAAACGTTTATGAGCACTTAATAAATTTCACTAGTACTTTGGCGACACTGACATGTAGAGGATTAAAGCGACTGTAACAAGGGTACAATAAGACAAACCTCTGTCCCATAGAGGGGAATTTATATTTGTGCAAAATCCCAGTTAATAAGTTACAGTAGTTACTACTGTACTAGCATGTGGCACCGTTCACATTCTTAATGCATCATTAATACCCTGCCTCCCAGGGCACAGGCTTCCTCTGCAAAGTCTGAAATCCACAGTCTGGATTTTATCTTTGACTTTCTTGTTCCTCTACCTTTGTGCAGTTACGTGGCGATTTGTCACTTCGAATGTCCTCAGAATCTGCCTTTGTTGCCTGCGCCACCTCCTTCTGTTCCTCTGTTTTTTCTGTCTCCAAAGGTCCTTGCTCTGGGCCGGGGGACAGAGTCGGGGGTCTCTGCTCCATCTTCTCCAGGTCATCACAGTGGCTGACTGAACTGGTCTCACTGAATGCATCAGAACTTCTTAGAGACCTCTTAAAAGGTTTCTGACCTGTAAAGTATTTGAAAAATACAGTACCAATGAAGGCAGCAAATAACAAGTGTGGCCTGTGCAAGTTAAGTTTCAAAGAAAATATCTGAGTTTTACAACTGCAAAGAAATAGATTTTTATTTGGGTGCTAACTTGTACCCTAAACATAGATATACTTGTTTAGGGCACAGATAAGTACGCAAGGCAGCAGCACCTTCTATTTTATCCTGTGGACACAGAGACTGTTCAAATTCAGCTGAAAACCAAGCTGCCCATATGCAAAGTGAAGTCATTCTAGGGTAAAAACTTACACTGAAAATGGCAGGCTGGAAGCCAAGGAACTCAAAAGGTGGGTTCAAAGTATGGTTTTCCTGACAGTCAGATCAACGTTAATTACTAATACAACTACACAGAATGTGCCACAGATTTAATAGATCTTCACCTTAGAATGACTTTGTCCACAAAATACTAGGTAGCAACAGAAATGCAGTTGCTCAAATATATGATTATACATTATTTATGTTTTTATTTCAAATAAAACTTTTGGCTTTTTTTACCTTCTATTTTTTAAAACTCAATAACCTCATAATATTCTAGAGGAAGATTCCAGACTACACAGGCAGTTGTCAATTAAGGAGTAACAACCTCCTGTAGTCCCCAGAAGAATTACTGGGGAGAAAACACATGGGGTTGGTGCTCAGTGCCATGTTTAATTTAAAGTTTTTAAGCCAGATGTAAGGCACTAGAAGATGAGCTCTAGTTATAGATATTATGAAAGATGGAAAACCATGAGGATCTTCCTGTGTCATACAACACTGATGGCAGGATGTTTTAGCAAGTTTTATAAGTAAGACTAAGCCATAGAAACTTACCAGGAAGTCTTTGCTTTGCAAGGCTAGAAGTGGGAGTTGTTGGTGGAGTAGTGCCTGTTCCTTGGGCTTTTGATACATATGTAGATTCTGTGGATTCCAGAGAGCCTGCAGGTTAAAAAAAAAAAAGTATCAAGTTAAATATAGCACAAACTAGACAAGTTTTCTGTTCATCTCTATTTATAAGGTATATAACCATCTTATTTTTAATGCACATTTCTGAAACTGCATGTGCTAGGTTGAGTTGAAATTGCCTGTTGATGGTAATCCATTTCTGAGTACCTGGGGACATGAGTGCGGAGACGTACAAAGCTGAATAAAGCTTCCCCTCACACTCGCTTCACAACGCTGCTACACCCCAGAGTCCTTTTCCCCTTCTCCACTGGGCTCTTGGCATATTCCCAGCTGCAAGCTATTGAGCACTGCACTTGCAAGGGGTTTCTAGCTGTGAGGGGGGTAAGTATTCCCAAGGAAACTTTGCTGTTCTCTGCTGTAAGAACCTTCCAGTCGGTCCACCAAGAATCAGAAAGAAAGATCCCAAATACAGCAGAAACCCTTCCTTGCTGTTTACGGAGATGCACAGACAGCTGGGCTATTGTTCTAGGTCTAGCAGACACTTTGCTGAGCTCAGGAATATTTTTAAGACTCTGCCACCATTTTTAGAGTGAAAATTTATAATTTCAGAAAGTATTATGTTAGTACATCAGTCTTAGTAACGTAAAAGCTGTAGACAGTTCTTTTCACATCACCAGACATGAATTACAAATATATGAGTAAAGTAAGTCTTTTACATTGTGATATTCCTTTCATTACCATCCCCTAGAAAGCCAGATTCACACTAGTTCTCAGTTTAAGCCTGTCCTTGTCAGCCATTGCACAATTTAGCATGCAAACTTGTACTTCATCTGTGTGGCAAGAGCCAGCTGGTATCTCAAACCAGGATTTCAGACAGACATCCAAGTTCCAGCAGCACAGCGGAACAGACGGCTGCCGCTTTGCAAGCAGATGCAAGGGGATAGATGTGCACACCCAGGGAAGCCACGTCGCAAGACCAGAGCTGCCCTGCTAGCTTACATCTGCATAAACACCAAACTTTTACAGCGTCTGTAGCCAAAAGTCACAGAAATTATTCCTCTGTTAATAGATGCCAATGTCTAATACAGCTTTTTTTCTTTAATGTGATTTAACATGCAAGAACAAAACATAAACGGTACAAGTGAGAAGACTGTCTTACTGGGTGTGACAGAAATAATGAAGAGCATGTTCTTTTACATCCTGCGGGTGGGTTATGTCACTCAATCAAATCAGCACAAGAAAGTGTGCTGCAATTTTAGCATAAAATTGGGAACAGTTCTAAGGACCGCATAACATGGCCACAGATGCACCGAGTCCTACCTGCTGTTAAATTAAATGTTCTTCCCTTCGGTGAGACTTGGAATGGAGAAAACCAGTTCAGCACAGAGCCTACTACAGGTATTTGCCGTAGCACTCCCTGCAAAGTACACAATCAAACACTGGCTGGTGAGCAAGCGGCCTGTGTTGTGACAAGTTATTTCGAGTTACCTCGATAACTAATGGTAACGGCCTTACCTCTTCCAGAAGTCGTTCTTCATTTGCTTTCTGAAGCTGAAGTTGTGCTTCCTGTATCCCTTTTCGAACAACTTCAGTCATGTTTTCCAACAGCTAATGAAAACCAGAAATTGTATTATTGTATATATTATTTGGACTTGAAATTGGTTTTTTAGTTCAGGTTTTGAGGATGTAAACACGGTAGTCGGATATTTTTCTAATTTAAGACAGTATTTGACAATCACTATTTCATTATGACTGTAAATTAAAGAACGTACAGGCTGACTGCAGGATTTTTAAAAGATACACCCAGAGGACAGAATGTCATTTTAAACAGGAATGGCATGTATTTTTTTTTTTAACTTAGAAATGAGCCTGTGACCCAAATTCTTCAAAGATCTGCTTAGCACATGAGTGGTCATCAGATGCTGAATCCGACTGGGAAGAATTTTTAGGTTTATAGAGTACATTTTGGTTTCTAGAAGTACCCAGGACTTAAACCAGCCTCACAGTAAGTCTAACCAGGTACATGTCAGTCTGGATTCAACTTTGTTTTTCAAATTTAATGTATGACTGCTGATGTGATCCCTGCGGCAGCCTATGCCAGCAGCAGCCACGTTCTACACTGCAAAGGACAAGCAGCTTAACTGGGAGAGCTCCAGCGGCAACAAATGAACAAACCCAAAACATCAAAAAACAAAGTCGCAATTTTGTCTTGTGCAAGACAAATGCCAATTGCCGTAACTTAATATGGGTTTTAATACTGCACAAGGCCTAGATGACTTCCTCCAAAACACCAAAAGTTTGTGTTATTGTCAGTTAACAAAAACAGGAAAATGAGGGAGGTGCTCCTTTTCCCTGGGAGAGAGGCAAGCCAGGAACTGCCCACCACAGCAAACTGAATACCCCGAGGTACTGACTACAGAGGGAGCACAACGGGATTGCATTTACAGTACAAGGAAGAACCACTCCTGTTCTCCGGTCCTGTCAAGATGGTTGTCCTAAATTTTATATCTGCCTTCTAGTGTATACCCNTAAAAGCTTCCCTCTTGTACCAAACATCCCTTATCTAAACGATGCAAGTGTCATTCTCATAGATTGGTTTTCCTTCTCAGTTTTGGATCAAACACTGTAAGATCGTTTCGGTACCACAACTTTATTGTAGCTGGTTCCAAGGACTGCACCTTTCTGAGTCCTCCACTACTCTTTGTTCCTCTCTGGAAGCTTCAAGATCAGAGTGGCCCATATTCCAACATTTGGTTCCTAATCTCTCAACTGCAACAGTTAAAAAACGAGAAGTACTCTACAGGCAAACTATCTTTCATCTCACCCTCAAAGCAGTGTAGGGAGGCAAGAGTGGGCAAAGAGGCTCCAGAAAACACTGCTAGAAAAAGTTTCATTGCTAAAATCAAGATATTCCCATGGGCAGAAACAGGCAAAGGATTTCTGAATTTCTATTTATTTTTTAGGTGAGGAAATTAAATTCCTGACACTAGAGGAATGAAAGGACAGATGTTCATTTGTGATTCAAGTCATTTAGGAATTCTGCTTTAGAGAACATCTGGAGAACTCTCATCAGGTAAATGCTATTACAAAAAGGAGTTGCATCATCTTTATTACTTCAATAGGTAATTTGTAATTCCTGGGTTTAAGCCACCAATTTAAATTCTGTCAGACACTTCAGGGAGTAGTCTTATCTTAAAGCTGGTATATAAACAATCTCAATCTAGTGAGCAACACCAGCTCACAATCAGCCCCCACCTTCCCTTTTGGTTTTGTTCCAGGGTGGTTTTTTCTTGTTGTTTTTGGTTGGTCTTGGGTTGTTGGTTGTTATTTTTTGGGGTTTTTTTGGACAGCTTAAATTTTAGTGATAAAATGACTTTGCTCTATTTCAGTACTACCAATGTTTTTCATTAGAACTACTGAACACAGGGCCATGAACATAAATCAGGACATCCTCAGAATATCATAAACCTGTAACACAAGTTCTCCTTATGTGGACACAGATTGTTACTTCCACAGTAATTAATACAGTTTGTTGCGGACAAGTACAATTTTTACTTTCACAAAGAACAAAACCATGTCCTTAAGCCAATATGGAAGGGAAAAAAGGGTGCTGAAATGCTCTGTGATTTATTAATACATACTCTTGAATTTTCTTCAATTTCTCTGCCTGTTGCTGCAATCGTTTCAACTAACTCCGACACGTCCAGGTCCTCGGTTACCATGCCAATATAAACACAGTTCTTCTGCCCTCCAAATTCTGGACCTGTGAGCACAGGGCGAATCAAGTTGTTGTGACATACAAAAATGCATTCTCATAACAGGCGCAACACTCGTGCTTGCGAATCTGGAAATCCCAATACACACACAAACACTTCAGAAGTTAAAGGCAGTATCTGCAACGGTATAAGTTATGCAGACTAGAAAAGCTCAGCCCTGTGGGTTTCCAAAAAGAAGAAAAAACAACAGCTAAACAAGATAAACAGTGGATATTTTATACAGCCAAGGAGTTGTATAATAAATATCAGTGTTGAATATGCAAACTCATTACTTTCTGCCATTTACAGATTACTAGGTTCCACAATTCTAGGGCACTTAATTTTAGAAAGCTGACTAGAAAAAGATCAGAGGTCTGAGTAAGCAAATTAATATTATTTCAGCTGTAACATGGCACTATGTTAATGTGAAAGCGCTGCTAATTATCATGAAAGTCATCTGAAGCTTTTAATCTAGCCAGAGAAAGCAGGGAACTGGTCCGTGGATTTGGAATGAGATCTGCTCTTCCCTGGCTATCGCACTAACCGAGAAGGCTCCAATTACAAAGAGAAACAAAGAGGAACACTGACTCCAGCTTTTATTCCTTCTGACAAGGAAACCCTTTTTGGTCCAGTTGCTCACGAGTCAGTTTTGACAAGTTATTTCTGAGAGCACTGCACTTTGATCACCCCCTGCTGAGCATTTATCAACTAAAACAGGGGTGAGGAGGAAACAAAGTTACAGATAATTGTTTCTACAATAACCATATGCGCAGCACTGTAATGACCTATGTACAAATGACCTATTGAACATTATAACACAGGCAGTAAAATGACTATTGGCTTGAACACAAGTTTTTTTTAAGTAGTGCAGTTACCCAAAGAAAAAGTGAGATCTGACTCCAGTTCATTCAATTTTTTCAGAAGTTCTGTATTGATTTTTTCTAGTTCTTTTTCTTGTTTGTCATCATTCTTCCCATCACTGTGATAGTTGTATCTTCAAACCAAGCCAGAAAAGAGCAATGTCACTTATCAGTACGTACAAAAACATATAGGCATTTAGCACATTTCTACAGATCTCTGTATTTTACAAACCAAAAAGCTCAAAACGTTACAGCTTAGATCGTCAAGTGTGTTGGCATTTGTCATCAAGAGATTTTGGGGTGTGGGGAGGTTGCTCCTGCAAGCTTAACCGGACACAACAGATTTCTAGGTAATGTATTGATGATACTTCAACTGTTTTGACTATACAGAATCAGAGGATCAGAACAGACACTTGAAGGGGTTTATAGAGTATATCAGTCAATCCCATTATAGATAAAAATCTAAGTTGTACAGTAGAATGCACTTGCATATTACACATCCATCTAACAGATCCACACACTGCCTCCAATATTAGAACTGTTGCCCTAATTTTGCTATAACAGCTCTTCAGCTTTTCTTAATTAAAAAAAATAATCTCAAAGTAAACATTAAAAATGTATTTTTTAAAAAAAGTACTAAAAAGCTTGAACTGGGTGCAAAGCCAGATACTAATCAGCAAATGATAGACAATAATCACCAGTAAAGAGATCACATACTCCTTTCTGTTAATGCACAGTCTACTCAAATATATAATGAATAAAATACAGAAAAATTTACCTTACAACACCTAATCCTGGCCAGCTGAGATCTTCAATATACAACAGGCCTACTGTTCTTCTCACTTCTTGCTCAAATTCCTCTCTCAGTTGCAGTGTACTTGTCAATACTGGTATCTTCATTTTTAAGCAGTCTACTAACTGATCAATATCTTGTATCTCAGTTCCTAGGACTAAATAGCCGATGTATTAGTGTGTGATAGAAGTAAACGGGCACCACACAGATATCTGAATTAAGTAATCTGTAAAGAAGCCACTACGTAAGTCAATCATAAATACAATTTACAGATAATATTGAAATATCTTGGTCTACGTAACTGTTTTTTCTTCAGTTATCTATCCACTGATACATCAAAATGGAGAGCGCTAAGGATTTAATAAAAAATTAGCTAATAAAAAGGATTTTCTGATCTTACAAAGTAATAAGGACAATACCCTTTTTCATTACATCAGTAGCTAGCGTCAGAACATTTCCTCTTCCCATAGCCAAATCAATCATGAACTAGCTTCCATGCTAGTTTAAACTGACCCAAACAAACTATCACAGCATCCCCAAGTAATTTTATTCTAAAATCTACTTTTCTGTGTACCCCAGGATCCTCCCACGTCAGTGTCAGGTGTTTTGATGGCCTAAGCCACTCCCCCCACACAAGCTGAAAGCAGACACCGTGTGAGCCCCTGCAAGTTGCTCCGTGCATCTATCAAGACTAAACGAAGTACGTACATGGTGCTGGTAAACGTGAAGTTTAAGATGCTTCCCAAAACATAATTTTTATTTTTACCCCCTACATCAGTAATTACAGAAAAACCTAGAGGTTTAGTAAATAATTATTCCCGTTAAGTAGCCATATTTTGAACACAAGCACCATTTCAGTGTTGAAACACCTCTGTAGAAAGGTGAAGCATCTTGTGTTAAGCAGCTGAGAGAAGGAAAGGTAGGGATGATTTATCCTTCATATTTCTTTTATAACTGATAGAAACAAAGAATTTCTCCCCTTGCTTTTCCTAATGAATTTAAAAATGATCAGCAAAAGTCTTTTTCTGCAGAGGTAGCGAGGCAATGTCACCCACAACAGCTGAGCTAACACTGATGCACCCATTGCCAAGGCACAGTAGAATGATAAAAGCCAAGATAGTTTTGTTTTGTTTATAAGAAAATCCTCGCCACAGGAGAATATACTAAAGAGTTTCTTGAGCACATCTGCTTTTACACCAGGAGATCATTCTACAATTCTATAGCAAATCCTAGTTTTTACAAGTGGCTGACATAAGTGAATGTTACCTGCGGAAGTCATCAGTGGGCTAAAACGCACACATGTGCCTTCATCTTCCAGTTCTACCACATCAACTCCACTGGCAGGAACCAGCTGTGCCAGCTGCTCTCCCAGCTGAAGGGAAAAGGCACAGTTAAAGCAGCGCACAGAGCATGACGTCCTGCCCGCGCTGACTCGGGCCAGACGCTTCCCACAGTTAAGCAGAACCACATGTTAAACACAGTTTTCCATATTTCTCAAAATCACTTCTTGTAACAAAATACTTCAGCTTGCTGGTGATACGACAAAGTTGGACGTATACTTAAAATCATGAAAATTCAGGATAAGCTGCAAGTGTCACAAGTCAGAGGTTTCTGCAAAATTGTCCCTGTCATTCAGTATGCCATGATCACTACACAATTGATCCAAAATAGTTACGTGCTCAGCTCTCTCAAAGCACAGGTTTCTAGAATTAATTCCCTTAAGATCTGGAAAAGAAAGAGTGCCTATTCACGAATACACAGACGTTGTCCATGAAGTCGTGAGCTGATTAAAAAAAGAGTTTTAAAGTTTCCACATATTCCCACAAGATCAAGGAAAAAAAAAAATCTACTACCAACAGCTTAAGATGCAGTAATAATTTCAATAGTAATTGCATGTAAAATAATCAGAAATGTGAAAACAAATTTGCTTCAGAGCAAATTCACCTTTTGAATCCCAAATGGCCACTAGTTTTGCAAAGGATATCTGATGAAGAATAACTGTCAAACTAGTCTACCAGAGGTTTTATGATGAACCCCTGGAAGCATCCCGCTGTCACTTCTTTTTTCCTAAAGAGAAAAAGCATCCATTCTTACCCACTGATTGAAAGTGTCATAAATGTGTCTTTCGTTGCTTATTATGGGGTGCTGAATAGTTGAGGCCTGTGCAGCATGTGAGGTTTGATCTGAAATCCAAAGATACAAGAATCACAGAAGTGGATTTTTATTTACTTACTTAAATAAAAGGCAACCTAAAATTTAGATAAAAGACAATTACATTTCCTAGGTAATTTAACACATCTACATGATGTACTGGACCTCAAGCAGACTAACAAGGATTTTTTTTTGTAAAGATCTGTTGACCATGACAAATACTAGAAGTAAAACAGAGAATTGAATATACTAGTTTTAAAAACAATCAGTAAAATAATTCTCTCAGTTTTGAGGTTCAAATGCTCCAATGGAAATAAACCCAGTGTCTTCACAGAGCAAAATCCTGTCACAGCAGGCTGCAATATTTAATTTAATGCATTCGGGTACATTTTTTTTTAATTGAGTTTTAATGATTACTTTGTTTTAAACCACACAAAAATAATACTAAAGATTTCAGAGTCCATTATACACACAAAACATGCAAAAATGGCCAAACATCCTTATAATTCAGATGGGTGACTTCTCCCTAGTAAAGCTTTTCAAACAAATGCATAAGGTACAAATCAATCCACCAAGTCACTGGACCTGGATGAACAGGTTTACTTTGTGAGTGCAACAGCTAATTAGATTAAAACCAAAACAAATCCTCCCTCGTGCCCAACACAAAAAAGTATCCACAGACGATTAAAACCAACACTCATAACAAAGCTACAAATTTTTCTAGCAGTCTTTTGCCTCATCCCAGCTGGACACATCCCCAACCCTCAGAGTGTGCATGTACAAACAGCACAACAACATCTTCTCTTGTAACTGACAGGACAAAAATGCTGTTTCTTGGAGAGCACGTCTAAGCAAGGATGTTCTGTGCAGAGCCACACGTGGCGTAACTACTCTATACCCATGACAGCATTTCCAGAGGTGTTCCTAATGTGTTCTGCTATTTTTAAAACTATTGCAATAGCAAACGTCATCAGTAAAACAGAGAAACATGGTTCTTGCAACTAGCCACTGAAAGTTTAAAAGGAAAACAGAAAGCCTGAACAAAGCCAAGGAAGATCTTCCCCCACTCAAACACCGCTTGCAGCTTATAAGAGACTTCCATCATCTGCTCTCGAGATCAAAATCATATGCGAAATCTCTCCTCACTCAAGAAGGCAGAAAATGACTTGTTATGAAAATTTAAATCACTGCAGTCTATCTAAAAAAAGAACCTATCACATGTATGGATTCACAACCTTTTTAAAAGCAAGAGAAGCGCACTACATAACATTTACCTCATCAAATCCATTTTACAGATTAGTAGTATAAAAAACTATAAAGAGAATTTTTGGGTTTGTTTTTGAATAAATCACATACCTCTATTTGAATATTCCCAGAAGAACTTGAAAACCACCACTGGTGAACTCAGTTCATCCTCAACCTTAAAAAAAAAAATTAGATACATTTTCACATATTTTTTTAAATATTTAACACCGTGTACCATTGCTTAGACTGCTGAGTAAAGCAGATAGTGCGAATATTGTTACTGCTGTCGAAACAAAATTATCTCAGTATTACAAGTTAACTCCAGAAATGTAAGTCAACATATCTGTTAACATGGGAAAGTAAATCATTGTTCAGTTAGAGCGGAATTGTATTGATTAATATTATGAATTGTATTGATACCTTAAATCAATACAATTGATGAAACTAAAATTTGGGCACTATAAAGCAAGAAACCTAAGCCTGTTCATTAGCAAACATACTGTATTAAATAGTTTAGTTAGCTTTAAGTATTTTCAGATATTAAACATTTAAAAAAATTCTCCTGGAAATAGCCCCAGAATCATTGGAGAACATCAAGAAAGTTCCAGCAGGAATAACGAGATTATGATTGATCCTGCTTCGCAGGTAGGGAAGATGGACTGGGCAACTTCTAGAGGCAAGCTCAGGCTACATTTCACAATCCTAAAAATGCCAGATTTATTTAAGCAGAAGGGGGAAATGCTACAGTAACTTGAACTCCCAAGGCCACGAATACTCTTGATAAAACAATTTTTACAAAAATGGTTGTTGTCACACAGAATGAACAGTGAATTATCTATTGCCCCAGAAAACTAAACTGAATGTATTTTCTATACATCAAGTGACAATTAAAACTGGGGGGTAAGAGGAGTAAAGCCACCAAATCCTATTAACATGACATCTCAGAGAAACCAAATTTGGAATGAGTACATTAGGTGTAATTTCTAAAACTATTTCTGGTGTAAAAACCTCAGCTGGGATAATTTTTGCATATAGTTTCAGAGGGTTCACAATATCATCTCAGCAGCAGGGTAACATACAGCCAGAATGCATTAGAGAGGTTTATGGAAACTGTTTTCATAAATGTATTACTGAACAAATCTGTGTTTTAAATGGAATTAAATCAACCTCTGAAAACAATTTCTGGATGTTGTTCTGCCAGCTCCACTGACTGCGTGAGTACACAGCAATGGAACAAATAGAACCTAGAGGTCACATACAACCAAGCCACACAATTTCACTGAACACTAGAACTTGATTAGAAAGATAACAAACATCTTCAAAACAATGGCTATAATTTAAGTAATATTTTAAAATAATTTTTTATTCACAGTTATTCTTATCATTTAACAAGCAAAGACTAAGCTGTACAACAAAGTATTACATGTAGACTGTACCGAAGTTTTAATGAAATCCAGGTTTTTCAAGTTTTCCAGCAATCTTTGACTCTAAAAGACCACAGCAGAAGGGAAACATAAGGAAGAGACAAAATGCACAGTTTTAAAAGTTGAAAAGCATTAAATAGTCACTACCATCATTTCTATTTCTGAACAAACCCCTATGACACATCAGAGATTCATGCAGTTCTTAATTGTAAATTTAGAATGTAATGGAAAAATATTTCCTGGTTTTAGTAAAACACTAACTACAAAGCGATTTTCATTAAAATAAAGTCTTGGTGTATTTGTTAACAAAGTTCTAGAGATACTACAACTCCATTGACTAACTCAAGCACACTGTGTAGCAGAACAGTTAGTTTTCTCAAAACTACCATAGCAACTGGTTATGATGGCTTTCTAAATTATTTTCATTAGACAAGACATTCTTACATTGTGGTTTAAGACTATTAATATACTATTATAAAAGCTAAGATCAATCTTAGATGCCACAAAATCTTAATGACTAATGACACTTTGTCACTCTCTTAAGGTCTTTCGTGCCAATAGCTTCTTCACTAACCAATACAGAAACTTTCCATTTCCATTTTGCCCTTAAGTGTTGCTCCTTTAAGGAAAAAATGTTTTGCATATGAACAATGCATTTTTAAACGAACACATATTGGACCTTAATCTTTACTAGGGTAAGGACTCAACTTCAAAAACAGTGCACTTGCCACTGTATCTGAAGAAATGTTTTGAAGTCCTTTTTGTCAGGCATTTATAATTTACTGTTACTTAAATCAATACGATGCCAAGTAGGATAGGAAAATAAGAAAGTCTTTCTCTGAAGAGCTTTCAAGCAAAACAGTTAAAATAGAGAAGTGACCAGAAAAAGGAAGTTATTATGTTACTTCACTCTTTAGAAAGAACAAAGATGAAGTATTTCTCATTAAAAAAATCCTAATAAAATATACCGTCTAATAGTAAAAGCACATCCCTCCCCCAAACACTTTACTCTGCTTTCATAATTTGTCTGTAACACAATATGAACCACTATAGTATACTGACAACAACTACAGTATTTTAGTTGATTCTTCTACAATGCATCACAATAATCAAAAAGACGTATGAACAGCCAGTATAAAAACATTTCTAAGTAAAACGGTATTCTGTGATAGCCGTCTGGATATCACTTGTACTATCATTGCTATCTGAACTTTTGTTTCTGCTTGGAGACTCAAACTGTTAAACAAGATGGCGAGGATTCTTAAGGACAGTCTCCAACCCATACTCAAAGCAGCAAAATATCCATAAACAACATGCCAACAGCTGTTGCTTACTAGTTGCGAGGCGTGCTTTATCCTCTCCACAATCCCATCGTGGCCCAGGTACTGCAAGGAGAGCCACAGTGGCAGGGCACGGAGCTTCTCTACAGGCTGACTCGATGTCAGCCCAGCTGCTAAAGACTAAAGAGGAAAATAAACAATAAACAAACCACTATTAACCCCTCTTCAATTATTCCATTTTTGCCAGCTTACGGAATATGTCACAGCTTAAATAGGGGAGGTTTTGCAAATTATAATTTAGATGCTTATGAAGAACAAGACACTACAACACGATCAAAATTAAAGTCTCAAGATCTTGAGAATAATGGCTGAGAAATTAAACATACCAAAGATGGATCCTCATGTCTGTAGAGCGTCACTGCAGGTACAGCCGGGAGACCCAGCCAGGAACCCAGAGTAAGAGTCATGCTGTCACACTTTGTAGCAGCCTGAATTTTATTATAATAAGCAGAATATAAGCCATATATATTTTGATTAGATCGTGACCTTAAAATCTAGAGCACATTGTTAAGTTTCTAGATATAGTAAAACGTACCAGTACAGAAGAGGAGACGTAACCCAAAGCCAAAGTTGCCAAATTCACACTAGAAAAATAAAGTGGTTTTAGCACATATTAAATATGTATTGAAAGATAACATTTTAATCTTCAGTTTAAATATTTAATGTTTATGTATAAAGGGAGGTAATTTTTGTTTGTATGTTTTTCATTACGAATGCAGTAGATGTTGCTTCTTGATATTCCAAGATTTAAAACCCAAAAGTAAAAATCCATTTCAGTCTAAAGATGTTTTAGTCCAGGCCTTTGGGGAAATCATCCCCCAAAGCCCTACCCATAATTCAGCATCAATTTGGTATCAGAAATAAATAGCACGCAAGTATAACACTATAAATCAAAATATCAGAAGAACCAGAGTCTCTACTCCAGGCTCAACAAAAAAATAATCTTAGAGCAATGGAGTCTTCATTAATATTGTCTAAGTTCTTGGAACTTCTTTTCCTCTTGGTTCAATCTTCCTCCCATTTATGTTGCACACTGCACTTGCAGCAGTCTTCTTGACAACCTTAAAGTGTCATTTCTTTCACACTCACATAATTCTCCTTTCTCATTCTCAATAATCACTGTGTAATGTCTCCTGACTTGTCCTATAAGGTCTTTTTATTTTTATTCCAAGCTCTTCAAAGCCAGAGCAGATAAGATTACCATCTAAGTAAAAGTAACCACTAACCCCTGCTGAAATAACCACTCCAATTAATTATTGCTGTACATGTAAAAAACCAAATAATCTGTATCTCATACAGTGACAAAATCATAACCATATAAAATGCTTAATATGGCAAAAATAAACACGGTCCTATGGCCCTCTACTAGCTGGTTAGCTGTAAAATTATGTGCTGTCCATTAGTTAGGCTTTTTAATGAATATAGTTAAACCGAAATAAATTGCAAGCTTCATACCCTTCTACATGGAGCCACATGTTATACTGCTCACAAAGTTCCTTCAGTCGACCAAGTTTATCTGTGTGCCCAGCACCTGGTGTCCCTTTGTTGAAAAGGAATAAAAGGCAGTCACAAAGGATAAGCATGTAAGCTAGGATTCTACATAAAAGGACCTCTTGTGGTGGTGTCAAAAAAGTCACACAAGAGCAGGAAAGAGGATGTCTGCACAGTATTTGTATCTGCTTGATCGTGACTTACAAGCAGCTGGAATTCCAGACAAAAAAATAAAGATACTCATTTTGCTTGTCAATATATGTTAAAAAAAACCTTAAATGTCAAAGGCACTCAAAGACTCAGCAGCCTCAGGTAAGAAATGCAGACATTTTTAATACGTTCAAAGTATGACCCCCAACTAAAGGAAACTAAACCAAGATTAACATCTCAGATATTTTTCCAAGTCCAAAGCAAGTAACAGTTACCTCCTTCATTCGTACTTAAAACAAATTTTGTTCACGAGCAATTCTGTTTAATTAGCTAGAAGAAAAATATAATTTTTAAAGCTCAAGTTGATGGCACATCCATCAAAAAATTCTGAAGTGTTAATGTGAAACTGATTTTCAACAAGAGATTCGCACTCACTAAAATAAGTTCTAGTCATATTAATATATCAACTGATGTAAGCAGAACTGTAGTAGTACACTCCAACTCAGTTAAATAAAACCCCCTCTAGGCAGATAATTATTGTGTAGTCATCAAGATATTTGCTGATATTTCTTGACATGCAGCCATTAAGCTGTTTAAGAAAATGTATTTTTATTTTGGATTTTATATATATTCGTGAATCGGTGTGCCTTTTTTGTTATCATTTGTTCATAGCACTTACCAGCATTGGCCACAAGCAACAAAGGCAGTTTTCCAGACTCTACATCATCTTTAATCAATCTGTCCAACAAAGCAACATCCTGTTATCAATAACAAAAAGAGAATTATTTATAAATATGTTTGTCAAACAATACAGAACTGTTTCTGCTGAAGTGGAAAAATGTGTTAAGAGAAAAATGGACAGCATTCTGAAGTTCTGGAAGACATTATTAATGTCTTCGTTTGTGGCTTTACCTTCTCAAAGGTAAAACAACATGAACGTTAGATAAATCATTTGTGATAAATACAACACAAATACATCATGTAGCTTGTAAACGTACCTTTGACTACATGTATTCTAGAAATCTTGGGATTGAAAAGAACCCTACTATATGCCATTAAAAATAGCTTGCAAAATACAAGACCAAGATAGAAGCTGCTAGCTTTTTAGAAGATTTCAGTCTATGATTTGTACAGCTAGAATACAGAAGACTTACAAGGTTGAAAAAGAACATTAATAAGCTTTTCCTAACAACATACTTGACATTCATTTAATGAGGCTTTTCAAAAAAAGGAAAAAACAAACGAGCTTTTAAGGAAGACAAACTTACCATTTGGTGTTGAGATCCAAACATAGTGTTACAAGGTACACGGCACATGCAAGAAAGGGGTAACCCTAGCTGCAATAAAAATGATGGAATTTCAACAAGAGAGACATACTTATTTCAACTGTTCACAGAAATCTACAGAGTGACAAAAAAAATAGTAAACATGACAATAAGAAGTTGGACATTGCATTATAAAGTAAGTTTCCTGCTAAAACCTATAATCAAATAAATAGTAGAGAAAGGAAAGCATAGGAGAAGAGAGTCAACTTTTGGTTAGCACATCAACTGCATTCAGTACTTCTAGTAAGATACCTGCGCTCTGTAAAATAACCTACACTCAATCCTCTTTTTTTTTTGGCCACCCATGCAATTAATACACCCTATAAGCAAACGTGTGCTTTGTGCACGGGCCACGTTCCACTGGAGGTTCACGGTCACTTTACTACTGAGTAGAGAGCAATCTGCCTACTTTGATCATACAGCTCAGCTCACTATTCATGCTGGTGAGTTTGAAGTTCTTCCTTTGCTACGGAAACAAATTCCAGATAAGTTTTGCATTGTTAACATGAGGGGGAGCTGGGGAATCAAGGTCTCCCACATTTTGATCTTTAACCTGGAAGATCACTAGACAAGCAAAATCTAGTTGATCACGCTCATCACTGAACAGAAGGTTCAGCAAATTAGGAGAACTATGGTTACAGACTAGTTTGGTTTTATCCTTTCCTTTAACATAAATTGAATCAATGTCTGATTATTCAGTTCCAATTGTCTGCTCTACAATATACACTACTCAAACTCTAAGCTAAAATGCTATCACTTTTTCAGTAATCACCTAATGTGGGCAGGTTACCTTATAAAGAAAGATAAGGCATCACTGTTATTAGCAACATCTACTCTGTACTCAGAAGCAAAAGGATCCCAAAATGCTGATTCTTAGCAGTATTTTTTGTATCAAGAAGTTTCAATCAATAACTACATGCAACAACTGGCTTACCAAAGACACCAACTTACTCCAATGAACTTCCCAAGTCATTTTGGCCAAGACAAGTTCCATCTATGATACCATTTTTATTTCTCTGCAGTCTACATTTTTAATCTGTACCTCTGCCCGCCTTCTCCAAAGTCTTGAAAAACAAAGGCCTGAAGAACTTGACTCTTCGTTTCAGTGCACATTAAGTTTGAAAGATATCACTAGTGCACTGAATGTTAGGTACACAATAGGAAAGTCTGTATATGGCCTCAATTAGCTTATTTAAGTCTACAAACATTCAGGCAAATAAATACTTGGCAAAACCAACAAGTTTTAAAGATAATTAGGAAACTGGGTTTCTTTAAAGCGCTGGGTTGTGGGAGCAATCCTGCTATTCCAAACAGGACTTTTTGAAATGGGATCAGCACAGACTACTTCTCCCTCAACTGTTTTCCTTTAAAAAAATGATAATGTTTATTGAACATAAGAGTACAGGGGCATCATTCAGTACAAATTTTGCAATAACTCAGTGTTTGGAAATCCAGTATGTTTGGACTTGGGTCTTTTTCACCATTACCAACAGCTTACATAAAATGCAACACAATCTAGAAACAATCACTCCTTTAAAAAAAGAAAAAAGATAGCATGTAGGATCCTTTTACTGGAAATATTCAGAAAATTTATCTTCCTCACACTGCATCACTGCTGCAAAACATAGACTGTAATTGGAACCTGCAAGTATTTTTTCCAAATAAATAGTTTTGATTTAAATATGTGGTCCGCTACAGCTACAGTTACCCCCTGTATGGACTTTGCTTCCTTTGCCTATGCTTGGAAATCACAATTAATAAAGCAATACCAACCCACCGTATAACATTTTTGTATTACTAGCATGCAGATACTTGTCTGGCATCAAAGTATGGTTTCACGTCACACTCCATTCCCCTCCCACCCCCTGTTCTGTTCCTGTTTAGTCACATCGCTATTGTTTCTACCATGAGGAAAAATAAGTAAGTTTTCAAAATCACCAAAGTTATCCTTGTCCTAAAATTAACTTTTTTGCAGCCAAAGCTCACTCCTCATTCTTCAGAATACCTCTTTTCATACTGTATTTCAACAGGCAGACACATCATCCTAAGTCTTAGAAGTGTATATAATTTTATAAGCTATAAAATTCTACTGTATCCATAGAAAGGCAAAGAAGAGATAAGGATGAAGGGCACCTGTTCATGAGGAACACTGATCAAGCAATTGTGTGGAGAGAACAGGAGAGCTGCAGAAAGAGCCTGCTCAGCTTGCTTGGGCAAACATGTATTCAGTCAACAGGGTAGCACTGGGAAAAATCTGGAAGAAGCTTCACTTTTAACAGTGGAAGTTCCAGGCAGACACATGGATCTAAAGAAAACCTTCACCAGCCCCAACCAATTTACAAGACTGCTGCCAGTAGTGTACCAGACTGTATTGCAAATACCAGTCTCTTGCAGAAAAAGCCTGAATATATTTTTAAAATCTAAATTTCAAGCAGGCAATACGAAGCCAGGTAAGTTCTACTTCCAGGTAAAACCTCAACTGATTCACTTTACCTGATTGCAGAGAGCTTGGCCCAAGCCTGTTCTAGCTGCAGAACTGATGTATATGACAGGCTGCTTAGTATATAGCACGTTAAAGCCTTCTACTGTATAATCTTCATAGCGTGTGTGAATAACAAGTCGACAGATTTTTAGGAGACCTTCACGATCATCTTCATGATAATATGCTGATCCATTTTCATACCTGCAAGAAAAGTGAAGTAAATACGACCAACAAAACCAATAGCCAGTTTAGTGACTAGAATAACACTGACCAGCAAAGGAGCTCACAGGAGGACAAAGAAGATAAATGAAAAAAACCTTCTATTTTCCCAGAATAAAGTGCAGTAGAAGGAGTCTTTGATGACACAGGCTGGGATTAACAATGAGGGAAGCTTAGTATATATTTTCATTTAGACTCAGAGATAAAGATGGAAAGAAAAGACATCTGGGTTCCTAAGGATTTCCTTTACAGAGTTCAAAACCTTGCTTACTAGGAGTGGAGTGGGGAGGAAACACACGAAAGGCTTCATCTGCGTTTTATATATACATAAATTCTGGACTGCTAGTTTTCAAGAGAATGCAACCTGACATTATTGAAGTTAAGTTAGTAAAATTTGGAATGAGACACATGAAATAAGGTAAATGGGCAGAATCTTGGAAACTTTATTAGGAAATCGGAAACCAACGTATTTTGTAAGATGCAAAATTACTGGTATTACTAGTATTTTAGAGTTTGAAAATAAGACCACAATTTAGTACAATCTATTCCACACACTGCAAGACGGTTTTCCAGATGTTTTCAATACATGAGTTACATAAATGAAGTATATTTTTCCCCAGGAATATTTTAATGATTTTATGGCTATTTTGCCTTAAATCTGATTTATTAGGCATGTTGCCTTGGGGCTCATGGGGGTGTGTGCCTGCTCCTCCCCTGCCTTTTTTAACCCTTGTAAGAATCAAACTCAGATCAGCACGTTAACATTTGTAGCCAAGAAAGAGGAGTAAAGTAACCAAAGAAGAGATAAGGTATGACTGTTCCACATTGAGGGCAATAGCTCAGCTGTCTTAACTATAGAAAAGGAAACAGCAACAGTGAAAGTAGTAAGTAAATCAATTTATTAAGCAACTTGCAAGCTAGATTTTTCTTCTAGATTTTTTGTACAACATGTAAGTCAGTGGTCTCTCACAATTTAAGAGTGGCATTTATCAACAAATTTACATAAAAGCCCTGAAATATCTTCGATTACCACAGACTCTCTGACGCACAAATACTGCTGAGTATTCCAGAGTTAAACTCCAGACTGGCCCACATGCAAACACCTACTTCATCTTTACACAACAGTTCTGTGATCTAACATGGGCAAAGGGAAATTCCTCTAGCATTGCTCATAGCCACATAAAATGTCAAGAAGTATGAAGCAGATCACAGCAGGGTATTTGTTCAAGGCTGTTGCCTATGGGTCACAAAACTTTGGGGACCACAGTCCAACAGATACTCACCATTAATCACAAAATCACAATGTTATTGAATATTTGATTCAAAATAGAAATACTTCTTTTTGTTAGCCATGCCATTTAGAAACATTGCTGACACACTCTCTATATACATATACGTTTGTCAAAATAGCTGGATTACCTGCAACTTCTCAAACTTCATCATTGCACGCAGTTTCAATGTCTTTAAGTCAAAGACAGATACAGATAATAATTGACTTTATAAAATTATTCTGATAGAAGTGAGCCTGTCAACGTAAGAAAAATCCTTTGTAATTCTAACAACTAAATGTGGATTAACTTCAGTTATATTTCTAGTGTTCCACCTTGCATTGCGCTAAAAAAAATATTAAAAAAAAAAAGATTTCTCCTCTCCTCAGTAGCACTGGCAAGATTTTCTGAAAGATACAGTATGATGAGAGGGAGAAAGCGTCAGGTTGTTTGGTTTTGGGTTTTTTGTTTTGGTTTGGGGTTTTTTGATTGTTTTTTTTGTTGTGTTTTTTTTTTTTTTCTTCAGGAATTAAAAAAGGAATTTCTAATCAGTGAATCCCCCCACACTCCAACACCCCCACACAGCTGATTTCCATTCTTCTTCCCTCATAGAACAGTTTAAGATATCTATGCCACATGATGAAACAGACATTTGTGAAAGATTTCACCGTACTGTAAATCTCAGTAGCATCACCTACCATACCTGGAAAAATAAACTAGATCCAGGACGAGAAAAGGAGAAGTTAACTGAAAACGACTTTTAAAAACATGAAGTACTCCAAGCCTCGGCAACATAGCATAGCCACATAGCATATGCCTCATGAAACAAGAATTTAGTTGTGTTTGACCAACTGTATGTCTGCACCTGTACTTTGGCCCTTAGCTCCACTATATAGCCCTTATAAAACGATTTTTATGGCAATCATGTTACTAATAAGTTCCTGCCATTCAAAAAGCAGTCTCTTTTTTTTCTTTCTTTTTTTTTTTTTTAATTCTGTGATGTGTTTCAAACTTTCTAAAGAATATTCTTAAGTTTGTGGCACAGTGGTTTCTTCTGTTGACATCCTCAGTCCAGTCACACATATTTTTAAACAATTACCACTACCTAGTCATACATAAGTTATTTACAGCGACTCACCTGAAAAGCCTGCAGAGCCAGAGAGTGGTATCAGAAAGGATCCTTGTTGTAAGTTTTCTCAGTCTTTCCCTGTCCAGCACTGATATATAAGCAGCCAAACTATGTCCCAGCAGAGCCATGTGACCCTGTTCACCAACGTTTTGAAGTCTGCAAGCCAGAAAAGAGTAACTGCCAACTAAATACAAGTCACATTATGGTAGAAACATGCAAGCCTAAAATTACTGTAAAGTAACAGAATTTGCTGACATGCAATTTTAAATATTTATCAGAGAGAAGTACAGTATGCCACAGTCACCTTCCTGCCATCGTGTATTACATAGTGAAATGCCAGTACAGACAAAAGCACTTGCACTTGGCCGAGCTGCTTACGGTAACACCGCAGCGTCTCTTTTAGGCAATTAGGTAGCAGGAGCTGGGACTCAGCACCTTCTCTGCAGCGGGACTTTAAAGTGCATTAAACACCCTTGTCTCCCCATGCAGAGAAAACTCAGGACACTTATTAATAACTTTAGAGGCACAGCTTTCATTATTTTGTTGGGGCTTTTTTGTTTGGTTTTGTTCTTTTAATCTCCAAGCTGTATTTCAAGTGTTAGTTTGCAATAATCTTCTGCAGATTAGTTAGTATTATTTCCATTATATAGAAAAATGGAAAAAAATTTATTTCTGTTTTTTTCTTTACGATCTACAGGGACAGATGGTAAAAAAAATATTTGTATTCAAAGTTTTATAAGACTTTCAAACTTAAAACAACGTTCAGAAAGTAGAAAACAAAATGAGCTGTCACATCAGAAACAATTCCCTTGTATAATTCAATTTAGTAATCAGTAATGAAAGCTTTGTAATTTTAAGAAAGCCAAGCCTAATGCATTATTCTGGTTCACTACATAATGTAAGTTGTGTTTAAGAAGTTACAAGGTTGCACAATATCTTTACACTTCAAAACACTTAAATGTATAAGTTTTATTATCTTCCACATACAATAATTCATATTGGCTTTACCGGTAGGCCTGTGAAGTTTCCTCTTCCTCCTCTCCATGCATTAGGTTCTGAACTAACTGAAGTATGCTCACCATATCTTGGCCACTGATACACCGGGGAGGGGCAAACAAAAGCCACACACAGAAAAAAGGAAAAAAAAGGTAAGTGCCAGAGTACCCGGATCTAACGAAGAGGCCATTTGGAACACTGCGTGGTAAGACACGAAGACAACACTGCGCTTTCACAGAATGCTGAATATATCGACAAAAATGGTTCCTTGCCCTCAGAAAAACAGACCATGAATGATGAATCAATTAATTCAAATCCCTACTAAATTATAGTAAGACAATTCAGTAAGTATGCACTCAGACCCACAGAAAACTGAATCTATTGAAATCTGAAAATTTGGACTGAAAATTTTGATGTGACAATGTTTAATTGCTTATTGCTACACAGAAAAGTAATAGATAAAGATCCAAATTTCTCTTTGCGTGATCCAGCTTCAGCTCACAAACTCAGCACATATCTTAAACAATTACCTACAAATTTTGTTTCTGACAAACAAAAGCTACATTAGATTTCTGACATGATACACACTAACACAGTAAAACTAGAAAAGACCCACGACGCTTCAACTTGTATAATTCCAACTAAAACTTACAGTAGTATAAGAACTTACACTCTGACAGCTGAAATTGCTTTTTATTCTTAAAAAAGCTAATTCAGTGTCTCCACTCAAAAAACAAGTTTTGTTTACGTACACAAAAGACTCACATAGATTTTGCAATACTTTCTGAAGTGCTAGCTTGGGCTCCTGCAGGATCGGCCTCCAACAAGGCTGCAACCAATTTAAATCTTAGTTTTCAGGTACAATGATCTTAGCTGCCTTATGTGCAAGAGCTTCCTATAATTTTTTTAAGACAGCTAGATGAAAAGGTAGTGGTGGGGGGGTTGTTTTGTTTCTATTTTGTGGGGTTTGGTTGGTTGGGTTTTTTTTGTTTTTTTTTTTTTTTTAAGGTTTTCTACTTTATAAGTCTCAGGGTTTTTTTAATCTGGATGTTTTAGTGAATCTTTATCCTATAGCATAAGTTTATCCATATTTACTTTAAGTCTCAGTCACAGCTGTGGGTACCAATACTTCTTTAGATTCCAATAGTTCAAAATTTCAGTCACCAAGGACAAGTAATCTTTTTTTCTTTTTCCTACGTGAGTATGGACATAGTTAGTATGATGATAACCTTTTTTGCCTGGCATGGTATACGGTCGCGTTTCCATTAATACAGAAGTTGCTTGGAAAACAAACACGTTACATGTATTTTACAGATTCTGAAAAGTAAAGAGCATTATATAAAAATTGTTGTTGCCTACCTGCCTTGGAGTGGTCCAGGAATATCCTTCCGTGCATACTTCTTTTCATTTTCCTCCTCCACTTTTCTAAGTTAAAGACATAAGAATAAAATATGCATTTAGTTTGCAGTTTATAATATCAAATATATAGTTGACTTTGACTTGCAGAAATACATACTGACATGTTTGCAATCTATTTCATTGGCAGCAGTTTCATAAATAAATCAGATGAGACCAGCACAAAAGTTTAGCTCGGATTGAATTAAAGAGTTCCTAAATTTTGGTTTTTTAGCTCTTTAACAGAAAATGTCAAACTTACAGAAGAGTCTCATATATATACGAATTAAAAGTTACTTGCACAACAATAAGAAGTCTAACATCTCTGAAACAGACTCACTGGACTTGCTATGAATAGTACCAAACACACATAAAAATATGTACATTTATTTTTAAAATCCCATCATTTGAGCAACAATGGTGATTTGTAGAGGTGCAAGCTTCAGAATGACAGTATGAGGGTGAACTGCTAGGAAAACGAGTTCTTCCCTGGTTAATGGCAGCAACATTAATAATCCTCCCCTTAGCACAAACAGCTATTGTTTTTGTAGTTGTTATTATTTGCACATACCTTTGATTGTCTTCCAGCATCTTCATTGCTTCATTCAGATTCTTTCCCATTTCTGCTAGAGTAGGGTCGACCATCTTTCAGGGAAAGAGACCAAAAACCACTTATCTTACTACTATCCCCACAACGTCCTCAATACCAGTTAATGTATCAGCCAGATTCTTTTAATTAGTCTGTGTGTACTCATTTAAAAGTAACAATATGTTGAATATCCTAAACTCAAAATATACAAAATGAGAACGTACTACTAACCTAAAATAACCAAAAAGAAAACTCAATTGTGATGTGGATTTTATTATTGATAGATGAAATCTTTTTCTCCACAAGAAAAGTCAGAACGTTTTCTGAATGAATAATGAAAGAAAGAGCATCAGAAGGCAAGAAGACTTTGAGAAGTGCAAGGTATTCAAGTAAGTGCTCATTATAATGCTTTAGCTAAAAGATTAAGTATGTGTCACTTTAGCCCAACTGAATGATTTTTTTCTTCTTCATAACCATTCCACACCAGCAATAAAGCTTCAACTATTCCCTTAAATGTAGAAATTCACATGCAGTCGTATCCAAAATTAAGAAAAAAACAAACACAAGTCACCAAAAATGAAATAAAAAACCTGCTAAAGGACACCGTAATCTTTCTACAGAGTACGGAAAACACATTGCCACCCCAAATACAATCACAAGTCTTTCAGTGGCACATCTCATTTAGAAATTATCCTTTTACTTCACCTGAGAACTCCTGTTTCTGCACCAAAAAATCCATTACCATATCCCTCAGTTGAGCTGACTCCACAGTCAGCTCTCATGATGTATAGACTCTCATTAAAAAACAAACAAACAAAAAACCTAGCCCCTCTGCCAGAATAGTAACAGGGTAAAAAAACCAAAAAAACTCACCACCAACTTATGCTGTGGATAAGTACAGTGCTATTCTTACAAGAAATTTACCTCTAGAAAATAAGTTGTTTGGGAAGCTAAACACTGAAAAATTTGACTGAGGCAGATTTTAGGTCATTGAGCATTTTGACGCAAATTCAGGGGAAAATTTGCGTAAATTGACAGTCTTTTTTTTTTTTTTTAGTTTGCCAGTTCAACTAAGAGGTATTCAAACATGTTGAAATAATAATCCCTAGAAAAGCTTTAAAAAGCCAACATTTCTTACCTAGGAAACACAAGAAGATATCATTTAAGACTGCTCTGGCAAAGGCAGAAATAAAATGGCAGTCTTGCCCGGCATTTCCCCATTCAAGTTTCCCTGTCGAACTCTTACAACAGTAGTTTTCAAAACAGACAAGAAAACACCTAATCCAAATACTCTTGTAAATCTATTTTTTCCTATTTCTAGTACCCTTACACCAATTTTTAATCTTAACTTGTTGGAGAGATGCCCTTTAACTAGACAAAAGAGTAAAACTGATCTGCAGCAGGCAGCTTAAGAAAGACTGACACGCAGAAAAGGGTTATCTTCCAGCAGTTGCAGCCCTCTAGCTACACAAAACAGGTCAAACACCCTGGTCTCACTGCTGAAACCAGGTAACAATAGATACTTGTTAAAGCGCCTGTCAGGATAGAAGAGCTTTAAAAATCATTGAACTTATTTCCCCTCAACCAGGGACAAGTAAGTAGTATTTTCCAAAGAACTGCTTTTGCTTTGAAGAAGCCTCTTCTATGAATTTTAACCCAAGAAGCCTGGCAGATGCTTGTGACAGTGACACAAGAGATCTGGACAGGAACATTTATCCATTTAAGAATTAGATGCCGTCTAGAAGCTTCCAGAGAATGTGACAGGTATCACCTGGCAGAGTCTGATTTACCTATAGTGATCAATAGTAAACTATATTTGAAAAATAAATATACCCCAACAGGAAGGTAGAAGGTAACACCACTGATAAGACCCATCACATTAGACAGAAAAAAACCTAGGATATTCAGGCAACCCTGTTAGAGTCTCTTCTCCCTTCCTCTGCTTCCCAAATGCACTGTAAGCACAGCCTCCATAAATTCAACATCAACCCTTTTTCAAAAGATCGCCCACGTACCAAAGCCTCTGGTAGTTAACCCTTCAGATTGCTGCTAAGTTTTGCGGGGGTGTGTGTGTGTGTGTGTTAGGGTAAGGGGTGGTGGTTTAAGAAGAAACAGAATCCAAAACAAGTTTAATATTTAAACTTACACTATCCACGCTGCAAGGATGTAATAGTTTGTCTGCTACAGTATTTGAGAAACTGTATTCCTAAAGGCCTGTACGTGCTTTCAATCCCTGCTGATGGAAACACATCCAACACAGGAAATACATTTGCTCATGCAGATGTAGACACAAAAGCAAGTTTAATCACAGAAGGTAGTGGGATTAATTTACATGAGGATTTTACACTATTTTCATCTGGAGGACTGATCAAGGAAAGAAAAAAAAACTAAGTTGAAAGTTACCAGATGTTCAAAGACTATTTTTACCAAAATATTTAGAGATTTAACTCATCTTATAGCAAGTGGTAGGTGGCTGAAAGAATCAGTAGCCAGGGACGGTCACACTGGATCAAACCAAGATTGATAGCTCTCTGTATTATGTTGCTTTAGAAGTGGCCAGTAACAAATGTTTGGGGGAAGAACAAAAGAAGAGTGTAAGTATTCAGTAATATTTTTCCCACAAGAACTCCCAGCATTTAGCAATAAATGGGTTTTTACACTTCTAGTTTCTACAATGGCCATTGGCTATGAGTGCCACAACTTAATGAAGCACTGACTGAAAAAGCAGTACAGAGAGTTCAAGACCTCATCAGAGATTAAAAAAAAAAAATAAATACACACACTGCAAGCATTTGATACTCAGAATACAATATATATAGCTAGAAGAAAAATCTAAATCTAAAATCTAAAAGTAGCAACATTTCCATACA
Organism: Stercorarius parasiticus; assembly: GCA_013396915.1. Taxonomy (NCBI): domain Eukaryota; kingdom Metazoa; phylum Chordata; class Aves; order Charadriiformes; family Stercorariidae; genus Stercorarius; species Stercorarius parasiticus. The sequence goes on along the minus strand of VWZL01000615.1, from coordinate 1,241 downwards.
CTTTCAGTGGCTTCCAGAGTCGCACCACATCAAAGAAACTCCGAAAAGGAATCTTACTTAATTAAAAAAAAATAAATTAAAAATCAGTTTTGCTCCTGATAGCCTTTAAGGAAGTCACAATCAGGGAATTGTGTCTAGTCGATGACTATCTCACATACTTTAATTCAGGTTGCCGTAAAACGCAATCAATGGCTGGAAGGCAGTTATTTGCTTGAACCTTCCTCAGCATCACATGCAAATATTCAAACAGATCTGTTGTAGATGAGGACACAAGATGGAGAGGCATTACAAAAAGGGCTCTGATGCTTTTGTTTGTTACTAACACAAAATTCACCTGCTAAAATTACATCAGATATTAAAACCTGCACATGTTTATCTTGTGACTCATCCTGTCTCACTTACTAGTAATTACACGTGCACGAAACCCTTCTGCCAATAAGCTGGCAGAATAAATACATAAAATAGAGTTTTAAAAGTCCTAAGAAGTTACACTAACCTCCATAAAATACTATGAAATCCAGAAAGTCTTTGAATTCTGATGTGAGTTTAACTGGTAAATTAATCCCTTCTGGTTTTTTTTCGAATTGCTAAGTGGATGTGCAACAACTTATTTTCTCCTTTGAATTACGAGAAGCAAAAATACACCTTTTACTGCTGCATGCTGAATTTTATATATGCTTCCTCCTCTGCTCACATTAGTAAGGGCATGGAGGTGGGAAGCAGAAGACTATCTACTTACTTTAAGCAGCAAGAAGGATAGGTATGGCAAAGTTGCAGCAACGAACCATTTAGTTAAGAAAGGCTTCTGAACACACTCTCCAGTTGTGATTAGACTGAGTGTTAATTATAAATTAAAAAAGGAGACTGTTGCTTCATATATCAGTGTTTTACAATCTTGGGTTTCCATTTCTGTAGGCTGTACTCCTAATGTAAGAAAGGGATGTTTTTTAAACAGTCTACATAAACTATTGTGTGTGCAAAGAAACTTACAGGTGTAGCTCATTAAATATTTCACGAGAAGTATGCCTCATTTTCGCACTACACTTGCCCAGAAGAAAGTTTTACTATCAAAAACTGTTCTCAACAGTAAATTAATCTCAAACAATATCAGTATTCTTCAGCCAAAAGAATAGTGTGTTTATTCTCCAGGCTAAGAAAAGTTTTAGATAACAAATAAAATGCAGCCACTTCATGACTGTTAGGCTTGAATGAAAGCGTACTTTACCACCACAAGGCTTCTG
>VWZL01000614.1:21716-95997 GCA_013396915.1 Stercorarius parasiticus | reverse complement strand
TGATTCTATTCTATCGAAATACATATGTGGACTCAAAATTCATACATGAAATACATTTATCCTCAGAAGAAGAAAGATGCTTACAGGCCTTTGAGTTGCCTCAGTTATGTATTCCACTTTGAGTATCATAGAAAATCTTTAGCAGGGAGGGACCTGAATCCATATTTCCCACAAAGCTGGGGAATTTTTTAGATGGCCCTGTGGGCACTGCTGCTCTACATGCAAATTAAAATAACCACAGACTAATTCAGCCATGGGAGCTGACACAGGAGGAGATCAGAGTCCAAAACAGACTCTTTTTTAGCAACCACTGTGAAAAAAAAGCTTCCATATCATAGAAAACTTTTAGAAGACAACATGAGTTTACACTTTCTGCCAGTAAGTATTATACAAACATCCCCATGGCATCAAAACTTTATCACGAGTGCTTTCCTTGTTGTCAGTCTCAGCCATGAGTCCCAGATGACACACCAGATACAAAACATTTTCACCCCTCCTCCGAATACAGTGTGGCTGAGAAACACTGGAAGTCTAGAAAGGCTCAATATTGTGAGGCGCACGTGGTTGTTGACAGATATACTGGATTCACTGAGATACAGAAAGCTCATATTTGCAGCGCTATCAGTTTTAATAAATTCTAAGTTCAATTTAAGATAGCATGGGAAAGTTAATGGGGTAGGGATCAGAGGAGCCGGTACAACGTAAGTACTGCTGATTTAGAGTGAAACAAGCTTCATACCTCAATCACAGAGAAAAGGTATTGTCAGTTGAACAGCTAATTGCTAGTCAGATTAGCAGGGAAAATTTATTTTCCTGGTGAAAAATGGTTGGGTTTTCATGGGCATTACAGTGTTGTCTGTTGACAGGCTTCTGCACAGGACCATTTCACTTCTGACTGCATTGGAGTTCCTGCAGCTGACTCATGTATTCAGAGAAGGCCACACTGTATGTTCCAAGCAGACAGGCAGCATTAAATAATAATAGTGTTGCATAGAAAAGGTATTCCGATTTGAGTATGGTTGTCTGTATATGTGAAAGGAAGCTAGGTTTCTTCATCAGTGCTACCTACGGAGTAGCCCTGGGGAATTTGAGTGAGGAAGGGAGCCTTAACCCAGAGCTTCTGAAACATGGGTATAGTTTAAGAGAAAGCTAGCTGTGGCATACGCTGCCATAACGCGTCTACCTGCTTGCTCTGCAGAAAGGCACTCTCTTTTTAGAGAAGCCTCTTTTTCTTCCTTATAAAGTCCCATGAAGTTCTCCATAGGACTTCTTTTCTGTCTTTTTCAGATGAAAGTTCAGTCACCTAGTTATGCCCAAGAGCAACTTTTCTTATGAACAAAGTCACATGTTGAAAATTTGGCATCTGCTTAAGTACCTTGTTGACTATGGCAATGGCACATGCTGCAGAAAAAAAGGAAAAAAATATAATCCACCAAAAAAAAAAAAAAAACCAAAGCAAACAAAACCAAACCAAAACTAAAAAACCCAGGACTGTTCCAAAGAGATCATCTCATCCATTTTTCTGTCTGCATCACCTCCGTGGAGCCTCACTGACTCCATGGGGCTCAACAAAACCATGAAAGTTTATCCACAGTACCAGACTTGAGGTGAACAGCTTGAGTTCTTTGTATAGGCAGCAATAACGTCAGGCAGAACAACTGTAGCATCAGCTGGAACAACTGTAGTAGGTAACGAGAGACAGAGACAAGGCACGTTTTCTTCCTCTTGTATATAAAACTTGGAGCAAAACCCACGAAGCAGATGGGCCCAGGACAGCATAAGGCCTCTTCTTCATTAGTGGCCTATGTCCAAGATGGGCTAGATCAGGAAAATTTAAAATTGCTCCTCCATCTCCTCTGCAATTATATTACCAACTCTAAGGTTTAGTATTACAAAAAATCCAACTTGTTCAACTGGTAACAGATGCGCTACTGTCCCTGGAGTCCTGTTTTAGAAAATTTCTCTGTAGACATAAAGCAATAGCAGCAAATTTGTTAATGAATTCCTACCACGTTTTATTCATCAAATTAGTCTAATTAGCATTTAAATTAGCTAAATATTAAGAAACGAGCTTCAGTCAAAACCCTGGACCTAGACTGTGCTGGAAATCAGGGAAGTGGGGACATGGAAGCAAACTTTAAAGCTCTTTTTCTCAGAGCTCTGTGAAAACTTCAGGTGTGATGCGAATACCTCCAACATTAGAGAAGCTGAGGCTTAGATATATTTTTTAAAAGTCAGTATACTCTCTTTCTTTGTGCTTCTTTGTGACAGTAATTCATCCCAAACCAGGAACCCAAATGAATCATACAGTATATTGGTTGTAACATTAATGTTACCAATTTTAAATTACAAAATATTAGGAAAAGAAAAGATGAAGTTTCCAATGACTGTAATAGTGTTGCCATATGAACTCGCTCGAAGGTTAAAACTGAACAGGTAGTTAATTTTATAGGAAATGTTTTCTTTCTCATTATTTGATACAATATATTACAGATGTATATTAATGATGTAAAATATATTGTACACAATTTGTAAACATGTAAAAACATAGGCAGTACACTTTAAAAACTACTGTTACATACTTCGATTTTCCTTACTTCATTTTAAATTATTTTAATAATGTTATTTTAATGTCAGTTTTGATTTTGGGGGGTTTAAAACCAGTTGGAAAAAAGAAAAAGAAAAGAAGCTTTGGGTTTCACACATAATTTGAACTTTGAAAAACAAGAAAGGAAAGGAAATCATTATTCTTTATGTTAAAGTTACCAAGTTTTTATTAAGGGGTATATAAACTTTTAAAAAAAGTTATACTATTTAGCATTTATTCGTAGAAATAAACATTAAAATTTTTTAAAGCCTTTGTCATGTCATAAACCAAAAAATTCAGTATTACATGAAAAATGAAAAAGGAATGTCTCTGCTGGCTTTTGATATGAAGCAGAAGCTGATGTTTCCAAAAATGCACAACAAACAGGCTCTGTGTCTTTTGAGTAAGTGAATCCTCACCAGCGAAACCGAATTTTGTCACAGAGCCACTGTTTCTCATCAACCAAATGAGCTGTTAATGACTTCCCAGCAACTGGCTTCACTGCAGATTAATTATCTATGCATACATCCTTTCCATCAGGCAACTACAACTTCATCGATAGCAAAGACCAAATCCCAGTCTCTCCGTGTTTTAAAACTAATGTTTATTCCCTTCTGAAAGAGAGTTCTTTCCACTTTTTGCTCACATGAGCAGGCAAGGACTGGTCGGGGATGTTCGCTATCTGGAAACTGGACGCCTTCCAGCCACCGGGGAGGGGAGAACAGGGGCTGCCTTTCAAGACAGCAACGGAGGCATAAATCTTGCCTATTTTTAGATGTAGTTTATCAATTTATGACAAGATTTATGCTGATGGGGCACCTGATCTCGGGAGACCGAGAAGTCCACTTCCAGCCTTGCGTTCCCGTGGGCAGTTCTGGGCATATTGGCGAATAGTTTGTGAATAAATCAAGCCAAACTTGTACTCTTTACTGCTTTAAGTAGAGCAGAGATATTATTAAGCATTTTATAACAATAATAATAATAATAATATAGCAATAATTATATTATATAACGATAATCATTATATTATATAACAATAATAATAATAACAACAATAATAATAATTGTTGTTGTTATTGTTATTATTATTATTATTTTAATATCTGAATGTCTGTTTTCGTGCCTAATATGAAAGTATAGTCTGTGCTAATACTTAGTTTATGGTAACGCTTAATTTTTAAAATCCCATTTTCTCAAAGGGAACCACACCCTGAAAAGTGAATGCTTGAGATTATAACACTCCTTTCTGTCCCAAATCTTTCTGTTTCATTAGGAGCAGCCTGGCACACTGGTTTTACTCATCTTTCAGATAAACCCTGAAGATTTTTTTTTGTTTTACACTCATTTTTCCATCTTTCCACTCTCCCTTCTTCTGTAATCCCATCTGTCATTTCTTGGTTTTGCAGAAATGCCGAAGGCTGTTAATCAGGAAAGTTTTGTTTTCCTTCCTTGGAGACAATGGAGCCTTTGGACAGGCTGCTTTCTGCAGAGCACCCCCTCCCTCGAGGCAGCTCGCTGGGTTGGCCCTGGTGATCCAGCTCCGCTCCTCACTCTGCTTAGGGAAGGAAGGCGGCTGTGGCTGCCTCCCCCACGACAGCAGGCTTGGCTGCACTAAACGATAAACTGATTCATAGGATAAAATACAGTTTTTTCCACAAATTGAGAAAATAGAATAGAAATGGCTGCTAATCTGAAATATCTTTATTTGCAATCCTAGTTGACAGCATTCACGCATCTCATAGTATCCGTACAAAACTTGTTTAAAAGCATTAAAAACTATCCTGGAGAATTTTATCTTTAAATTCTGTGGACGTTCACCCAATTAGAGAGCCCACTAGCATGTGGCTAAATCAATGCGTGGCTCTTAAAAGTCCATAAAAACATCCGTGTGTGTCAGGAAGGCAGCTACTTAGTTCTGGAGCTATTATAATGGGAAGGTGTTTGAGGGAAAAAGAAGTAATGCAATTATTTATGCTTTGGCATAAATTAACAGACTAGGTACAAGCACCTCAGCTGAGGGAGAAGAGCTGGATCCAGTCCCAATGGGTGAATCAAGGCTGCAGTAATTCGCTTGTAACAAATGCACTATGCAAAAAAATAGCTGAAAAATTCCGTAGGAGGCTTGGCCGAATCTTCCAAAAGCACTATTGCAAAATTGGGATTGACAGGCCTAGGATATGGTAATATAGGTTAATCACTGGGTGACAGCATCCCCGTGGCCATACCAATCCACTGCCAGGTCTGCCTGTTTCCCACCATTTGCTGGAGGGACATCATCATGGTGGTGCCCTGGCGTGGCCTTTGGCACCTCCCCTGCCTTCCCACTGCACACCCACCACGTGCAAGGTGATGGGGGCCACATCCTGCTCTGCTGGCCTGTGCCTTTTCCAGCTGTCCGTAGGTCTGGATTTACCCACTTGTCAGTTGAATCAGGGAAGGATTTAATGCTGTAAGCGCTTAGATTCTCCCCTTGGTTTTAGGGTCACAGGTTTGTCTGGCTGACAAAATACTATGTCACAGCATATTTGCTTCTTTGTCATAGTTTCCAAGGCACGTTGCTTCTGTGAATGTGTGAGGCTTCTGCAAACATCTTTTGGACCATGACGTTAATTGTCACAAGGCAGAAATTTGAGCATGAGCCTCTTTTGTCAGTTACTTTTTTCTAAGCAATTTGTGTTTTGTTTCTGGACTTTTTTCTCATCTCCTCTAGGAAATATATGATTAAACGTCTGCTATATAGTCAATGTGATGAAGCTTCTCTCATCTGTTAGGCAGAAACATAATCTGAACTCAGCTGGAGGAAAAATCGGAGCAATTATCTAGGGGGGGAGGGGAAAGGAAATAGGTTTTACTTGTAGACAGCTTTATAACATCTGTATCTCAGTCTTTCTGTTTGTTTTGTTTTGTTTTCAATTCACCAAACGTCATAGGAAGCAAATTCTGGACACCACTGCAAAATCATTTTTGGTTGTATAAAGAAGGGAAGGCATTTTCCTCTGACTGTGTAACCCTCAAGCTGCTACATCCTTTGCTTTCTGTTTGTAATGGAAATGCTCAGTTTCTAGCTCACTTCTAAAGACCTGCTGCAGGCTAAATCTCAGCATAAAGTTCCCAGTCAAAATTTGGTTTAGTGTGTGTCAAACGGTGGGGTTTTTATAGCCATGTTATATAATCACCTGGAAAAAAAAAGTAGTATGTTGAAATACCTTTTATTTTACCAGCACAGATACTGAACACTCACACATAACAGACACATTTTAAATCACTGTAACAACAGTAGTGCAAAAGTGATGAAGAGAAGACAGCAGCACCTGGAAAATCCTACTGTTACCTCTTTTTGTGTGCCTGATCAAAATAAGTGAGCCAAATGGAAAAATTATAAATAATGAAAATTCGAATATCTGGTAAGACTTCAGCTACAAGAGAGCTTCTTCAAATTTTGCAACAAAATGTCTCCGTCAATTTTTATCTGAGATACATGTAGCATTTCTGTTACTTCAGGGACAGCAAAATCAAAACCCGGCTGTCAGAGTGATTCTCTGAGGACAGTCTAACAATAAAGAGGCTTTGTCTGTGACAATAAAAAACAGTGGGTACTCTGTTTTCCCTGAGTTTCATGGTACTTGCTTCTTCCTGAGATTTTGGGACCATTTCAGTCAAAGCCCAAGTAAACTGAGAAGTTCTCGTTAGGAAAATTTAAATGGAAAGCCTGTATGTAAATCCTGGTGTCTGAACTACAGCAAATGGCCTTCGTGATCATACAGAGCTGACCCCTCGTAGTTTTGAATTAGGACTCTACTTTGATGGTTTTTTTGTGAGCAGATAACTTGGAAAAGTAGCTCCACTGAAAGCTGCTTTTTCCTCTGCTCCAGTATCCTCTGGTTTTGCTAGGTACGTGTTTAGCAGCTACATTGATTTGCTATATTTAAGTGTTAGAAGTAACTGACATTTTTTGGTTTGTGAAATAGACAGGAAAACGTGACTTCAAGGAAATCCAGAGTTATTACTTTCAATAAGAGACTAATTAGCGAACTTCATGATGTGTATAAAACCCTAAGAAAGTTTACAGCATTAGTCTCCTAAGACAGTTTCTAATGAAAGCGGATACAAGAGGACCTTCTCTGTTAGCATTGTTCAGATGAAATTTATGGCATGATCTACTTTTGATTTCTAATTACTTTAGTTCTATATTTAATTCCACTCTCATATAAGTTGATTTAATTCATTGAAAGTCTCAGGTAGGCTTTAGTCAGTATTGTAATTTTACATAGTATTAAAGAAAAGAGAAACTTCAGAAATAAAAACAAAATACGCTGCATGGCATACGGCAATACGGAATATACATTCAATGATGTCCTAAGTTGCATGCCTAGTAAGCCCTAGCCTAATAGACAAATATTATTTGCCTAAAAAATTATTTAATTGTTTTCACAAATGTCTAATTGGTCCTATATGAAATATTGGTCCTATATTAAATGTATAATTGGTCCTATATATGTAAAGGATTGTAGCAGTTATGCATACATTTTATGTATAGATTAGGCACATGCTGGAATATGTTAATGCACCTACAACTGTTTTATAGCTTCTGGAAATTGGACTCATCATTATGATAGAGGATTATATATAAACTAACAGCAGTGCTTGCCATTGCCTGTTAAGGCAGATAGTTCCCACTGGCTCCATCTCTCCCTGTCTTGCATCCATACACGTGTATGTGTTCACAGTCTTGTTAGACTGATATTCCTGCAAAAATTTGGCCTTAAACTAAAAAAATTAGGTTTTTTAGTTCACTGTTAATCACGGGTTAACTAATGCAGCAGGTAATACTTTGTGCCTGCCATCAGAGAAAGTAACTTGTCAGTCAAAATATTGTAACCTTTTGGAACCTTCTGTCTTTGAGACATTTACCTTTATGGGAACAAAATACTCCTGAGTTTCTGCTTTTTCTGCCTACCATAAATAGCTGAATGTTAATTAAAGCAGCAAGGAGACCAAAGATATTGGTCCTCTAGTATGTTAAACACCAGGCTAAAGACCCCAGATCCTGGACGAGAGTTATAAGTACTGGACTGTTGGTTACAAGGGCACATGCTTCATCTTCATCAAAGGATGGGCAGTCTTTTGAACTTCAGTGATTACTTAATCGTTTTTGTTTTTCTACCCTAAATGAAACGCACCGAGTGGCATATTTTGCTCAACTTGAAACAAAGGCTTAATGTCAGCAGGAAAAACCAAATAAAAATAATAAATAAGTAAATATAGTTCAATTAAAAAAATATTTGCATTATTTAGGTCCAAAGAAAGGACTAACATAAAGGACAAAAATGACTGAAAATAAATGATCAATATGACCTTTTTACTGCATCTTAAAAAACCACATCCCTCTTAGGGCTTAGTTTCGCAAACAGCTTAATCTGATTTTAAGCCTCACTGCTGCCAAAAGTCTTCCCACCTCTGCTTGTGCCTTTCCTGGTGTGTTTCTTTACTTGCTTCCCATGTGTTCGTGCAACATGCGCATCAGCCAGGTGAGCTCAGCCCAGCCATTTCCCCAGGTGGCCACACTGGCTTCTGCGGATGGAAGGAAAATGGGGAATACCTTTTTTCTTTTTGGCAGTATGATCCTAGAGCTGTTTAACCCAGTTGTGAAACTGTGGTTCGTCTCTCAATAAATGCCTTTTCTCCAGTGTGCTTTCCTATCCTGAGAAATGTCAGCTATCGTTCCAACATGATGCTGCATTTGTGTTTTATAAAAACAATACTTGGTTCATTGAAGCAAGCCTGGTCGATGGGCTTTACAGCTGGCAGCATAAGCATCTCTGGAGTAGATTTTTATGAGAACTTTCCAGATCATCCAAGTTTAAAATTTTTTTTGTCTTTAATGGAACTCTTTTAATAACAATTTGTTTGTTTTTCATGAAACTTCTGGTTTTGTTTTGTGATTAGATTGTAAATGTCACTGGAGGACTGCTAGGTATCTTGCTGGTTAGTTTCTCAACAATGAGCTTCAAAGCACAGTGGGACAAAAAACTTTAAAACAATATTTTAATAAGTAACATGAGTATTTCAAATGTCTAAAAAGGTTTACTTTTAGTCCAGATTGGGGCAGATAGGCTTATCAGCCTGACCCAAAGTGGTTTAGCTGTCCTGGCGCAATCGATTCTTCATTCACAAAATTCCTAGGTAGCCAGAGTAAGTTGCTGTAATTTTGCACTGACCTTTGTTTAACCTGCTCTGAGACTGCCTCTAAACACAGCTCTCCTGGTTAGAGATAGATGTGGAATGCAAACAAAAACAAAGCCTCTGGCACACTTGAAATGAGAGATGACCATGCCTTTTTCCCTTGTACCAATTCAGAATAAAGGAGTTGCAGATGATCTGTTCAGATGGCAAGCTGATTAATCTCACCTTTTTCCAAAGGCACAGTTTGTCATAATAGATAAAATCAGTTTTATGCTTAGACTAGGTAAAGTCTAAAAAAGCTTTATTCCAAGACTTGCTTTTGCTCCACAGAAGACTAAATTGAATAGCCCATAATATAAAACAGGGATATGAAATGAAACAAGTTTGAGTCCGTGACTCTCATTCAGCCTAGCCATCTGTAAAAAGAAAGGGAAGAAATGTTTTCGTAAATGTGCATTAATCATTATCCTTTGTATTTCCATTAAATATGGATGATAGTAGAATATGTCTACAATGTATCATGGCTCTATGAAGAAAAGTTATTCACTTTACAACATGGAGTAATTAAATAGGCCCCTCTCTTTAGAGGAGCATAATCCTTTAATTCATCTAGAGACTCTAATCCAAGAAAATGTGTTCCACGTAACAATGAAGGAAATTTTCCTAAACTAAACAGGTACTGGCCGTTATATGCTGTCATTTTTGATGTTTTTTTCTTCAGTTTCTGGATTTAGTGTAGTGTAAGAAGGAATTCAGATTCAAAAACCAGGGTGAAATATGTAGCGATGATGTTGTCAAGTGGAATCATTGCAATTTGGTTTTCTGTCAGTTTTGTTTATTTGTGAGTATATACTAATTTTATAATCATCAACTCGAACCCATAAAGAAAAGGCGATACCTCGTCGTTACCTGTATGGCCACAACTGCAAAGAATTTATTTTTTGAGGCATTGAGACTGTTTTTAAATAGTAAAGCTGAAACTCAAATTCATACCTCACTTTCCAAAGACCAGACTCTTTCTACAACCTACTTTCTTCCATTTTGCATGACCAGTGGAGGACTAGTGAACAGAAAGTAACTCTGATTTTGATAAATTTATCTCAGACTGTGTAGTCTTAAAAAAGGAGGGCACATCTAATTTAGGGTGTCTTATTTTGCTTGTCATTTAGAGATTATTTGCTGAAAAGTCACATGTGCATTTCCACTAGTGAACAAATCTGCCTCACCCATAAGGAATCTCAGAGGGAGAGTTTTGCTCCTGCAAGGAAAATTCTGCTGAGACACTAAAAAATCCTTTCATTCCAGTATACTAGTTGGGGAAGTTTTCGTGGGTATGGATCTAGCCCTTCTGACACTCTGTTTGCCTTTGAATTAACCAGAGAAGCTCCCCTGTAACCTTGAACCTCTAGCCATGTTGTAGTTGTGTGATTTCCCAAACATCTGCTGGGGACTTTGAAACCACCACATTCATTTTCTTATGACCTAAGCTGCAATTTAGCTCAGGTCTCTAAAGATGAAAGCCAAGGAAGCCTCTGCAGAGAGCAGAACACTTTCCAAAGCAGTTCTCAGCTTGTGGAACCGGGAACAGCTGGCCAGCTCTCCCCTTTGAGTCGGGAGGGCTTGTTGTTTCCAGCTCCCTGTCAGACATCTGAGGAACCCCCATTTTTCTTTTTTTTTTTCCTACACCCACTCCCTGAGGCAAAGGCCAGCGGTCCTTACCCATCTGTCTGGAAAACCTGGAAAGAACCCTGAAATATTTTTTTTTTCAGTAAACTGTCTGAGGTCTTTGGATATTACAGAAATAGAAATAAATTCCCCACAAAAGCAGCAGGACTGGAATCAGTCCTTGCTTGCTTGTTTGTAGTAGAAAATGCCATAATTTTTGCTAAATTGTAACAAGGCCTTGTAGTCAGTTTTAGAACAGTTTTGTGGCATGGAAGAGAAGCTTATAAAAATGATTCCAACGAAACACAAAGCTTTAGATTCAAAGTAGTTCTGGAGATGGATTTTTAAGGAACTTGTTGATGCCAAAACTAAGTTTATTGATGACAGTGAAATTTTCTACATAAAAGTGTCTCCAAGCCCAGCATAAACTCTCAGGCAATAGATATCTCAGATTAAGGAGTCAACATTCATCTGGGATAGAGGAAGAGCTGCACGATTCAGAAACTCCCACAACCAAAGTGAGCGACGCAGTCTCCAGACTTTTCTAATGCAGCTCTCAGTCTTTTTTAATGAACTCCTTGGAAAGAGGACTTGTTTTTGATGTGGAAAAATGTAGAACGTAAAGCCTCAACTATTTTCACCAGACAGAACTCGCATTCCTTGGCCAGCCCCAGCTGGAAGTTATTGTCAAGGTTGCTGTTCGTCAAAGGACTCAAGCAGAAGGCAGAGCCTTATTCTGGTATTTCTGGAGCACCTGTACAGCGGAGCCCTGCTCCGTGCCTGTGGCTCTTTGGTCTGACATATGACTCCTCAGAAACATACAAGTAAATAATATTCAATGCTAATCTCACAAATAGTCCCTTTAGGGCCACAGCTAATATGGTGCACTTAAAGTTAGGCATGTGCTCAATTATAAAGTTATTACTGAATCAGAGGCCCTGTAGGCTGAAAATTTGATTAAGGAGTATTTCAACTTGACAAAAGCCCCCAGATTAAATGGTGGTTTTTTCATACAAAGCTCAGACATATAAAGTAATTTTGGAATATTCTTTTCACTTTTAATAAGCTTGTGCAAGCTATAACGTTGGAAATGTCTTCAAATGAAGTTTATAAAAGAGTATACTTTTCAGATTTCAAAGAAAAAGAGAAGTCTGCAGTCAGTGTTTAAGAAATCCAAAGGTTTTTTCCAAGCATTTTGTTTTTCTTAGTCTGGAGTTTTTTAAGTTAAGATTTAATTATTACTTTATTATTCAAACCAACCACAGCATTAAATGAAACAATGTTGACTTAACCTTCCTGTAACTCTATGTTTCGTGACAGTTACCCCAAAGATTAATTAGATCTGCTTGACAAAATGAATTTGTGATGTAAGTGGTGATAGAAGTAACACTTCGAGTGGAAGCTACTCAAAAATTCTGTGAAGTGTTACCATAATTAAGTGCCAAAGTCAGCTCTGGTGTGAGCAGACCTCAGTATCGGCACAGAAGGAGTTGCGCCCGTGTGCAGTGGATGCTGTCATTGCTCCTGACTGAGCCCATTTGGGATTCCCTGCTCTTTGGTGGAATTTCAATCCAGTAGTGAAACTGGACTCGGAACAGGGAAAACTTGTGCACTGGACTGCTGATTGAAAACAGCTCTGCAGAGTTTCACACCAAAGTACGGTGCATGACAGGAGGGTGTGATGCAGCTGGGATGGTGGGATGATGAGAAGAGGGGAAATAGGAGGGACAGTGATGATTGACTAGTTCTTCTGAGCTCCCTGAGCAGCCAGTGGAGAGACAAAGACACTGTCAGAGGCTTTGGGTGAACTGCTCTGTGGTCTGTCACTCCTCTTGGACAAGGGGTAATGTTTTTAAACTGAAAGAGGGTAGATTTAGATTAGATACTAAGAAAAAATTCTTTACTCTGAGGGTGGTGAGACAATGGAAGAGTTGTGGATGCCCCATCCCTGGAAGTGTTCAAGGCCAGGCTGGATGGGGCTTTGAGCAGCCTGGTCTAGTGGGAGGTGTCCCTGCCCAGGGCAGCAGGGTTGGAACTAGGTGATCTTTAAGGTCCCTTCCAACTCTAACCATTATGTGATTCTATGATTCTGTGATTCATGGACCATGGTGGAAAGCCAGGCAGAGCAAACAGCTAATATAAGGAGATAAATAAGCACCTAAAACTGCACAGTAGAAGTAGTTTCTACATTTTCACCTACTGCATGCAGATCTCCCCAACACTTTCGGTAACATCTGACTGCTTCCAGAAACAAATATATTTTCTCTTTATAATCCTGATATCTTAATTAATAATTAGGCCTGTAAAATATGCAATCAAACTTTAAATTTATGAAGGTTTGAGAAGGATAATCCAAAACTTTAATGAAAGGAGGCCTTTGTAAACAAGCCCCTCTTTGCTCAGAGGACACAATGTATTTGACATAAGAAGGTTATTTGTAAAATTGGCCCTGGTCCAAATTTAGATACATAAGCATTTGCTTAATCGTAGTGAGCTCCGTAATGTGCTTACAGGTAAATGCGTGTTTAAACATGTTGTTGGAAGAAAAAAAAGAAGGCTGAGGGAGATCAAGGGGCTCATTGGACTGAAAAATAACCAAGGGGAGAAATATAGTTACTTGTCACCTGGAACTGTTCCCTGTTGTTCACCACTAGCTCTCACTAGCCCAGTGGAAAAGGTCAACGTGGCTCTAGAAGTAATTGGCCAGGGCTGAAGGCTGCTTTACTGTCTTAGCAAAGTGCAAATGGAAACAGCTCTGACATCACTCCTTTACATTTTTCTATATTTTAGATATGATTGAAATTTTTTGCCTTTTTCTCTGACTCTTCACACATACATGTAAGCTATACATACTACTGCTAGTGGGGAAGCACATTTTTCTTGTCATACAGAATGTTGACTTTTCACCGAAAAAAATCAGTCTCTCCCAGAAACAAAACATTTTCAGCTGAGAACCAAAACTTTTTTCAGTTTTCTTATTTTTTTGACAAAAGTCAACATTTTCCATAGAAAGCTAATATCCTTTGTGAGGATTTTTGCATTAAAACCAGTTTCACTGTTTATACTTGTCACGGTTTAACCCCAGCCAGCAGCTAGGACCACGCAGCCGCTCACTCACTCCCCTCTCCCTGCTCACCCCCAGCAGGGTAGGGAAAACAGGGAGAGAAGGAGGGGAGGAAAAAACTCATGGGTTGAGATGAAGACAGTTTAATAGAACAGTAACGGAATTTAATAATAATAACAACAACAACGATGAAAGAATATACAAAAGAAAGTGATACAACACAAGTCACTCTCATCACCTGATGATCGCTTGCCCAGCCCATCCCAAGCAGTGATTGCAGATTCTTGCCCCCTGGACAATCCCCACTTACATACTCAGCATGACGTCTGTGGTATGGAATATTCCTTTGTCCAGCTTCTCCTGTCTGTGCTCCCTCCTAGCTTCTATGGGAAGCTGAAAAAGTCCTTGACTAATATAAACATTATTTAACAACAACTAAAACAGTATGTGTTATCAACATTATTCTCATAGTAAATACAAAACACAGCAGCTACTAGGAAGAAAAATTAACTCTATCCCAGCTGAAACCAGAACTGTAGAAAACTACATGAGCACAGCTATTATTTTCTATCTGATTCATTGCTGAGGCAAAGTGGTAATAACAAAGACAGTCAATGCACATGACCTAGTAATGTTTGGATCTTTGGTAATTTGAATCTCTCAGGAACCACTATATGGACAATGAAAATAAACAATACTTTCAAGTGTTAAATTCAGCAAATCAAACATTAGGAATCACTATGAAAGTAATCAAGATGAAGTAGACAACATATCATGCCACTGCATGAATTCGTAGTTTGTTTGCACCTTGACTACTTAGTACAGTTCTATTTCCCTTATCAAAAAGGAGATGATAGATCTGGCAAAGTTTCAGAGAAGAAAAACAAGAATGATTGAAGGTATGGTACAAGGGAAAACCGAATCACTAAAGACCCTTCAATGTAGAAAAGAATTCTGCTAGAGGACAAAACAGTGATCTGTAAAAGCACAGTTAGGTATCAGTAGTTCACTGTCCTTTCCAGTAAAAGAACTTGGGATCATTAAATGCAGCTGGAAGGAGACAGGTTCAAATCCCTCTAAAGGAGGCAGTTGTTCACTTGACTGTGCGTTAAGCTGTGGGGCTCATTGCTGTAGGATAGTGGGGATACTTAAAGTTTGCAGGGGTTGAAGGAGAAGCTAAATAAATCCACAGAAAATAACTTTACTGAGGATTAGTAATGATGTAGAAATTGCGTCTGGTTCAAGAAGGCTCTGAGCTGCAAATGGTTAGAGGATGAGAAAATATTCTTGGGAATCATCATACATGGTGGGATTTCTTCCTGAGATGCTTTTCTAGAAGCTGCTGGCAACTAGCAGTGGCGGGAGACAGGAGACTGCACTAGATGGGCTGTCGGATCCAGTACTTGTGCTCTTACATGCATTAGTATTCACTGCAGTCCTATACATGGCCTGAAACTGTGATGTGTTAAGACCCTTCACTTCTCGCTGACGTCCATTATAAATGACAACACCCAGTACTCACAGGATGGGGCTTTTCTCACTTGAGTTAGAAAAACCTGATGAATATCTATTTGCAAGTCCTACCTCCTACAAACAAGACATTCAGACTTGTTTCAGTATTTCACAAAATCCAAAACAGAGAAAGTAACACATGGATTATACACAGAAAGGAGCGAAAAATGCCAAACCCAACATTTTAGAAACTACAGTTTTTAAATTAGAAAAAGGAAAAGAAAATGTCAAAAAAGGTTTTGCTAATAGTAATGGTTTGCTTTGTAGGTAAATGCATCCCGCCAAGAAACCAAGCTGATGGAAGAATGTGACCAGCTCATTGAAATAATCCAGCAAAGACGACAAATAATAGGAACCAAAATCAAGGAAGGAAAGGTAAAAGCTTTTCTTCTTTAGATCACAAGTAGGTCAACACTGCTTCCTCATGCTTATGGCTTTTTGACCTCAGGTCAAATTTGTAAAAGTCCTTATGTAGTCCTGGGCTACTGCTACTTTCATTTAAAGAGGGATGAAATATATCAAGATTGGTATGCTGGACCTATTTGGCATTTCTGTTACTACAAGTGATTATGATTTTTAAGGATAAACACAGAAATTGTGTCACAATCAGTAAATGATAATAAAATAATGACTAATTAATTCCTTCACTGTGTTATATGTCTAAAAGTGTTTCCCCCAAAGTTCTTACTTTCACAAAGTGTCACAACATTTGGTGTCATGGCTGTTAATTAACTACATGAATATTTTAGTCTAGATACGTTAATTATTTATTAAAATACTATCACATAAAGAACTTGTTTCAGTCATTGTCATTCTTGAGGAAAGGAAGTCTAACTTATTTACAAAAAAACTAATTCAAAAACATGCAGGAAATTAAATGAAAAGTGCATTTCTAATTATTGAGGTACAATAGTTATTAGTGACAAACATGTTGAGCAGGAAAGTTCTCTGATATTCAAGTTTGAACATATTTTGCTAGCTACCTGTTAACTCAGAAACACATTAGAGTTGAATTACCATTCTTATTTTCTAGGTACATGGTGTTTACTCTTGAACTGCTAAACTGACTAAGTGAAATATAAACTCTTCTTGTGTGGGAAAAGCTCAGGGAAGGAATGAAGTCAAGAGCAGGTTAAATGGTTCATGCAGCTGTCAAGATATTCCAATTAACTTGAAATAAAAAGCCTGTAGGCAAGGGCTGACTTAAACATGTTTGAAACCACAGGTCCTGTACATTGTGGGACAGAACCTGAGTTTCCTCATACTGTTAACAAAATATAATTCCCTTCAAAATGGAAAAGGTGGCCTTCTGCATTGTTGTTTCAACTCTGCTTCTTTATGCAGTGAGACCAGCTGTGCTTCCAATGAAGTAGAAAACTTTCCATTCATTTGGATTTCAATATATCTGAAATTCAACTCAGCAACTTCGTAGCTTGTGCCCTAATTGCTGAGAATGGGAACGTTATCTTGATTATAAATTTGGATATTTCTGCCAATCCACTCATTTTGCATGTAACTGGGTCTTAATGCCTTTCTAAACTCCAGAATTATTTAATTTCCTTCCTGTTTCTCACTCCTGTTCAAACTATGATCCTGATGTGATAACAATGGGAAGGACTCCCAGACATTTCAGGAACTGAAAGTTTTGTTAGCCAACATTGTCTTTAAATGGAGGATTGACTGTGCCCCTCCCTAACCTTTCGGCTAAAGATTACAGTCACATCTACTGTGTTTATCTCCAGCACATATGTTTGCAGTAATAATAATCAGCTCTCCATCACTACTGTGCTTTTGTCCAGTTAAAAATATCCAACAAGAAAACACCCTGTTTGACTAAAAGCACAAAATGAAAAGGGCAGGCATGTATTGTTACGCAAACTGAACAGTCTTTTTCTGTGAAGTTTTATTTTCAGATTATTTTTAATGAAACACCTCAGTAATAGGAAAAAAGTAGTTAATCTATAAGATGCCTTTAACACAGATCTCATCATTCAGGGAAGTAGTTATCTAAATAACCCTTAGTTATCATGTAAGCAGAAAGTACCAGGAAATGACGTTTCTTCTGTTGGAAAATAGGACAGCTGTGCTTGTTTTGGCTCTCCTCTGTTGTTTTCCATGTGGAAAATATTGAGGCAGAAAGGTTGTGCCTGTCCCCTTATAAAAAATGTTACGTGGCTAGTGGAAAGGGCTCACCATCAAGCTAGTGTGAAAAAAGCTCTTGTCAGTGAGGCCATTCGTCTTTACTCCCTCTTTGCATTCCAGCTTTGCCTGGGAAGTGCAAATGCAATCATGATTTGTGACCTTAGAGATGTGACTGCTTTCTTATGTTTCCACTCAAGGTGGTGAGGTTGAGAAAACTGGCTCAGCAGATTGCGAACTGCAAACAGTGCATTGAGCGCTCGACATCCCTCATCTCTCAGGCTGAACAGTCGCTGAAGGAGAACGACCACGCTCGCTTCCTGCAAACTGCTAAAAATATCACTGAAAGGTAAAGAAGACATTCCTCTCAAAAAACAGAAAAACTGCAGTTTAAGGCAGATGTGTTCTCAGAGTTGCCATATTGTCTTGTCCCACCACAAATGTGGAGGGGGTGAATTGACACATTCCCCCAAAACACTACTTTGTCCTGTACCAGATTGGGAAGGACCTTACTGTAATGCTAAACAAACACAGCCCTTTGAAAAGAGAAGCAGTCGCAAAAGGATGCAAAATAAGAGTTAGAACAGTAATAGCATGCACAAATGATGGAGGTAACATGGGAGCCAAGCAGATGTCTGGTGATAAACACACTAAAAAACCAGATTTCTGGAGGCTGAAATTCCTACTTCATGAAAAATTCTGAGATTAAGAAAGAAATCAGGCAGCGAGTACATTCCTTATAAGAAATTTGGAATTATCTCAATGGATTCATATTCTTCAAAAAATAGCTATCAGCAAGGTAACAAAACGGGTAACTTGGGCAGCCTGCAACATGCATCTCTGAGGTAGCCCACTCGAAGAGTTGGAGATTCAACAGCCTGGGTCTCTGGAAGTTACGGCAGCTGCTGTGTTGGGTCCCTAGGTGCAAGGAATTTCTACTGCTTCTAAGATCCTAGCTCCTTTTCAGTGTGCCAGACATATCAAGGACCCAAAGACAAGGGAGCAAGTCTTTCTAGGAAACTGTGCTGACAGAAAATTTGATCTGGTTTTCAGTGCAACACTGTGAATGCTGAAACATTCCCACTGAATTTCAGCAGTATTTTCTGATGAAAAAAATGTTCCATTGGAATTATCAGCTGTTTAGCCATCAGTCAGAGAAATGAAAAAAAAGGAGAATGTATCTGGTCAATGAAGGAGAAAACTATTAAAAAGTTTGCTTATTTATTCAGCTATTTTTTTATCTCTGGGTTCACATTATATCTTCACATTGTCCAGCCAATTTTCACCTAATCCAAAGCATGAAATTTCTTCCTTTTATTTATTTTTTTTTTAAAGTCTGTCACTTACTCTGTACTGCTGTATGCAGATTCTCTGAATATCAGGCTTCCCCAAAGCTATTTAATCAATTTATAAATAAGCCAGCAACACTGGGTTGCTCGTTACAGTTTCAGAGAATTGACAATCTGTTGAGAAAGGCAACGCAAGGCAATGGATTATGTTTGATCTGTCAGACTCAGACCCTGGTTTGTATTCTGTCATCAAGCTACATTGTGGCACTTTTTTTTCCCAGCTGAAACTGACAGTAAAACTACCGCATGAGTATCATGAGCAAAAAGCTGAAGGTGAGAGTTTGACCTTTTTTCAGTATTTGGTGGAACAAGGAGTAGGGCAGAAACCTGTGGGGACACAGAGCTTTTTAACTGACTACCAGAGAATATTCAGGGAAGCTCCATTTTCACCTTGTAAACATGAACAATTGCATCATAAATACAGTCATAGGAGAGAGACTCGGAGAGCAGAAATGTGACCAGCTGACATATGTGCCCAATCAAATCTAATTCTTGGCTATCACAGATTACCATCTGTAATGAGATGGCTGTGAACGCCCTGCAAATCAGAGAATCATTTCAAGCAGTGAATAAAACTGAGGGGGAAAAAACACCAAGTGCTTGCAGACAAATTGCAAGTGGAAAAAGAGACTAAATCTGATTAATAAATTATTCCCTACAAGTAACTCTCTTAGTTTTGACGTGGTGAGCGATATTTTGTTTTCTTTTAGACCACTCATATAACAGTCTCACCAGGGCCCTGAGCTCCAGCAGCTAAAACAGTCTCCTGAAATTATGGTCATTGCATTTCTTCATGCACGTATTTCAAAGTAATTGCAGTATGATATTCTCTGTTGTAAGCACAACAGGTAACTATGTATAGCAAAGCCATTACACACACTACAATGATTTAGGTCGTGCATTACTTACAGTGAGTGAAATGCATTTATCCTAGAAAAGCCCTTTCCAACCAAGTACAGCGTCAGATAGAGCAGGCAGAAGCACAAGAGGAAATTGGGTCCTCTGAACCTACTATGGTGACATGGTGTTTGTGACTGCGAACTGTTGAGCTCACTGAAAACTGACTTCAACATACATACACTGCATCCTTTGCATAGCCCCAGACAAAGTCCAAAAGGGTCTGGTGATATGGTCTTCTTCACAATAAATATGTGCTTAATGGAGGTATTCAAAGAAGCTCTTAATCTTGCATACCTGCTTGCTGGTTTCTTAGCAAAGCCATTGTTGATTTTCTAGAGATGTTTGCCCTAACACAGGCCCTACAAGAAATGCACGTCTTTTTTTTCCTACTATATATAAAACAGCATTCTGTAGCTGCAGATGAACCACTGGGAGGGTGGGAGGCGTGCAGGAATAAAAAAAAAAGAAGTGAAAGAGCTCAGGGAATTTTTCCCTCTAAGTACATGGGCCAAAAGGCACTTCAATTATCCTCTCTAAAAAACCCCCATCTGTACTAGGATCTACTTTAAACTAAATTCTACAACCAGAGTTGGAAGAGAAACAGTGCTGAAAACTATAACATGAATTATTGACTAGTCAACCTTCTCAGCTCAGTTTTTGAAAACTATGCTGAAGACAATGAGATGTGCAGCTCAGTTTTTGACTTTCCTAACTGCATTTTCCAAAAATAGTACGCAAGAAATATATAAAAACATGGGTTTTAGTAAGCATTTGGCCTGGAGCCATTTGAGTGATGTCTACAGATAAATACTCTAATTTGGGAAACTGTTAATTGAAGCAATCAAAATATTTTGATCTGACACGTGTCATGAAAGGCAGATAACTAACATACCTAGTGCACATGGTTGTGTCTTTGCCTCCAAACTCAATTAACAAATGAGGTTTAATAACCTCTTTGCTTAAACAGACCAAACTTTCTGTAAACATACCCAGTATCCAGCTCTCCAGTAACATGTATTTTGAGATATCAAGCTGAAGGATCTGAAAGATATATCCTGATGGCAGTTTTCTTGTGAAAGCTCGTCTCTCTATATTAGTACGCCTGGGCAGAAAAAAAGGGGATGTAGCTCCTGAAAAGAGGTAGGCAGGGAAACTTTTCAGTTTTGGAGGAAATGTAAATATGCACACATGCTTTGCAGGGAAAAGCCTTTCAAAATAAACTGTGCTGACATCTGTTTGTTTTATCTCCCCCCTGTGCTTTTTGAAGTTAACAGGAGCATGCTGTGCTGAACAGCTGAGGAGGTGTGGGGATCTGCACCAAGCCCTTGGGACAGCAGTGCCAAGGAATGCCTGGAGCAAGAAACTGCTTGGGAAAACAAGGGTTGGGAGAGATGCAGCATCTGTCAGCATTGCTTAAAACACAGATAAATATGGTGCTATTGCTACTTTGGTTCAATGGGTGACTAGAAAGAACAATTCAAAGTATATTGTTGCTTAACCAATATTTTGTTAAAAACTTATCTTACACTGCATGTTAGGCAAATGCTAATAAGAGATTTTTACTGGAGACTTTACTCACAAAAATAAAAGTGACAGAAGAAGCTCTTAAACCATATAAATAAAACACAAGTTTTGTCAAGCTTTTTGAGAAGTGATAACAATCATAATGATCAGATCCTACCTTGATGTGAAAGTTATTGTGTCTTGTGTGCTAAAAGACTTTTTCTTTTTGTTATAGGGTTTCCATGGCAACTGCGTCATCCCAGGTTCTAATTCCTGAAATTAATCTCAATGATACTTTCGATACTTTCGCACTTGATTTTACCAGGGAGAAGAAATTATTGGAATGCCTTGATTACCTTACAGGTAATTTTTTTCTCAAGGTGCTACTATTATATGCTCTTCATAAAATAGTAGTGATAGGATTTTCTTCATTACTCTCTGTGGTCAAATAACTTTGGCTGACTGCCAGGTGTCCACCAAGCTCCTTTCTCACTCCACCCCCTCAGCAAGACAGGGGGAGAAAATAAGATGAAAACCTCATGGGTTTTTACAGCTCATTAAGGACAGGGAGATCACTCAACAATTACTGCTACAGGTAAAACAGACTTAACTTTGGGTAGATTACTGTAATTTGTTGCCAATTAACGGTAAGAGTAGGATACTGAGAAATAAAAACAAAACTAAAAACACTTTCACCCATCCCATCCTCTTCTTGGGCTCAACTTCACTCCCAACTCTTCTGCCTCCTCCCCCTGAGTGGCACAGGGGGACAGGGAAGGGGGGTTGCAGTCAGTTCATTACACATCATCTCTGCTGCTCCTTCCTCCTCACACTCTTCCCTGGCTCTGGCATGGGCTACCTCCCATGAGATGCAGTTCTTCACGAATTTCTCCAACATGGGTCCTTCCCACAGGCTGCAGTTCACCAAGAACTGCTCTAGCACAGGTCCTTTCCACGGGGTATAGACCTTCAGGAATATATGGACCATTGTGGGTCCCCCATGGGCCATGGTTCCCGTCAGAGAACTTGCTCCTGCATGGGCTCCTGCCCGCAGGCTACAGCTTCCTTCAGGGCACATCCGCCTGCTCCAGTGTGGGTCCTCCACACACTGCAGTGCGGATATCTGCCCCACTGTGGTTCTCCATGGCCTGCAGGGGGACAACCTGCATCACCATGGTCTTCTCCACAGGCTGCAGGGGAATCTCTGCTCCAGTGCCTGGAGAACGTCCTCCCCCTCCTTCTTCACTGACCTTGGTGTCTGCAGGGCTGTTTCTCTCACACTTTCTCACTCCTCTCTCTCCCAGCTGCTGCACAGCCTTTTTTACCCTTTCTTAAATACGTTATCACAGAGGCACTACCAGCATCAGTGATGGGCTCAGCTTTGGGCAGTAGCAAGTCTGTCTTAGAACTGGCTGTGTCCGACATGGGGTCAGCTCCTGATCTTTTCTCACAGAAGTCACCCTGGCAGCCCAACTGCTACCAAAACCTTGCCACATAAACCCTATATACTCTCCCTCTTAATCCTATTTATGATTACCCCCAGCAGCCCCAGAATGCCCCAGGAAGCATTAGGTGCTACAGAGCACAACTGAGATGCACTTCCTACCTCCTCTCCTTGCATTCCTCCCCACCAGGATGTGGGCAAGTGGGAGTGAGAAATGGTTAAATGCCATTGCAGCAGAGTGAAATGAAAGAACAGCTGGAGCTCAGTCTGGAGCCGCCAGAGGAGGGAAAGCAGGGACCAGATCCCATTTCCTGGGGGACAGATGCTCCACGTGTTACCCTCTCCCTTGGGGCTGCCTCCTTGCTGCGGCAGATTGCAGCCTGGCAGATTTCCCATGAGCAACCAGAAGCTGTTCAAGCAATCAACATCAAGGGCTCAGCACTGTGTATTTCCCCCCATCACAGAACTGGAGGACCTGGCTGTGTCTGGGACTAGAGAGCACGCAGCGTGCTCTGCGCTGGGGCGCATGGGATGGATTCTCTGCAGAGCAGAGCCCCAGCTCGCCTAACTGAGAGCTTTGGCCTAAAGAAGGCCACAGGATTAGACTCTTACTGAAGGCCTGAGTAATGTGCGATCTCAGAGTATATAATGACTCACAAAGAGAAACAAATTACTGTAATTTAGGGTGTTTTGATTTCAATGCCAGAATTAGAACAATTCATTCCAGTTCAATTGAAAACAGAAGAGACATGGGGTAGGTTTTCATTTTGCAGGGTCGTTAAGCATCTGCTGTTAGCAGCAAGAATTTGCAATGAAAGGCACAAAACACTATCAGAAAAGCACTTGAAAACACTTTCTAGACCCATTCTCCTAGCCTAGTTTACAGGAGATATACCTGTGTTATTTCAGAAGAATGGGAGAGTGCAGAGTCTCCTCATTGCCAACCATTGGATCTTTTCCATGCAGAGGGCTGGCTTCTGGCTTTTCTTCAGAGGAAAGGCTGAGAGAGTTTGTGTTGTTCACTCTGAAGAAGAAAATGTTCCAGGGAAACCTTATTGTGACCTTTCAATACTTAAAGGGGGCTTGTAAGAAAGATGGGGACAGACTTTGTGGCAGGGCCTGTTGCACTAGGACAAGGGGTAATAGTTTTAAGCTAAAAGAGGGTAGATTCAGATTAGATATAAGGAAGATATTTTTTACAGTGAAGGTGGTTGCCCAGAGAGGTGGCAGATGCCCCATCCCTGGAAACATTCCAGGTCAAGTTGGACGGGGCTCTGAGCAACCTGATCTAGTTGAAGATGTCCCTGCTCATTGCAGAAGGCTTGGACTAGGTGACCTTTAAAGGTCCCTTCGAATCCAAACTGGTCTATGATTCTATGAATAAGCAAACAGATTATTACTGGAAAGAGCAAGGCTGTCTGCATGCATAGGACAGCACCACCATTGCCTTATAGAGCTGTGGGGCTCTTGCCATATCTGAAAGAAAGCTTTTATGTACAAGAAATTTCTGTATCACTGTGTGACTGGGCAATAGAGTGTTCAAAACATGTTCGAGTAAATAATGCACAATAATAATGTGGTGAGCTGGTTTTTCCTGATTACCATTTTTATCCTTGACCTTGATGCCCAGTGAAGAACAGTTTTAGCTGGCTCTGTCTTTGTATTGTTTTACCTCACATTAATACATCGCATATGGCTGCAATGGCAAAATCCAAAACACATGTCCAAATTGTCTGAGCATAAAATGCAACCTATGCAGACAGTTAAAATATGTTTATGTAAATATATGTAATATATATGTCTGTATGTATAGTCCCAAGAGACAAATGCACTTGATTATTCTCTATTGTTGTTCAGAAACTTTAAAGGAAGATTTATTTTATTTTACCCCTTTCAGATTGATGAATGGAATCTTCATAGATCTTAAACTGAAAACTTTGTGACAGAGTGAATTGGTCTTTACTTTTATCATGTTTCACAGCTAAGTAAAACGAAGACCATTTGTAAGTCCTAGTGGTACGCCCGTGTTGTGAATCAAGTGAAGAATCCTCTATTATATCAATTGTCAGTATTGCTTCAGAACAAAATGTCAAAGCCTGAATTCCAGCTTCATTCTGTCTGCTGTCAGTTGCCTTCGAAGCAATTGACTTTGGTTGTCTTCTGGAGATTTTCTTCTCCTTTGGTTCTTCCCAGTGTGCTATCTGTCAGATCTTCATTCTCCATCTCCCCAGCCCCAGTTTTCTATGTGGCACATTGAAGTTTGCATCTTTCTTTCTTCCTAGTCTATTTCTTTCCCAAATATAAATTTAACTAGTTTGTGCTTATCATTTACACACCCGTCTGTCCAAAGCTTCTGCTATCCAAATGAAAATCTGATATCTTTCTGAAAGTTGCCAGCCAGACATTGAGATGTCAAGCTCAGTATAGTAAAACAATACCCTTAATCTTCTTCTGACTGTTCTATCCTCTGTATATATAGCCTTGACATCTTTTGAAAGCTTTCTTATCTTGCCAGTTGCTCAAGCTCTTCATCTGGAACTCATCTTTTTCTAAACATGTATTTAGATAGATCCAGGCAATGCATAAGACTTGCAAACTCTCTGCACAATATTACTAACATAAGGACTTTTTTTTATCCATTGTGAATCAAAAATACTTCTTCCGTGTCTTAATACTCTGAAATCAATTGCAGGAACATCTATTCTTTGACGCTGCAATTTGCCCTGCTTCAGAAATCCCATCTGAAACAATGATACATTTTCTTCATCCATCACTTTAGCTATGACTGTACGAAGAAATATGCATTGCCTGGCATGTACCAGCAGTTTTTTCACACAAAAGCAGCTTCATTCTGGAAACCCTTCACTACTTGTCTTTCCTCTTAACTCTTTGAATATTAAAAGATCAAAACCCACCTCCAGGCAGCTCAGTCTCATACTTTGGATGTAACAACTGAGTGAAGTTTAGAGCAGCTTCCTCAACTCCTTCATGTTTATACCAGCAGTATCAATATTTCTAGCATCATTAAGTCAAGGAGGTGGCTTAGATCTTTGATTTTCACTCATATCAAAATCAGAAAGGAACCCTTACACCAGGGAGGTGGAGACCAAGCGAAAAAAGAAAATTGAGGTGGTTTTAGTCAATGTCTGTGACCTTGACCTGAAAGGATTTAGAAATAGTCTCAATAGTTACCCAGGAGCCACTGCATTCATGCTGGGATTCACCAATGAGAGATGGCAGTTTCCCTAAACTGCCTTTCAGGTGTATGGGCCATGCAAGTGCTTTCAGTCTGCTTCAGAGCAAATGCCACACAGATCGCGTTGAACAGAAGGTGGGTTAGGCTAACCCCGTTGAAAGGGAGTAGGTATACTCACAAGGTTAGTTACTTCTGGGAGCAAATTTAAGAAGCTGCTTTTCTAATATTAGTTATTGCCTTTCAGGCACTTCAGATGTGGTTCCTGACTATTTAAGTGGGCCTGCTCAGTTTTGAATTGAAGTCATACAAATGAACTAAAACAGTCTTCAACGATTTTCACTCTTGTCAAAGAGCGTTGATTCTTGAATGCAGGTGGATGAAAGTCAATGCGACTGAAGCAGTTACCACTCCCAGATGTTTGTGCTGGTCCTCTACTGAGATTGCCACCTCATGACCAAGGAGAGCTATAGATGTTAGGAAGCAATTCCTGAAGCTGCTGCGGCTTTCATTGTGCCTTGCTAAGTCTGCTGGCACTGATTCCAGGTTCCCTCACTGCTCAAGGATGTAAATTTGGGGTTTTCAAGAGCTGCCTCAAATTTTTTTCAGCTCTCCCTGACATTGGGTAGCACTTTACTGGGAGACTGCCAATAGCTGAGGGCATTAACAGCTTCAGCTTTAACATTACTTAACAAACAATCATTAACAAACATCACTCTTGGTACTGTTGCGAGTCAGTGCTCCTTCCTCACCCTGGAACGGACAGGAAGGGCTCATGGGCAATCACTGCTTCTCCCTGGGAAACCGGACCAAAGAGTGGACATGAGGCTTTATGTCTTCCACTGCTGTGCTGGAGACATGCTGGGCTTCCCCTTCCCAAGCAGCGGTGGAGCACACCAGAGTCAAGGCCACATGGGGGAAGGTGCTGGTGCAGCCCTGAGATCGCTCTGGAGTCTCTGTAGAGCTTTTCCTGTGGCACCTGAGCTCTGTAGCAGTACTATAGATTTGATAAGCAAATCACACACTATCAAATGTAATAATGAAGATAAATTATTAAGGTCAATCTCTTTAATTGCATTACGGACTTACACTCTCCAAAGGAGTATGTGTTTTGGAATGATGAATTTGGCAGTCAGATTTCTACATTATTTTGAAAGTTGTAACAAATCATTTGCATGCAGGCTTCCGTGACCATCTACAGGAGAAGCGGGTAAATTTTGTTTTATTCTGAGTTGTTTATTAAATGAATGTTGCTGAAGAGCTAAGTTTCATGCAGTATACTCTCAGGTGGGTGTGGGTTAATCATAAGAGCAAGGGAAAAGATGTCCTGCTTAGGTTAAATCTCTTTTTTCTGTCATTCTCATTACATGAAGGTCTGTAAATCTCCAGCCATAAGGCCAGCCACGTGTGCTTATGAAGAGAGAACTTATGCTGTCATTTTCAAAGGAGTTGAAGACACTTAGGTGCTATTGAAATGCAGTTTACAGTTCATTAAACCTTCAGTAATTGTTGCTTTCCATAAATTAATATTTATTATCTGTGTTGTAGTAATAACAGGTGCATTTCTCAAGCAAAAGGTTTTGCTCTGTTAGGTGCAGAAGATGACTGAAGAAGAATATAGTTGAGTATTAGCGCACAAAAAAAGTGGATCCACTTGTATATTTGTGATTGATATACTTTTTAAAATTTATTTTTTTTTGCCTTGAAGGACAGGCAAAATATGAAAATGAAGCCTCAGCTAGAAAAAAATATAGATAACTCCAGTTGATTGTTCTGCTGAATGCATTTTTGAAACAGAGCTGATAGGACCAGTGCAGTACTGCACACCTTTCAGAATGGTTAGTTGGCCTCAGTTAGTATACAGCCTCTAAACTGCAGCACTAATCTTTCCAGAAGATTGTGGGGGATGTTTCTTCTCCTTTTGTTTATATTCCCCTCCTGGATGACTGTTCTTATTTTAGTTCATTTCTCTCTCTCTTTATTAATACCCATTTGTCCCAAGGGTTCCTCTGCCGACAGAAAAAAAAAAAGTCATTGGTAGTCTTCCGTGCTGCAATATTTAGAGCATCACAAATCATGGTCATATCGTGAAACACATTTGAACGTTTCCTTATGCCTCTTGGTTGAAAGAGGCTGCTTAGAAATGCGTGTGCACTTTAATCTGTGGGAACATACATCAGTAAACCAAGGACATGAGCTATAAAAACTCGTAATGGAAAGTAAAATAGATGTTTCATAAAAATAAGTTGTTGCAAAAGTAAAGGTGGAATTCCTTCAGAGGGACCTTTTTTTGAGGCCATTAGTTGTGGCTAACAGAAGTTAAAGAGCTGAAAGCAAAAATACCATTCAGAGTTGCCTTCCTTTTCCTTTAATTTAAGCATATTGTGGTTGTTTCAGCTTGAGTACCCTCCTTCCTCACTCTGTGACAGCTGGAAGGAACACTGTTAAACACAAGGAATTTTTTTTTTTCTTTTTTGCATGATGGTGTCATGTAGGGAAGATGATTAGGAATGAGGGTCCCACCGAGACAAGCATGCAGGAAGGACCACAAGTCTTTCAAAAAAAGACTCATTTGTTTCTTATTTGGGTGCTTGTTTTTGTAGAGAATGCAAACAAGGAAAATTCAGATCTAAGAATTTTGCTTCAAGTTTCACTTAAATAAACCTGTATGTTAATATGGGAAAAGAATGTATAGCTTGCTACACAGAGATCTTTTTCATTGATTAAAAAAATTAAAAAAAAAAAAAAAACAAAAAAAAACCAACCAGAGGGACAACTTTTAATTAAAGTGTTTGGGTCGTTTTCTAGAATTCTTTAATTGGCAATGACATTGAATTTAGGTTGTAATAGTCATACAGTCATTAAGTTATGATAAGAACTCTATGTAAGGCTGAAAAAAAGTGAGTTGTATTGCCAACAGAAATTATATGCATCTATATCAGAAAGGATAGCTAGGAAATAAATAAAAATGAACTTGGAGAGACTGAGCATGAAAAAGTGAATGTGTGGAGACTTGTCCAAAATTATATTTTTTAAAAACCGCTTAGCCAGTCTCTGGTAAAACAGGTTAGGCAAATAGTGCTTTCGAGTCAACAGTGAAGAGTGTTGACTCTCCCTATTGATATATGCTTCAGTGAAACTTTGATCATTTTAGTGTGATGGTCAGAAACTAACATAGAAAAAATAACATGTCAATTGTACCCATTAATCAGTTTAATGTGACCACCAACATATTGCTTGTGCTAGGACATCTGAAACTAAAGCTACTTTAATACAAATTATTTTCAAACTCTGGAGTTCCTAGGTGATTATATTGATAGGAAGAATTCCTTTGCAACAATTTATTGATAATCTAAGTTACTACTGGAATTAGTGAAAAGTTGTTGAAAAGCCTGTTGGACAGTACAGCTACGAACTCATACATCAGATGCATCCCCTAATCTTAGGTGAAAAGGGAAATATTTTACTGGTTGTGTCAATAAGCCTCCTCTGTTGTATCTCATAGCTCCCAACCCACCCACCATTCGAGAAGAACTCTGTACAGCTTCTTATGATACCATTACTGTCCATTGGACGTCGGATGATGAGTTCAGTGTGGTCTCTTATGAGCTGCAGTACACCATCTTCACCGGACAAGCTAATGTTGTTAGTAAGTATAAACCTTCTCTCTTCTAGTTCTGTTTCCTTATGGATTCTTTGTAAAGCAAGTGCTCTTAAATATAAATGACTCATATGTCAAGAAAAAAGAAAAAAATATTTTCTAGGAAGTTTTAAAGCCCAAAATTTTAAATCCAGGCCAGTAATGATTTCAAGGGGTTTTAAAATTAAGAATTCATTTTGTTAAAATTTCTTGTGTGTTTTCTGGGAGTGCCACTTACTGAGAGTTTTTGAAGACTGAAACAAGCACATATTGGCAAAGGCACGAGTACTGCCCACGTTAACAGGACATCATAAAATCATAGAATCATAGGAAAGTTAGAAGGGACCTTTAAAGGTCATCTAGTCCAAGCCCTCTGCAATGAGCAGGGACATCTTCAACTAGATCAGGTTGCTCAGAGCCCCGTCCAACCTGACCTGGAATGTTTCCAGGAATGGGGCATCTGCCACCTCTCTGGGCAACCTGGGTCAGTGTTTCACCACCTTCACTGTAAAAAATGTCTTCCTTATATCTAATCTGAGTCTACCCTCTTTTAGCTTAAAACTATTACCCCTTGTCCTAGTGCAACAGGCCCTGCCAAAAAATCTGTCCCCATCTTTCTTACAAGCCCCCTTTAAGTATTGAAAGGCCACAATAAGGTTTCCCCAGAACCCCAACTCTCTCAGCCTGTCCTCATAGGAGAGCTGTTCCAGTCCTCTGATCATTTTTGTGGCCCTCCTCTGGACCACTTCCAACAGGTCCATGTCTTTCCTGTGCTGAGGGCTCCAGAGCTGGACGCAGTACTCCAGGTGGGGTCTCACCAGAGGGGAGTAGAGGGGCAGAATCACCTCCCTTGACCTGCTGGCCACGCTTCTTTTGATGTAGCCCAGGACACAGTTGGCTTTCTGGGCTGCGAGCACACATTGCCAGCTCATGTTGAGCTTCTCATCAACCAACACCCCTAAGTCCTTCTCAGCAGGGCTGCTTTCAATCCCCCAGCCTGGGGGCAGGATCTTGCACTTGGCCTTGTTGAACCTCATGAGGTTCACATGGGCCCACTTCTTGACTTGTCTCTTTCATCTTAGGTCCCTTGTTGCACATGTAGCCACAGGCACGAAGACCTCATTCCCATTGTCTGGGCTAGTCAGGTACTTGGGACCCTGTCTTGAACTCGTCATTTAGATACCCTTGACAACTGGACCTTTTTCAGAAATACAGATTAAGTCCTTCCCTCTGATATTTACGGTCTTCAAGGCTACAAAGCATAGGTCTCAGTTAGTATACCAAAGGCTAGGGCAGCAAACATAAGTGGAAAAACAATACGGTAACTTTGTTCAACTTATAATGACATTAACTATGATTACTTTATATTTTGTACTGTAGCCCATTTTTTATTAACTACACTCTCTGTTTTGAATCTCTGACTTTCTTGAATGAACAAGCTTACTAATTATTCCTCAGATTGTTTTGTTGTTAAATAACTATTCCTCCAAAAAAACGATATTGTCTAACCTTTGGCCAGGAAGTCAACACTTCTGGGTTCAGTGCATAGTGATCATTGACTATGAATTTGGAGAAGTCATTTAACTTCTTCCTGTTGTTCCCCGTATGTTTAACGGGAATACCACTAGCTGACATGTACCTGCTTTGCGAAACTGTCTGAAATCAGCCAATTCAATCAAAAGGTGGAATTTTTTCAGTCAACGTGCATTTAAATTTGGAACTCTTTGCCACACAGAGTTGTTGATTAAAAGTCTGTTTGAGTTCAAGATATGACTGGATAGATTGTGCAAGAAAAATCCACTGAGAACAATGCAGTGCAGAGACTTCCTTCTGGCTCAGGAAGTCCCCGAGCTGTAAGCTGTTGGAGCCTGGGAGAGCATGGTGAGAAATGATCCCTGTGTGTTTTCCCTGTTCCTTAACACCTTCCTAGGCTCTTGCTTTTGTCCACCATCAGATACCCTGGGCACGCACTGAGCTAGATAGGCTTAGCTCTAACCCAGTGATTTGTTCTTACAAAATTTGTTGACATGCTTGGATGAAAGTCAGCGCTGTGGACATGCTTACATACTTTGTATCAGTGAAAAAATGGTATGGTCTATGCCAAGTTTCCGTACTGAGCCGAACGCTTGCACTGACTCCTCTGTTGGTGTGAGCACCTCATTTTCTCCTTCGCTAAACTGGAGTTAGTTCTCCAAACCATCTGAAGAGATATCTGAGGCTTTGTGCACTGGCATTTTCAAACCATTTTTTAGTAGCATACTGTGAATATATCATGGTATTCAGGGTTGACTGAAAACTCAGGTGGATTATTGAAAATCTGATGAGAGTTTTGCTAAAACCTCCATTTAGTATTTCACTAAACAGACTAATTTTGGACAACACACTGTAAAATTTAAGATTGCTGGAAAGAGCAAGTAACCTTCAACACATGCTCCTACATCTGAGCAAGCTGGATACCAAGAAGGTCTAATAGTAATTTGGAACAAATTGGAACACGGTAGATAAGGAAGGAAAAGCTTCCCTGATTAATCACTGCTAAGCAGACAGGTCTTAAAGGTAACACAGTTCGTTGCTTGTTTTCTGACCCATTTTTATCTATGGCTTTGTGCTAGAAAGCTTTATGCAAGTCAGTACTGCAACTACGTGTGAGCACAGCAGCGGAAAGGTGTGCCATTTCCACACCTTTGTGATGTGGGGTTTTACTCTTTGCTTACTAATGAATAAATAACAAGGTATTTCATTTTTAGGCTGTATTACAGGTTTCCCATGTGAAGGCGAAAGCTTTGATCTGCAAAACATGTATCAATTAATCTACTTGCAGAGACGCAATATGATAATTTTTGGGTATAGCATGAAGTGCTCAGTGTGCAGTCTGAACTTTCATTTTATCACTTTGAAAAAATGGTGTCATTAAAAGTTTGAAGAGAAAACAAATCAACACTGTAAGAAACTTTGTTTGCAAAGTGCTCTGAAGACGTTAAATGACGGTAGAAAGAAATGAAAGAATTGTCTCTCTTTTTTTTTATTTTTTTTGAATGCAATAGGTCTTATACAAATATCCTGGCTGTTAGTTTCAATTTAATTGAAAGCTATGATGTTAACCCAAATTGAATACATGCGTATATAAGTATATGTGGAATGGTTTTCTAAATGTTGTAAAACTTTTTTCTAATCTCATTATTTAACGTAGACTTGAACACCTCCAATGGAGATGTTCCTGCCAAGTCTAACTGCCGCAGATCTGCCCGGGTTTCTAACACATGGGGCTCTCCCAGTACTTTTCAGTTTTCACTGGTACAGGAGATTTGGCCACTAACATCCTGATTTTTCTCAGAACACTGCTCGGACATTTCTTCACTTTGTTGGATTATATTCTTTGTCCTGCAAAAGGGTCTAATATCACGACTTTTATAGATGACTTTCCAAAATTGTCTCTAGAATATCAGAATGTACCTTAACAGTGTGGTGTAACACAGAAAGCTATTTTCACTGTAAGTAGCATTAGCAGGCGCTGCACTGCAGCCTTCATGATGAGCTGAAGCTAGGTGATCTCTTTTTTTTCAAATCCTGTTTTAATGGAATAGATTTTGGATTAGCACAAATTTCTTTCTATTTATGGCATTTGCATGCTGTTGTACATAATTATTTTTAAAATTTATTTCTCTCTGTCATATCCCAAAAAGTTTCCATCGGAATTGGGTTCTGCCTGTAGTAGATAATGTAAAGAGGTTCACACATCATCTTCAGTTCTGTGTTTTTGTAGCTATGAATTACTCAGGAAGGAGTAGCTAGAGTACTGCATTAAACCAACAAGCTTTTTTCCCCTGAGACAATAGGAATCACTTTGCATACATACCCACCTACCGTGCTAATGGAGGTTGTTATTTTGGAATCCGTTTCTTAAAACCACAGAGCCAGACTGACTGCACTTTCCACTCTTCAGTACATTTCCCCCACCAGAGGCATATATCATTCAGAGATTGCTAAGAATTCAGTAACAAAAACAAGCAATGCTATGTTTTTCTAGTGTATTTTCTATCCAACATAATCATCTATATTCTTTTTTATTAACTGAAAAATTGGAGAGTTAACATTTGGTGGAAAAGGTCCAGATAGAGTATTTCATTTTGAATCCTATTTCATACAGGAAAGATTATTTCCAAATGTGGCCAAACGGCTTGGCTATTAAATGCTTGGCAGCCCTGTTCTGTGCATAAGAGCAATACAGGACTTTAAATTAAGCAGGCTTTTTTACTAAAGCAGTTGTTCTCAGAGTTACACCATTCGCACATTTGCATTTCTGAGAGGCAGCTAATCACCTGCAATCTGAATGTTGTAAAGGCTTTTAAAATGACTTTGTCACTAGCTAGCTAACATGCATTATAATTTCATTATCCCATTTCAATAAATTTTCAAGTATTTATTGAGTATGCATTTTTTTAACATCATGGAATTGCTTTAGTGTGCTTCAAGAAGGTTAAAATTTGAACACCCAGCTTTTTACTAGGTGCAATACAAGATGTCTTCATGAAAAACACATCTCTTTCTTCAAGACAAAAAGCAGTAAATAATACTATCTTTCCTGGTAAATGGATTTTAGGTTAATTAGTTTCATTGGCTAAATACTAAAATTCACTGTATTAAGGATACAGTGTGCTGTCAGAACCTTCTCAGCGTTACGTGGTTACTCTTCCTATAAGATGGGGTAAATTTTTGTTGAAGGATCTAAGACAATTTGGAGCCCAAGCTTCCATGAAAAACAGTGTTTATGATTCACCAATTAATTTTTGAATATTCTAGCTTTTGTCTGTTTCTGGAAGTTTGAGTTTATTGCCATCTTCAGATACCTACTGAGCATTATATTGAGTGTGTTTTAACGGCACAAAAGCAAGTTTGGGATGAAACCAAGAAAACTTGAAGAGTATAAAAAGAGTGTATTTCTTAAAAAAATGTGATGTGTTTTGCAGAAACCCTGCATATATTATTTTCTTTCACATGGGAATGCAGGGTGGGGGTGGAGAGCTGTTACCTTCACCTACTGTATTTGTTCTACCAATTTGAATTGGTAATAATTTATTTAAATAAAGCATTTTTAAATAATTAAAATGCTCAAGAGATTAAATAACCTTCCCATGACTTTTGTGCTTCTCTTCCAGTTTTCAAGAAGATATAGTTTATTAAAATCTACCAGTGTAAATTTTAGGAGGATTTACACCTTGGGATTTTTCCCATCTGTTTTTTAAAGTGCATCAACAGCCAACGCCGGGGAAATAGCTTTACAAATTATTACCTCCAGACTCTGAGAAACTTGTTTTGAAAACTCACACATCCTGTACGGACATCACTGTGCTTGCTGCACCATTCCAGGATGTAATTTAAATTCTCTACATTTTTGTAGGCTACAGTTTTAAAATACATTGTTTTACCACCTGCATAACCCTGTAAAAAGCCCTGGGTTTTTGAAACAAGAAACCTGAATGTAGCCTGGATTAGGAGTGGGTACAATAGAAGTCCCTTAGCTCCTGCTGCTGCTCCAATGAGAAGGTATGTGCTTTTCCACTTAACCTGCTGCCACCGGCAGGGAGCTGAGGGGGCAAACACTACTCCCGGATGTCCACATTACCATGTTGCTTGCTCATTTCCCTGAGCTTTCTTAATCATCTTCTTTTGTATTCAGAGAAGAAAGGCTGTCCTGACAGGACATAGCTGGAGACACATCGTTCTGATGCAGTGAGAAAATATTCTTTCATACCTAAATGCTTAACTCGACTGCCACTCATTATTATTCCTCATTCTGAAGGATTTTGGACTTGTAGATTGACACCATCAAAACTTCATTTCCAAGATTTCTAGTATCAAAATTCAGTTTAAAGCCTGTTATCAAGTAGCTCACAGTGAGGAAGTGCATGGACACATCACTGAGCTCCTTGGTGTGGAGGCAAGAGCCGAGCTTGTTGGGATAGCAAGGTTTGTTAAGCAAAGTAACCGAGTCAGTCATTGCACATCCAACATTTAGTGTACACCGGTATTCTGGGGTGCCTAAGACTGGAAAGACAAAGAAAGAAACCCAAGGTGCCTTGTGCCATCAAAGAAGATAGAGCCTTCCCCTATAACACAAGTCAGGTCAAACGAGGGGTTCCCAACTCTCTCTATTGCCTGCGCAGATATTTTAGGATAGGGAAAGTCCTAAGTCAGGAACTGTGTTCTTTGTTCAAGGTCATGTGGGATGAATGTACACCTGCCTGTGAGCGTTTTGCCATTAACCCCAGAAGCAGAAGCCAAGATGTAGCAATACCTAAAATTATCGTGGCTCTGCCTTATATACACAGAAATCTAAATTGACGAGTAACTGGATTATTTAATAATATAATAATTTACCCTGTGTGGGTATTTACAGACTAATGAGTATTGCGTATGTATAAATCCAGGAGAAGACAGATTGGAGAGGAGACTCATAGCAACACAACTGTACCTTCACAGTCCTTCATATACCTATTTGATCCAAGTTGTATACTTCATTAAGGAGCCTCTGGAGGGTAACATAAAAAGTGTAATGCAAGCCTTAAAACTGTGCACTTCAGAGAGTTGTAGTGACTAATACAAATCTAATTTTGAGATGATTTAGCAAAAATCTGGGCATTTCTGTGTCTGCTTAAAGTTTTGTTTATATGTGGCCTATGTATATCATAGACCTTTTCTTTCAAAGTGTGGTTGCGGAAGGAGAAGACACTCCTAGGAGGAGTGTCCTAGGACCCTACAGGTCCTAGGCATAACTANTGGTTGCGGAAGGAGAAGACACTCTCAGTGCCATTGTCTGGATTCATCCCACTTACTATCATATGTTATTTGATACCCCACCAGGGGCATCTGAGTTAAGGATACCTTGGTCATCCTGGACTCCCTCTAAATCCAGTGTTTCACTTTTTTATTTTAAATTAACACTTATTTTGCAATAGCACCTATGAGTCAGGTAAGTGATGGTCTCAATGAAAAATCAATGTGGTAGTTAAGCTATGGAACAATTGTGCCTTTAATACCTGTGGCAAATTTTTATTGAGAAAAGATGAGGATTCCTCTGAGCAGTCAGTGCTCAGGAGGTTTCATTCCTTCATTTTATGCCAGGAAACTGCTGGTTTTATTTCCTTTCTTCCTCTTAGGAAACCCATTCACACCCAGCCTAAAAAAATAAATACCATTCAGTAGGTATGGCTCAATGAAACAAGATGTGGACTGATGTTGCTGTAAGCAGTTTACTACAGGTCCTAGGCATCACTGGGGGTTTCGTGGGGCATAACACTGGATTCCTTTTTTCAGGAGGTAGATAGACGATTGCTCTATATAACCTAGTTTATCAATAGTCTTGAGAAAAACAGCGCTGCAAGGTTGTTTATCTTTGCTGCTTTTATCCGCATATAGCAAACTGTTTGAATCCCTTGTAGCTGATGTTTAGGGAGGCTACACAGGGTCAGGATGCTCACTGGTTGGAGCATAAGGAACATACTAGAATTCTTTTTCCCCACTTTACACCAGGAAACTGCAACAAAGAAATGTTCTCATTCTGGTAAATCGTGGTCCAAAGGCCACAACCCACTGTGAGTTCAGCCAGAGGCTTAGACTTCCAGACTTCAAATCAGGGCAGCAGGGCGGGGGCGTTTATCTCACCTCATTTCAGATACCTGAAGGTAGAGATCTCACCTGCACTAGTCACCTAGGCTCCCTCTGTGGCCAAGAAAACAGAGGCATTTGTGGTAGGATGTTCACACCTGGAGAGGTGATAGAAACTACTCACTGATTTCTGCCTCTCCTCGGAGTCCAGAAAAATATGTTAGGCATTGCAGCTCTTCATTAGATGATGAGGTGATATGAGTCCCACCTGAAACTGTGCCTCAGTTACCCATTTGCACAGCAGAATGAATAGCCGCCTGCCTCTCAAGGATGCTGTGTAATATAAGAAAGCTTTGAGACAAAAGCTATGTAATTCTTAGATTAAAATTTGGGGTATGAGTTCTGTTTCTAACAATCTTTTATTATGAAAAGCACATCCCAAATGAGGAAAGAATCTCCCAGTATGGTTATGAATTGTCCATGAGTCTGTAAACCTGTAGTACAGGTCTTTTTCTTTCAAGTTTTGTGTCCAGTAGCCTTTTAATTTTTACTTTACATAAAGGTTTTGTATTGCCTAATATGTAGAGCTGAAATTGTTACTGACTTCTAAAAGATTCTCTTCACTTACTGATTTGCTGGTAAAACATGAGTTAAAATCTGAAAGCTATTTTTTAATAACACAGTAGGTTTCATAACATGTTCTAGGCCCAGTAAAGGCAGAGAGCAAAAAGTCTGTCAGGTTCCTAATTTGGTCAAGCATTTTTCTTTTAAGTTTTCCAGCCTTACAGATGTGCACACATGCATACACTTCCATCTGCATATATCTTTTTCTAGCTTTATAGCTATATAAAGGGTCGGGAATATATATACACTCCATGAATGTTAAATGTGTTATTTATGTAAACATTTATAATAAGAGAGCTGTTAGACTGGGGATCCATTAGACCAGGAGCTGTTCAAAATGTACAGTAAGTAATATGGGTGATTGACTGCTATTGCAGTTATATTACAGTAGGAAAAATTTATGTAGATGAATAAGTTCTTCTCAGTGGAGTATTTTCCTGTTGTGCAGATGATATTCCTCTTTCCTTATTTTACTTACTTCCTACATATCATACTTCTGTGGTAGGCATCAAACGTACGCAAAAGAGTCTGTAACTGGAAAATTATCCAGCACTCCCCTGGCTGACATCTAACCATGAAGACATAAATCAAAAAGTTGCACCCATTAAATTTACTGTCTTAGATTACATCCTGGCGAAGTCTAGAGCATAAGAGCCAAAGCTTACTCTAGAGCCCACACCCTACCGTGTTTGGATTCCCATGATTTGCTTCAGGTCCTGAAAAATGCATACCTGGGGACTGTCAGCAAAGGTGGTGCCTCCCCAGCCCTCCTAGCATTACTGTTTACGTTCGTTTTCTGAGGCTTAAACTGCGTTCATTAATCCAAACAGTAGATTGATGGGATCTCCGTAATCCTCTAGTTCTTAAACAATAAAGAATTCCTTGTGCTGGGATATGAAAAATCTCAGACTGCTCATGCCTCCACAGAGTCACTTCTTAAATGCCCATTTTTTATGGTTGACTTCACATAGCAAGAACTTAGAATGTACCTTGACTGAGGGCTGATGAAATGAGTTGGTGGCACTAAGTAGCGACTCAGTAAATGTAACAGCCCTTTAAGAGGTACAGAAGCAAAATTGGTATGGCTCGTTGGGTGCTCAGGGGTGCTCTAAATGTTCCTTTGTTACAAAGTGTTTAGTATGTTATGACTAATGCGCTCTTTTTGAAATTGCAGGTTTATGCAACTCAGCCGACAGCTGGATGATTGTTCCCAACATCAAACAAAACCACTACACAGTGCACGGGTTACAGAGTGGCACTAAGTACATCTTCATTGTTAAGGCCATTAA
Organism: Stercorarius parasiticus; assembly: GCA_013396915.1. Taxonomy (NCBI): domain Eukaryota; kingdom Metazoa; phylum Chordata; class Aves; order Charadriiformes; family Stercorariidae; genus Stercorarius; species Stercorarius parasiticus. Next base: position 57,300 of record VWZL01000614.1, on the reverse strand, counting down.
TCAGGCGGGCAGCAGAAGCAGCGAGCCCGGCAAGCTCAAGACAAACAGTGAGTAACGTGAAATCCAGGACGCATACATTCTTCTCTTTTCTTGCCTTCCTTTTCAAGTTTGATCTTTGGAAGATAACAAGAGCGCAGAGCAGTTTAACTTGTTTAAAGTGCTTCCCACAATGAAAACCACTTATTTAACTCAATTCAAGATTGCCAGAGTCTTCAGTAGTGCAGAAATTGCTTTTTTTTGAGAGAGATGCGTCTGTAGTGTGGTCACTGGAAATATCATTTAGGAGCAGAGCCATCACATGTGAAATGATTGAAAATACTCTTTTGTGGTTTTCTTTTAATGTCCTCTCTATTCTTTTCCCTCTACAAAGCAAAAACTTTTCCCATGTTTGCAATGAAACATTTTATTTTTGTATAATGCTCATGAGATAATTGCTAGTTTAATTTTATCCTCCAAAATGATCTCTTTCTTAGGACACTGGTAAACTTTCTTAAACTCCATCTGCCTCAGTTTTTTATGGAGTTCAACAAGACGGTAGAGTACTCGGAGATCCCACTTCAAAAAACAATGGTTACACAAATTATTAGCAGATGTAGTATAGCAATTTTAAGACTGGTTTTCAGCCTTTTTCTTCTTGTGTCCCAGCCAATCCCTCAGTCATGTAGTCATCACGGGCAGCTACGAGCACTGGAAAGGGAACACTGGGATTTGTGCACCCTCTGAAACCTGCTTATTGTAGGGGAGGGTGCTTGAAGAGGGGCGATGCTGAATGTTGCAAGGAGGAGGCCGCAGGGAATGGCACGTACATGTTTCACATTTTCCCCTTTCTGCTGTTAACCTGGCTTGCATTTCTGCGCAAAAGCTGCTCATGCAAACCCCACATCTGCTACCAAGAATCTGCTTATTGTTAAACCTGGTAACCTACAAGCAAATGCATAGCCAGAGGACCTGTTTGGAAATGGCAATCTTTTATCCTTTTGTCTCTTTGTGACCCTTTGTGGCACAAAAGCAATCTCTCGGGTGACTCTGAGAACTGATGTGACCAGTTACATTTCAGTACAGAGAAAGACATCCTTCAGATACTGCTTCAGCAACACAAAAGCTACTAACCAGCTAGAGAGACACGCCATAGGTATTTTACCACTACCGAGCGGTAAGAAAAACAAGTTAAAATGTGCCTCATATACTTTCCAATGGGTTCATTTTATACTTCGTCATAATAAATAATGAAATACACGTTATGAAATTAGATGATAAGTCTAAAGCTAAAAGTACTCCTTGCCTCATTCCTGACCCATCTCTAATAATGTTAATTGAGAATTAGTATTGCCTCAATCATCTCCCATTTTAAGTATGGGAGGTGATTTTTTAAATGTGCATTTTCAGATTGCCTAGAGATCTGAACCAACACATATTGACTGTCACTGTTCAGATGAACTTGATTTCTTCTTACCCCCCACATTAATGCTTTCAGTTTTACTGCATGAGGTACACCTAACCGTTGATAAACTCTCAACAGTTTACATCTTATGTAAAGTACACGTGTCCATGCCTGACACAGATCTCATGAGAGCACTCATTTGCGTTTTCCGTGCATGTCATCAAATCTTCTGGTTACATTTTTTTTTCCCTTGATATGAAAGACAATCAGAAGGGAAAAGGGCTTTGCTGGACCACTCATGGAGTCATGCTTTCCTAGTTATCTCTTGGTGAAGGTAAATGAGCGTTCTGCTTTTTGACACAATTGAGCAAGCCTGTCAGAATTGTGGCAAGCTTTATATATCTACAGGTTTCAGTTTACCAAAAAGTTTCCTGTTATTGCCTACAAACCTTGTGCTACAGCCGAAGAAATGTGCCAAGAGCAATAGCCCCAGTAATGTTTTTACACCATATTATTTGGACCAAGTAACAGTTCACTTCCTTATTTTTAATGCACAGTATCCAGCACCACATGGGCATCCTTCCAAAGTGATCCTGAATTGTTGACTGTGCTTGTTATAAATAAAGCTGTGAGAAAACGAACAGACAAGGCTAGCGCTGCTTCTTATTTTCAAAATAATTTTGTGGGATTTTAAATCATTCTTTTTTGTAGTAAAGATGAAGATGTTATTATGGAGCTTTATCCCTAGAGAATTAATAGAACATAACTTATTCAAAATCTAATATGCTGTGAAAAAAGCAACTCTCAGACCTTTATTAGCATGTATATTGGTTTCAATTACATGCAAGAATTAGAGTATTCAGGTTACCTCTAGGTCAGAGATAATGGGCATGATGATTATGCAGGGCTCTTTTCAGGGATTATCCACACGGGGAAGTTAGTGCACAATGAGACTGACAGTGAACTGACAACGCAAACTAGCTAGTGCAGGGAGCAGAATAGGTTAGTCTATCTCGAGGAGGCTTCAGAGGAGGAGATTAATACAGTTTTGTAATCTTGTGGGCTTCTTAGAGGCTCCCTAATCCACTCTCCTTTTCAAAATCAAAGCCAAACCATTCTTCTGCCATCTTTGTCTCTGCCTCTCTAGGTCAGCCATTTAAACTGGACCCCAAATCTGCGCATAGAAAACTGAAAGTGTCGCATGATAACTTGACAGTGGAACGTGATGAAACATCCTCCAAGAAGAGTCACACACCGGAGCGATTCACCAGCCAAGGGAGCTATGGAGTAGCTGGCAACGTGTTCATTGACAGCGGGCGGCATTACTGGGAAGTGGTTATAAGCGGGAGTACGTGGTATGTATATGAAAATCCAGGTGAAAAGAATCACTAGCTCACACCAATGGTCCGTGCAGGTCCCAGCACGGTTTCTCTGTCAGAGACCAGTAGCAGAGGCGTGGGGAATGGTACGAGAGCAGGACAAACATACACTTTCATATTGTTTGTCATACTATTTTCTCAATCTCCAGCACTTTCGGACTCTGGAACTGAGTCTGCCAGATAGAGCGTCTTTATATTTAGCAGCCTTCACAGGATTTTTACTCCATGGCTGGGGGTGGTTGTTATTTGAACCCACATACAGTACATTTTAAGATTTTAGTGAATTGGAGAACTTGGAAAGTTTCACCTTGTTTGTTATACAATGGGGCAAATTCTGTAAGTGTAATCATTTCTTTACCAAATGTGAAAGATCTTAACATCTTTCAGTATGAAAAAAAAACCCAACACAATATGAGGAGGATTTGATGATCCAGTTTCACAGGGGTGGAAGTCAGATTAGCTTCTGGGGAGGAGCCATGGAGCAGCAGAGCCCAGGTCTGTGCCACAGGGTATGGAGCAAGGGGCAGGAAATGGAGGAGTGCATCCCTCTGCTCCTGAATGATCCTCTGTGTCATACAGGGGTGGATTTCAGGGGCCTGTTGGTCAGTCGAAGAGATGTCATCCTTTGGGATTCAAAGGCAACACTCATGATGGAAAGTTAATGGAGTGGAAAAATCAGTGAGGTCTTCAGGTATGCCCACTGTCTCAAACAAGAAAAATGCTGTTTGCCTGTGCCAACTCTGAGGAATGGAAAGAGAGTAATTTATAGCATATTAATCTCTGTTGGTTGAAAGTCCAACAAATACTGCAGTGTCTCTAGAACGTGAGGAACTTTTACATTTCTGTTATATATGAGAAATCAGGTATTTGCCCTTGGTGTCCATTAATGAGAACATTTTCACAATCCTTTTACCCTGCACATCTTGCCATAAATTATGGTTTGCAGAGCAAATGTCTTCACCTACAATTGCTTCACTTGGCCCAAAACCCAGTCTCAAAAATGCTCATTTGAATTTAAAAACCACACCAACATCTGGCAAAACATATTTGGGAATGGCAAAAATGGGGGTTATTAATGTGTCCTTTGCTGTTTAGTCTTGCATTCCTTCTTCTGGGCCATATGTTAAAGGAGCAAGGAGAGATCAGATTAGCTGACAGATAGCAATGTATGTTAAAATCAATTAATTCCTCTGTATTCATCTGTTTGGAGGTGGAAATTTGAGGCCCACTGGTTTAAACTCTGAGTTGCTGAGTACTCAACAATTTTCCTTTTGAATACCGGAGGTGAGTGCTTAAAAAAATTACCATAACAGCCAAACTGCAAAAAAGGCGAGGAACAATTAAGTTTCCCTGACCTCTCAGACCCAAAAAAAGAGAGATGGGGAAAAACATTCATTAAGCCCGTACAGATATTGCAGTGAAACATCACTTAATTAGAACTTAACCAGCAGAAGTAAGAGGCTAGGGCATTCCAGTGAGTCCTCTGGGCTAACATTGGACTTCACCAAGGGGCAAACGTGGCTGGAAGCATTTGTTTCCTTGAGTTGTTTTTTGTTTTGCAGGTATGCCATTGGCATTTCTTACAAATCAGCACCGAAGCACGAGTGGATCGGGAAGAATTCTGCCTCCTGGGTGCTTTGCCGCTGCAATAACACGTGGGTGGTGCGGCACAACAGCAAAGAAATCCCCATCGAGCCCGCGCCTCACCTCCGGCGGGTGGGGATTTTGCTGGACTATGACAACGGTTCCCTTGCTTTTTACGATGCTTTGAACTCCCTACACCTTTACACCTTTGACATTACATTTGGGCAGCCCGTGTGCCCCACATTCACTGTGTGGAATAAGTGTTTGACCATTATAACTGGCTTGCCTATCCCTGACCACCTAGACTCCTCCGAGCAGCTCGCATGACTGCTAAAAGCCAAAAGGTAGGACGACTCATCTTCCCAGGGCAGCCAGCCCGCAGGAGCTTGCCCGGAGCTGGTGGACCATGTGGCATCCCGGCTGTCACTGCCAAATCCGGCCAGAACCGAAAAGGGGAGAATATCTCTTTTCTGTGTACTTTGTACGGAAGGACAAGAAGTGGCTTTAATAATTTCTTAGAACTTTCTTTTGCAGTTGGTTTTGTTTGGTTGGTTTTATATTTAGTCTCTTACAGGAAGATTTATAAATTATTTATAAAAAAAAAAAAACAAACAAAAAAGAGAGAGAAGGGAAAGCATGGTTTGGACACCTGGAAAAGGACTTATTTGTTTTGCACATTGATGGTCCTATTAATTAAATTTTCATCAGCCCTTTACATCATTTTATTTTACAGAGGATAAAAGCAGGAAATTGGAAGGATGAAAACTGTGCGGTGGACAAGTCAGTGTACGGCACTTTTTATTCATGCCAATATTAGCACTCTCATTACCAGTCTTGTTGAGTGCGAGATCTCCTCATTTCTGCTTTCCACATGGGAGTGTGCAGACCAAAAAGAACAAAAATAAACAAGCGAGGAAGTGGAGCTAGCCAACAGAGCAAAAGAAATTTTAATTTACTTCTGTTCACAGGGCAGTGCTCTCTCTGTTCATAAAAAACATGTGGAATATCTCCTAGAAATGTGAGTGGAAAAATCATCTAGCGATTTATTTTATTGATGGCAGCGTTCCCATCTACCAGTGCTTCGCCTTTGTCATTAAGAAACATTGTAGAATCACTGAGGATGTGAAAGACTGATACCATCTCTGAAAATCAGCAACACTGGAGAAGAGCAGCCAATCCAAGGTCTGACTGTAGACTAATTTGGTAAAGCACGGCATCATTTAAGGATTGATTGTAATAGAAGATGTCACGGTTCTGATGGTAGACATGTGAATGCTTATTGCTGATTTTGCAAGGTTCAACATAGCAAGCCCAGCCAACAACTCGGAAGTGAGACATGCGCCACTTTACCATGCCTTTTAAATTAAATACAAATGTTTCATTGTCGTACACTATGTAGTCTCTATCACAACGCAAGGAAATCTGGTTTACATGTGCTGTATGGGGAAACACTGCAGCCGGGGTTTGCTCCTAGTTATCATTGTCCTGGTTTGTTTGGGAAAGCGCAGTTCTCTTTGTGAATGAGGAGTAAATAACAAGTTTTCAGTAGGAATCTGCACAGGCAGGCCCTATATTCATCCTGGTGCTGGTGGATGATCTTCAGTGAAGGCAATAGGGTTTGTACCTACTTCATCTCAAAGTTGAATCAGGTGCATTTTTTTCTCTTTTCCTTCTACAGAATAGAAGCCCTTTGTAATTACTACAAAGCTTATGTATAAATGATCATTTTGGGAGATGCTTGAGGCATAGGACAACTTTAAAAGAATGGCTTTCCTACAATGTTTTGTTGTTACTATGCAAGGAGTGAAAATCTGCCTGTGTAGAAAAAGGATAAATGGAATATCAGCTTTAAGAAAAGATTTGCTCAGTAATTTATAACCATGCTTTAGGTGTCTTTTGAAAAGGATGCCTTAATGCACTTTGTTCACTAATGGGTCCCAAATGGAAGATGGTCCCAGGCTCAGCTTCAGATTTTTTAAATACCGATTCTCCAGGTACAAAGCTGTTCTACAGTTTGCCTTATGATGATGTAGAAAACTTACGAGCAAGATGAGGAATACATACACGCCTATTTGGGTTTTTCCTTTTTTTAATAGAAAATAAACACCTATCCACGTTCCTTTGATTTCCCTTTACATGTCATGCTAACTGCTGAATTAAGTGGAGAAAAGTCTGGCAGTAAGTTGCTGGTATCATGGATTTTTCAGCTGGGGTGGCATCCTACCGTTCACAGGTAGGAGCCACTGATCTTTCCAGAGTTGACATAAATAAGAGAAAATGTGTACATATAGTGAACTGCAGTGTTTATCATAGTGTCTTTAATAATCAGGAAATGTATACCCTCAAAAATGAAAAAGTAAATTTCCCAAACGTTACATTTTATAATTGAGCACAATGTTACCAACACAATCTGATATACATTGCTCAGATGATCTGGCCTGGGATGTTTGGGAGGTAGCTGAGACGGCATGAAAAATATTATAAAGAGTTGACAGAAGGTGACTGATGCAAAGGAATGATAAAAAGACACAGGAGGAAAGAAGTTTTAGTGTAGGATTATTGCCAAGTTTCTGCCTAAAAGGAAAGGGTGTATTACTAAAGTACGTGTAGCAAGGCTGTGTATCTTCTCTTTTGCCAGAAATATTAACTCTAGAAGCTGATTTCAGTAGTGGACAAACTGAAAACACTGTTCAGTGTTTGGCTATACAAAGTTGGCAGAGACTGAGCTGGATGGAAGTAATACCATAGATTTGGAAAGATCCCAAATGATCTCACATATTTTCATTGTAAAGATAGACGGAGAGCCTAAAGACAGATCATTGTTTTAGCCAATGGGAAAATAATGGTCTGTTGTCTACAGGCCTTGCTGTATCATTTTTATTTTAACACAGAATACTTCATTTGGAGCTAAACCACATTTCTCCCGTGGACTATTAATTCAGTCAGTAGTCTTTGTGCATATATGTTTGTGTATATATGTACACATATGTATGGGTACACACACACCAGTATATGCACAAACATAGTGTGCAATTTGTGTATATGCATACATACATATATACACACACAAACTGACAGTAATTAGGTGTTCCTTTTTTCCTTGTTTCTTGAACAATTTCATATTCTGTATGACTATGAGGAAGCAAGTTTGCTATGAATGGTATTCTTCTGGACATTTTTTAACGAACAAAATCTGTTTATTTTACAATACTTGATTCAATGCCTGATTAATCAATAAAAACATCCATTCAAAAATGTAGCTTCTGTGGTCTGTGGCATTTTGCATGGTCCATAGTAATCAATTTAAATCTGTGGGAACAGTAATCCTCATGTAAAAATAAAACATGGTACTTTATTGTAGTGTATGGTCTTAGATGAGGGGGTTTCCCTGATTTTTGAAAATTTTGTGGCTAGGAATGAGGTAGTATTGTATAACAAAGGCAGATTTTTGAGGAATAGTCTGCTGAGATGCAAGCAATGAATGTAGTAGATCAAGCCTGTGTTGATATAATGATTGTTTCAAAGGTGCATTTAAAATCCAAGCTGGGATTCAGCAGAGTTAGAGCAAACTATAGCACAATCTCTTTAGAAGACAGTAGCATCAGCTCAGAGTAGTCAAAGCTTGAGGTAGTGAGTCGGTGGGGTATTTTTTTCTCTTTGAGGCCAGATAAGATTTTCCATGTGTTAGGCTCTCATGTGTTAATGCACGTCTAATGGGGAAAAAATCATTCAGGAATGGGCTGAATGTCATAAATCATTTAGCAGACCGTCGCCAGCCCACTGTGGTTTCCCATTGTTGACTTTCAGAGAGCACCAAAGTTGCTGCGTTTTCTGCCATGAATTTATTCTTTGTCTGTTTTGAGTATCCCATTTCTCAATTGCTCAGCAAAGAGCCCCCCACTGAGCATTGGGTCCCAAAGGTAGGAAGCATAAAAATCCTTCAGGTGTGGGTACACTGTGAAAAGCTGGAAATCTGCAAGTACAGTTGAAAACACGTGCACGTTCTTCGTTATATTAGCAATAGTAGGTCACTAAACAGCAGTGTGCATCATCTGTTTTAATCATGCCTCTTAATTGCAAAGACTGTTCTTTCCATGTTAGAAAACACAACAGGACACTATTGACAGCACAAATTAAAGTGTCAGCTCTCTAACCAGTTCATTTTGAGATGGCCAGCCTTTATAGCACCATGAAGAACTGTTGGCTGTGGGAGATTTCATTAAATTATTATTTGACATCGAACACCGTATAAGTATTTCCTTCTTAATTATTCGGATAATTATTCTAGTAGTTCCCAGATTCTGCTTTTAGTTACAGCAGCACAAATTCCAGATAAGCCAAAACAAAGTGAGAACTGCTAGTGGCTCTTATCTGTGTCACCAAAACGGAGGCTATTCGTTTTAATTGGAAACGCTGTCTTTATTTATGGTTTAGGAGTGAAAAAATATTGAACCCACACAGAAAGTACACACTGAGCCACTTTAGTAACTGGCCAGGGCACACTTGGCCTGGAAGGTCATCAGTGGGGCAGCTTTGGGAAGCTAGTGATAAACAAAAAAATGTGCACAGATTGCTTGTGTAGTGATGTACTGGCAATTTTCTTGTAACACCATCTCTAATGTCTTTTCACAATACTGATCTTTCCAGTAGTGGAAGTGTGTATTCAGATATAGGAATGTAAAATGTAGTATTTTCTTGTGTTACTGGGTTGGTTGCCCATTTAGAAATGAGCATGTTCGGCATAGTGTTCTGAACTTCAGCCTTAATCTTTGTCTTCTCCACATGGAGAAAAGCCCTGGTCACTCCCAAGTGCTGATGGTGGATTTCTAGATTATGCTGAGCTACTCGTTTTTGTTGTGCTTTCTGAAGTGGAAAAAACTCTCTCTTTACATTTTAACCTTTGATTTAGCAGTTGATTTTCATACCAAAAAAAATTAAGAGGCTAAAGAGCAATGAAGTTAACAATGCTTCAGTGTGGGTGAGACTCTTAGTTTGGACCATGAGGCTTAAGGCATCTGTGTACATAAATCTCTGTGCCAGGATAGACTGATTTGTCATTCATGTGGGAGTTGAACAGTACAGGTGCAAGTATTTTCTTGTGAGATAGGCTTTTGCATTAACTCCACTGTTGGAGTGGAATATTCTGTTTCTTTAATATATTTTTAAATGGGTTTTCTAATTCAAGTGCAGACCATGTTGCAGACTGCAAGATAATCTTTCATCATGTTACTTATTTTGGCAAGCCCTACAGTGTCACGTGCCTCTGAACCCATTAACTGCAACCGTAATGTTTGCAACATCACCTCCAATGTGTGGAATGATGTTAAGCTATTGACAAAGTATTTAACTTTCCCAGGTGGGATTCATCTTGCTTTGAGTAAGGAACTCTAACACAAATGGTGATACCAGTTCAAGGTGAGAGGCTCATATATTTTACGAAGATGATACAGGAAAGATACAGGCTTGAATACCATCAGCATTGAGACAGTTCTGGTGTAGAAGCATGACAATGTATTAGGCAGGCATGAAGTCTACTTTTTTTAGTCTTATTCTCCTACAATGTGATCAACAGTGTCACTATTACTGCTGCCCGAGAGAGGGACGGAGGTAGCAGAAGAGGGAGTTCTGGAGCAGTGCTGAGAGAGATCATTCGGAGTGGCAGGACAGATGGAAACCTGCCCTGGTGCTGGTGCCCTGGCACTGGTGCCACAGCTCTGCAAAGCAAGTCAGCACCTATTCTTCCTTTTGTTACAGCTCAGCCCCAATCCACATTCCCAAATGACAGGAAAAAAAATATTGCGATTATATGTTTGAAATCCTAACCTGAATAAAGGCAGCAGGGCAGGGATGACAGCCCCAGGCCTTGATTCTCCTTTATTCACCCAGATTTTTACATCTGTTGACTTCAAAGGCGATAGTTCTGATTTACATAGAGGTAGGTACAAGCCCATGAATCTTCAGTTTCCGAAGGGTCAAACCCAAGTGAAGCAGGAGCCCCTGTGCGAACAGCTCAGCATTCCTATTAAATCATGTCTTTGGAGAAAGCACGTTAGCTGCTAGAAAAACTGCAGTTTCTCATGAACTGTTTCCCAAGGCCAACACAGGTGTGTTTTAAAATGTATGGTTCTTTTAAAATGTATGGTTCAATAACATTCTTCTGGGGTGAATTGTTCAGGCAATGCTTTGCTGTTTCCTCCAAGCAGGGTGGGAACAATTCTCTTAGCAGGTGCTGTGTTGCTTTTATAAAAATCATGAGAACGGCAGATACGTAAGTTGTGATATAATGCTGCAACATAAGACTATTGTTCTTGGACTTCCATTTAGAAACGGATAATAACTAAAGAAGTTTAGAAGTCTACTTCCCCTAACTGTTTCTCCTTATTTATATAATTATTTGAATGTATGAAGATGTTTCATCTCAAGGAATATCACCTCATTTCTTTGTAATACACACAGATGCATAGTAATTTGGAGTATTCCTGAAAATCCATGAATTGATAGAACAGCTTCTAATCGAGCCTTTGAAGGACAGCAAATGGAGGCTTTGTGTTTTGCATAACGTTAATCATTGAACAGGGGAAAAAAGCTATAGCTGTTTGGATCACTGAAACGTTTAAAAAACGACAGCCAACTGCCACACAAGAGGATGGGAAAGTTTTCATTTTTATTTTATATGGAGAACAAACTATTCCACTTGAAAATAGTTCTCTGTTATCCTTCCATTTCTTCACCTTTCTTTTTTGCTTTCAGACTCATTTTCAGATTTTAAATATTAGAGTAGCAAGAAGTGTGTGTTTTAAAAAGTTGGATTTATTTTTTACTCCCTGAAAATGATCTTTTTCAGGAGGCTCACAGATAATGAAATGAGAAGTCAAAATACTATTGCAATATGGCAGCTTGAAAGTTGATAATATTTTTGAAGTAGAAGTTGAAGAAGGAATGCAGATAAGCCTGTCACTCTTCTACAATTACTGAATTATTTGGTTTCATTATTCTGGGCTTAATAGTATTCCTCTCTAATTAAAACAATGTTATGAGACCTGATTAAGGAGCACAAGCAGAGGAATAGTTGATTATTTTAGGATAACCCTGGAACAAGTTCCCTTTAATAGCAATATATATATATATATTCAACCTCACTAAAGTCAGGTCGTCTAGTTTGGGTTTTTTTCATTTTTAAATACTGTGTGTCCTCTCTAGCAGTAGTTCCCAGCCTAGACGTATGTGTCTCTTTTGGGAAGCATAGGGTCTAATTCCTTATGGAACTGGGAAAAAGTCCTCCCTATGGCAGGTGTGAAGGTGGTGCTAGCACAGCGAGAACACTGGCAAGGGACAATTTGATCTATATTTCTGTCATCTTGTCTGTGCAAGGAGTAGTGATGGCCAAACTGAGTATGAAATAGGTTCACCCAGATATGTGTGTGTGAGATGAGGTGGAAGGCCCCTCTGGTGAATCGTGACTGGTGATTACAACCAGTGGTAGACCCAACCCAGAACTAGAAATTAGCAAATGAAGATTTGTTCCTTATACAAACAGTAAAATACCCTTTTAATTTCTTCAAGTTACAGGTTACGTCCGTATGCTCATTGAATATCCATTAAAGTTGAAGTTGAAAATGTTTCGGCTTTTTTTTTAACTGTTAGGTGTTTTGTCAAACTACCTTGGAAACGAACATTGCCAATGTAGCGTCAGTAGCTTATGGCAGAGGGTAGAGGTGAGGAACAACAGGGCCAAGAGAATAAATACATGTGCAGATCAAGTTCAGAACAGCATAATACTGCTCATAAACATAGTTTCCATTAATCCTAATTGAAATTATTCAGGTAGGTGAAGAGAGAGAAACTCAACTGAATTCAGTCTTGGCATGTGCATGAATAATGGTCAGTACAAAGTAGCACAGGGGCTGAAACAATTGAAAAACAAGTCTCTATTCTGTAAAATTAATAGTTGGTATTGTTTCTCTCCTTACGGTTGGGTCATCACATTCCTACGTTGCATATATTTAGACAAACAGGAAGTATTATTAAGAAAATGCCCCTAGTTGTACTGTAAATTCTAACAAATAGAAGACCAATTCAGGAAATTAGGATAAATCTTTGAATGATATGTACAAAAAGACAACAGGAAAAAAAGTTATTTATTCACAATCAATAATTCAAGCAACTGTACCCAAACCATCCTTTTTTATTAGAATCCTGATACTGCCTTCCTGCATCCCTCCACGGAGAGGATGAAACAGGAACGCTTTGTCTTTCGGTTCTTATGAAGTCAGTGCTCCGTATTAGCGTTGCTTGCAAATCTCTCAGGATGAATAAATTTAGTAGGAACAAGTACAGTGTTCTCACCAGTCTTGGAGCCTGAATAAGCCATTAGCCAGTTTCAAGGCTGAATTACCATCAAGTTATGAATGCTTTCATGTATTTTTAACTGTGCAAGAAGAAACATGTAGCATTAAAAAAAAAAAGTGACTACTTTTTTGTAGATGTGGGAATAGACGTCATTTTTTCCAGCTACAAAGCTGCAATTTGGTACAGGGACAGGAAAATATTTTTATGGATTTGGTATAAAGCACCTGCACTTGTGCTGGTTCTCATGCACAAAGAAGTACTATAGCCCTAGGTCCTGACAACCTTTTATCTGTCTGGGGAATTCAAAAGCTCTGCAAATCATGCTCAGTGGTGCGTTGGTGTGTGTGGGTACAACTTTCCCTAAAAGTGTTCCCGTTGGCCCAATTTTTCTTGCTTCCCCAAAAGTAAAAGGAAAAGCAAGCCAGTTCCTAAAGGTCTTCAGCTCTAATGCTTCCCTGAGCTTTCTCGTGGCAGGAACGGTGAGGCCACAGGTTGGCCCTTATCTCTACATGTTATATGGCAAAAGAATGATATTATGAAGCTTTAAGCCGGCTCCTCTGGCCAAGGAACCTGACACCACAGAAAGAGAGTTTAAACTAGCTCCACTAGCAAGATTCAGACTTCCAGTATCTTCCCTAGCTTCCGCTATAGAAAGAAAATGCGAGGGAAATCTGCTGCAGGACAGGGTGTGAAGTTGACACATCTTCTACAGGCATGCCCAAAAGGCTCAAGGAGAAAATTTTAAGCAGCATTCATCCTCACAGGAAGGTCTGAGTAAGAAGGCTGTGATGTATTTTTCCATGTTTCCATGAAGGCGTGCAAAGCCACCTCCTTATGCTCCATGTTTGGTAGTGCTTGTAGGCGAGCAGCTTTTTTGAAGAGTGTAAAAACGTTGTTCCGTGTTTTCCTCCCTGCTCTCTTAGAAGCTTGACATGCAGGAAGAAAAAAATCATCAAATTCCACTGCATGAAGGCTCATACCACTGGTCTTCCTGGTCAAAACAAAGAAAATGCAAAATGAGGAAACCAAACCTGCATGTGCAAAATTGTTATTTGTTACAACTGCTCCATCTCTGACATATTTTTTAATCAGATATTCTAGTAGTAACAGAAACAAAGTGGAAGATTTGTCATGACAGGAACTCTGACAATGAAAGATAGAAGTTGAAGACAGAAATAAAATAACTGGGGAATGGACCTGGGAAGGTAAAACCAGAAAAGGTTGCTACCATGGTGCACTGAGTCTGGTAGAAGCTCTCTGACATGACTGCAAAAGTTCTGGTCTACCATAGTCAAGAAAGATGATATTCAGTAACACAGGATCAGAGAAAGGATCATCAGAAGGGAAGCCAAGGGGGAGCCCTAGGCTAGAAGGGGAGATGTGTATGTGGTTTATTTAGTCTAGCAATTGATGGCTGAAGGAAGAAAAGGTTGTTATATCTGTAAACATATGATTAGGGACAGCACCAGGAAAGGAGAATAACAGTTTTAAATAAGAGTCAATATTGGTATGAGAATAAATGCAGTCAACCAGTTTATGGACAGTTAAGTCAATAGAAATTGAGAAGGTCACTTCACAGGACAGCAGGAGGAAGAAAGGAACCTTGCTGTTTCTAAGACAAAGCTTTGTGGGTGAGATTGATCTCCCTTCAATCCAAATGCCCAAATATTTGTTGACTAGGCCTAAGCATACTTTGTAGGCATCTTCTATAACGAATGGGAAGTAAATATTATCTCCAGGGGCTTATTCATCCCAGTTATTCTAGAAAACTGACTTGGAACAGGAAGAATCTCACTCCATGACTGATCTTTCAGCATTGGTTATATGAGGAGTCACAGGCAGCTAAGATGTACAGATCAAGTGACTATCACTCTATATATTTATCAAACGGGATATTGACATTTTTATAGTGGTGATTATAGAGTAAATCCATAGAGTAAACACAGAAATTTCCAGACAGCTTCTGACTTAAAATCCTTGCTGTGCTGAAGTAAGCAGGCAATTTCTCATTGGTCTCAGTGAAGCCCAGATTTCACCTCTTAAATATGGACAAGGTGAAACACTGTAAGTCAAGGTCATATTAAATGTAGACATTTCACCTAACCAGAGACTGTTCTAGCCACTGAGCCCTTCTTTTTTCAAAGCAAGTAATTTATAACAATGCTTCAGGAAAATGGCCACCCAGGCAAAGTCAATGAATGAAAATGCGTGTGTTTGAACATACAGCAAACCATCTTGGAGATTATATGTGCTTGTATGCATTGTATTGCATTGATTGTGTGTACGTGTGCACAAGTAATTTAGACTGCGACCTGAGTAGGTTATCCAATGCTGCAAAATGCTATCTATTAATAGTTAGCATTGTTCTGTCATTATTCTTGAAGTTTGTTTTAATAGATGTCACAATCATATCTCCTCCGGCGTTTCCTGAATTCAACATGTAACTATAAGATTGTGTCAAAGGTAGAATAGCTAGATACCAGTTGACGTGGCTGCATCATTCATTCCTCACAACAGTAAGCCTATATAGGTATGATAGACCAAGTACAAGGATTAAACTCACAGTGCCTGTGCCAGACAGGCTTTGGTTTTGGAATCAAGAGCTCATCAACATAATTATCTCCTAATGGAAAAGTAGCCAACAATTAGAAGTTAAAAGGAATGTATAAGAGATAGCTGAGAAGGCTGGCTCTTTAACATGTCAGTTGGATGCTGAGGTCAAAAGTACTTATTTTACTATGTAATTTATTTGCATCTTCTGCAAAGGAAATAGGGTTGGTTCTCTGAAGGGTAACTGAGAGTCTTTTTGGTATTCATGGCAGATTGTTTTAAATGGCTACTGTCCAGAAAATCTTAATGGGGAGAGAAAAATACTCTATGGATGGATGTAAATATACCTTTTTCTAGGGTTTTATCTCACCTCTCTACACTGTATAGGTTACTTTCGGAGGTTTCTTTTTATCTATTTCTAAACAGCATGAGTATTTATCTAATGATACTGTGGTGAGGTATGATTCATCCTTCGGGTTAATAGAGTGCATAGTTGAAAAAACCCTTCACATGCAAAGTATTGTTAACTGCTTGTTCTTTGTAAAAGGGAAGGAAATGACTCAGGATGGAGAAATGTTATAGTGAAGATTGTTGATGCTCTTCGGGCTGATAGAAAAATAATTGCTCAAATAAAAGGTGAGAGTTTCTGCAGGAAGCACTTTCTGATGGGAAAAGGATTAGCACTCCAGGAAGGATAACTAAGGAAAACTGATAGAAAATCACCCGAACTAGGCAAATATTTCGGAAAAGGCTTGGCAAAGAGGGATTTAATGGGGTTCAAGTCACAGTGAAAAGTGGAATATGGACAGGACTGAGGTAGTCTGGTGTGCTTTGGAGGGACCAGTCTGAGGATTTCTATTTGCAGACAGTATGGGAATAGCTTGTGAAACTGCACTGGCCCACCCTGGTTAGGGCTCTCGGAGTCAAAGACAGCAGCAGAAAATGAAGGAACTGAAATACAACTGAAACAAGAAAAATAAATTCAAAATATCCAACAGCAGGAAACAACACAGCATGAAAAATTTGTGAAATGACAGTCTTTCTCCTTACCTTTGTGATTTGTAGCATCAATGATTATTGAAATGGAAAGAGCTTTTAAGCTGTAACTTATTTTCACTGGTTGTGGCAACTTGCTTCACGACTTTTGTTGATTTTCACTATTTGAACCAAATGTTCCTTCATTTCTGCTGCCTAAAACTCAGTCGGCCTACAATCCTGATTCATGTGCAAGCAAGGCCTTACCTCCTTATTTCTTAATCCATACAAGTGTGGAGTTAATCCTATCTCCTTATAAACCCTGGGCCCTTCCAATAGCATGGTGGGAATGCCGAGCCACTAGTTGACCCTACCAAGGTTTTTGGTAAATAATATAACTAGGTGGGTACTGTGTCCCTGTGAGGCCTCTAGGTTTGGGAGCTTGGTGGCTTGATATGACAGAAGTAGGGCTGATTTGTCTTTTACAGAGAAGCAGGCACTGATTAAGTGATTAAAAGCAATGATGGATGTTTTTGTGCTGAGATGCTGGAATGGAATGTGTCTGAAGGGCGGTGAGGACGTTTGGTGCTGGATGATGAGGAAGTTTTGCCAAGGCATTGGCGAGGTCTCACTATCAAGGATGTTAATGAAATGTAACTATAGTCACTGTAATCCAAAAGGATTTTGACAAAATTTTTGTAAGGTTGTTGTGCTCCAAGTGGTGTTAAAATAAGGAATTTAAGTAAATGTAAATGTAAATGAACTGTTGTTTAGTTATTGGAATAAGATACTGAAGATGTATTGTGGGATATATATAAATGAATGTGTAATCTGGATGATTTGGGTTATAAAAGATGGTGCTTTGGCCTTCTGTCAGTGATTTTCTTTTACCAGGCTAAGGAAATTGTGGACATGAAAAGAAATAACAATTTATTAGCAAGTTTTGGATTGTATGAATGTGTCTTGATTTTTGTAATAAAGAATGTTAACTCTACCTCTTAATTTCTGATAAAGTAAACCTGTGACTTTCAGTAATGATTTTAATTTGAGCAAAATTGAGTTTAATAAAAGTAAAAGTGGTAGTTAAACCTTATCTAATCTCAATTTAAAATAATGGCCAACAGACTAGTAATTTGTTCATGAATCACTGCCTCACTAAGGAATTCCCATTGAAGAGAAATCACAGGTCATACGCAGCTGGAGGCACCTTTCCAGAAATTTATTCCAATGATAGCCTTGAGGAAAACAGTGAAAGCTGTAGGGAGGGAAAACATCAGGTCAACACATGGGTGGATTTGCCTGACTTTACGACCAAGGATAGTAGCCTTCATGGCACAGGGAAGGGAAGGGCTCCCAGCCTCACACCCTCACATTAGATCAATTTGTCTCCCTGAAACCAAGCCGCTCTTCACTACTCATGAAAGCTTTCTCCTCGCTGTATTTTCATGGAAACTGAAATGGTTCTGGAGCAAGATTATTTTGTGGTGTAGAACTATTGAAGTCAAAGGTAATAACAGCAAAGCTAAATCTGAGAGGTGCACAGGCAGGGGGGGAACAAAGAGGGGTTTTACTGGGATTAATGAGCTGTGGGCAAGATGAGTAAAATGAATTTCAGAGGACTTTTTTCTTTCTCTCTGAATCAACATAGTTGTGGGATTATCTCTGAGTCACAAATTCCAGCCAGTAGTATTAAAAAATGTTTAATTTCACTTTTGGCTGAAAGACAGTTTTCCACCACATGCCCGCAGCCTTGCCTCAGAGATGCCCTATCTAAACTTACTCAGAACTGCTCAATGAGCTCGTGCTTAGAAGAATCACACCTTTTATTACCGAATAATCGGTCACCTTTTATTAGTGAAAAATGAAAAGAATATGAAGTACATGAGCCAAGTACAATGCAAGATTTATAAACTCTACACTTTTCTCCTGGCAGAGACGTGACATGATACATAGTTAACGATTCCTCGGATTACCATGCTTTATAATCATTTTAGTCAGGGGAAACTCTTGGTGAATTCAATTTGCCTGCAACCGTCACAGTCCTGTGCTGGTGTCCCATTAGCTCTCCCAAGCAGGGCTGGGCCAGGCCCAAGTGTTGAGAATGCCGAATAGAGCATCCTTGCCCTTCTCAGAGTATCTGTTGAACCCCATTATGGTGTTATATCACCATATGATATGGCATGGCATATCATGATATGGTGATATGGCATATCAAACAAGTAAAGAGGTTTAACTGGAGCACACATGGGCCTACTGAATGAGCTTAACTGAAGCTAATTCTGACACCAAGAGCCGTAAGCATCCAAATACAGCAGTTAGTTAGGCAATGTTTCGCCTCCTGTGCTTGGAGACTGATACCACATTCCCTATGGTTTTTTCTTTTGTTTTAGGTTTAAAGTCCCTAGTTGACCCAGTCTTTCCCCATAAATCACGTTTTTTCAAGATTTGTCATTGTTTGTATTGATTCCTTGTGGATTCTTTTCAATTGGTCCACATATTGCTTTTACAACAAAGGCAGTGCGCAAAACTGGATACAAAATTCAGTGCAAGTCTTTAGCAGCTGTTTGGAGCAGAAGGATAAACACAATCACCTTTCAAGTCTTCAGACCCCAATATAGTGCTTGCCTTTCTCGTGACACCATGACAATGTTGAATAACACACCCGTCACAGTCACTGCAGTCCCTGTGGACTCTTCAGGAGAGCTACCTCCAGTCTGTCTTCACCTTGTCAGGGACATGTCTCTTTTTAATCCCACCTTGTCAGGATCATGTTTGTTTTCAGTCCTGTGCTGCAATGAATTTACAGTCTGGCTTTGCGTCAGCTGCACATGTAATAAACGTGTCCTCTGTTCCACCTCTTTGGGTTGTCTGGGAGCTCACCAAGAAGGGTTCAGCCTGAGACAGACCCTCCCTTCCTCTGATGGGAATACCCAGCAGTGCCACTATTGTGACAATGAACTTAATGACAGCTACTCTCTGAGCAGAGTTTTTCTAAGGACTCTTATACCTACTTGAGCTAGTTTCAGTCTGGTAACATTTCCCTTGTTTGTTTCTAAGATTGTCACAGGAGACAGTGCCAGAACCTTCACTGAGTACTATGTGACAAGTACTGCCTCCTGTCTCTTCCCAGGTCTGGTTATCCTACCGTAGAAGGAAATAAGATTTGTCAGATATATTTGTTCTTGACAAATGCATGTTAGCTTCTACTCATTTTGAAGTTATTTTCTAGGTGCTTACCAATTTATTTTACATAAGCAGGCACATAAAGAGCTGACAATGATGACTGTTATTCTAACAAAAAATTACATGATTCTTTTTCCAAAAACTAAATGTTTTCTCCATCTTTATATGCAGTATAAAACAAACAAAAAAAAATATCATTTCAGAGCAGATGAAAGAGGAAACATATTCTAGGAGATGTTTGGTTCAAACCTAAGAAGTCACCTAAATGCCAACATGTAAGTCAGGAGTGCCTAAGCATAGGCATCTAGTACCATTTGAGAAACCCCAGGGCATGGGGGCTAGAAGATGTGCCACGGGATCTATAGGAGACATGGCTTCTCCAGAGAAGCAGGCAAGGTACTCTAGACACATAAAATGTCCCATAGTTAACAACTGGGTCATTCTTGGTTGACCTACATTAATTGACCTTAATTTTGTCATTTTCATTTCTAATGCTCGTTCAGTTTTATGTTACTGATGAACTTTGATCCCCCGCTTTGGTAGGCCCTCTTGGGCATATCATGTTGAGGCTCCGGCTAAAAGGGGAAAAAAAAAACCCTCTTTTTTTTTTTTATTTCCTGCCCTTTTAGAATACAGTTATTTTTACATAACGGGAAGGAGGAGGAGAATCTTTTCCCTTTGCTATATCCTCCTTCTAGCAGACTTATCAGTAGCTCTATTTAACTGCCTTTGTGCCACTAATTACAGTGAGTCAGAAGCCATTCCCAGCACTGCTACTTGCATTTGAATTACTGGTGTTCTCTCAAGTTTTGAAAAAAGTCAGGAAGCGAAGAAAGGGGATTCACATACTGGTCTGAGTTTAGAAAAGTCCTTAGGGGATACAATAGATCACTAGCCTAATCTAGGAAGAAAAGAGAACGTATGAAAAAAAATCTCATACCATTGGGAATCAGGACAGCACTGTGATGCAAATAGGGAATTCTAAGATGCAAATCTTAGAATCAGAAAAGAATATGCATAAGGAAAAGAAGAGTCAGTTTAAGTTATTTTTACTTGCACAGAATAAGCTAACAGGCACCCTTTATCATACCCAAAGAAGTATACAGCAGAAGGCACAAATTCCTCCATCTCCGTCGTGTGATTTATTCATTTAAGGCTAGATCTCTCTGCTCCCAGAAAGTCACTTACTGCAATGGCTGGAGTGCCCAGAGGTTTGGTGCTGCCTCCATGCTGCTCTCCTCTGCCCATGCTGCAGAGGGGTAGATGGATTTTTGTCCACTGGGGGAACAGATGCTCTGCCTGAGAAAAGCAAACTGTTCTTTCTGCACCCCTAATGGCAGCCACACTTGTGCTCAGGATGAAGCTGCCAGATCCCTTCCTGTCTGTCTTTCCTGTCTGCTTACAGCCTGGAGAACCCCAGAGAGACACTCATCTTCTGCAGCAGTACCACTGCCGGGGCATCAGCCCTAAGCTCCTGCTGACCTCCATGCACCCTGATGGCCCTCACAGTACGGGGCTTGCCTCCCACGTGCCATACACGTGTAGGGATCAAAATTAGTGATGGCAGCATGTTGCCCTCAGCATTAGCAGGAAGACCATCTGTATGGCAGGGACCCATTACACACAAAATTTTGTTCCTTTAGATATGTCCACTTCTTAATGCCCAGTTTTTAAGCTGGCCACATGAAAGCCTATTGTGGTCTGGAAGTTGTAGAGCTGTGTTAACACTGGACTCTCCCAAGTTAACATATAATGTTAAGAGGCAAAATGGAAGAAGCGAACAGATTTGCTGCGACATAACTCCAATGCCAGCAGTGCCATACACTTTCCATCTGAGGCAGGCTTACAAATGGCGTTCCCAGACTGTGGGTCTTGTCTATCCATGTGTGTGTCCATGCTTCGACCGATTGACATCTCATCCATTTACATAAGTGATATACAAGCTAAGTCTTCATAAAATAGATTTGAAACAAAAACATTTTTTAAGTGTCCTGGCAACAAGACTTCATAACTTTTTTCCAAATAAGCTTCTTTTTAAAAAGCCACACATTTGTAGCCTCACATTTTTTCCAGAGTTTTATATCAGTGAATTTAATCTAACTTCCAATCTGTTTTGGAGATTTCTTCTTTGCCTTTAAAAAAAAAAAAAAAGAATAGAAAAAGTTAAAGATCAATTTTAATTTAATATTAAAAATTGAAAAAGCATGCAAATGTTGTGGTTCCTGGTCAATGAACACCTATGACATGGCAAGCAATCTTAAATGTGTTCCAATTATTAAGAATCTCATTATTTTCATTATGAATCCGTTTAAATTAGAGAAGGCTTCACTTCTTTTTTTCAGGGTCTCCAGGCCAGGTGCTGCCAGCCTTTCTGAGGGAAGCACTCAGTACCCTGTGAAGTGCTCGGTAACAAGCCTCAGCTTCAGCTTCCAGGGGAAGAGTCAGAGTGGGATGGGTTATGTACGGCAGGAGGAGGAGGTGCTTGCAGGACTTAAACCATTTGAGGAATAGTTTTATCCCAGTCTACTAGTACTAACAGGGCACAGATTCAGTAAATAAATGTGTATATATTCACACTATATATTACCTATTTTTAATATTTTGCCTAAATAAACAAAAGTTTTCTGCAGAAAGGTATCTAGACCGCTGGATTGTTAATTTTAAGTCCAGAGAGGAAGACTGGCTCCTTCTCTGTTTTCAGTGGAGGGTGGCCTTGGAGGCCAGCCCCTGGGCTGGGGGCTCACCCCTTGCACACCCTGTGAGCGTGGGAATGAGAGGGAGCAGGAATGAGCCCTTCGGTGGACACCAGGCACTGCCTGTGAGCGTGCCAGGGCAACCTGCGGGCTGACGCGGGGGACCAGGGCGGGGGAGGCGCCAGCCAAGGGCAGGCAGGGCATGCCATGGGGCGCTGGCTATGAAGCCAGCTCCCTTAGAGCGTTATCGGCATGGCTGTAACAGGGGACCTATCAGCTGGGCATCTTTCACCCTGTGCAAAGACTTGAAGAAGGACTATACACAGTTTGTGAGTACACAGGGTGTATTTATTAGCTAATAAGTACTAATATGCTGACCACTCACTGGGAAGGCTCTGCTGGCTGTGTAGCCATCAGTCAGGCAGGGAAGTGCCATCCCTCATTGCGTGGCTGAACCTTTGTCTTGCTGAGCTGCCATCATCTGCCTCTGCTTCACACCACCACCCGACTTTACAGCCTTCACATCAATATTTCTCCCTGAAGTCCTGGACTAACCATTACAGACTCACTCCCGTCTTTGTTTTCACTTTTCTTTGTTCACGTGGCTTTAGCTTAGGAGTGAGCTCAGGGACCCCCTGGCAGCCCTTCCGCAGGAGCAGCATTGAGCCAGGCTCATGGCGGTGCCTCTCAGAGCTGGCCACAGGGTTGTATCGCCCTTGGCATTAACACTTAATTTCATTCAGTGATTTAGACCAGTACCTTCCACTGTGAGTGTGGCTCCTAAGTGTGTACTCACGGTAGATTTAAAGATTTCAGTGGATGGAGAGTTTTTATATTGAAATTGTTCCAGTGATTATTGTAACAGAATTATGGTATTAAAAAAATTAACCTTACCTTAATTCCACTTTTAATTAATCTGGTTTCAGCTGCACATAAAAAGACACAATACAAGATTAAAACAAATCAAAACCCCCTTTTTTGAGAAATAGATGTACCTGGAAAAATGGAGGTGGAAAATTTCTTAGAAGAATAATTTTTTTAGAACTTGGCATTATATATATGATTGTTTGGGAAAAAAAAGAAGCTTTGGCAGAAAAATTATCCTTTTCCCCTACTGTTTAAATCATCAGATAATTCAATAAACAGATGAGCACCTCTCTCTGCTTGTCGTATTCTCGGCTTTAATCTCAGCTATAAAAAGCCAGTCCATTGTTAAGACTTAAAAACTTCTACTGTGAAAGAGAAATATAATAACCTTTGCTGTAATACACCAGGTGTCATTCCCTAACAAGCACTGTTGATAGAGTGATGTTTAATCTTTGATGGTAATATCTAGGATGTATTGAATTGCAAAAAAAAACAGTTTCCAGACACAGTATCTTCCAGGATTATAAAATCTATGGACAAACCATATGATTCTGTACAATGGCATTAAATACTGACTAGTAGTGCCAGGGAAATTTGGGTAATACTGTAAGTTTGATCTCTTACGTGGGAAAGTAAGAGAGCAGAGTGTTTAATAGCTTTATTAAGTGGCAAGATTTTGTTCCTGCCTGTCAGGTCAGCACTAAATTCTTACATTACTACTGTTATAAAACTCAGCAACAGAAACCTGAAGCTGTGTTATATGACTCTCTCCTAGGAAGGGTCAGTGATTCACTTCTCTCAGTGCTGCACAATAACGGTAGGTAGCACCAGATTTACACAAAAAATCAGGAACAATTGTAATCCAAACTCAGTACTACACAATTGCAGTTTAATGTACCACTATTGAAAAATCCACGTGATTATCATGATCAAAGTGGATTCTCACTGAAGGCAGAATTTGGGAGGCAAAAAAATGTTATTAAAATACACTGAGAATTCTGCATGGGCTGAAAATGAAAAGGAAGAGAAGAAAAGGTGAGAGGCAGAAGGTAGAGAGATTTGCACCCATCATATGACATTCTTCATCAGGCATCTGACTTGTTCATTTTAAAAATCCCATCTCTATCTAGCATCATTTTTAATCCTGCAACATAGGTCATGGCCTTAAATATGTGTGGTTCAGTTGTGTGCCCTGAAAACAGCAGGAAAGTCACCACCCTTCTCAACATGAACCCCCTAAGTAACAGTACCTCAGCAAAAAATAGTCTCATGGCTCTTAGGACCTTGCCTAGGATACCTTTGCACTTCTGTAGGACCCAGTTCGTTGTAATCACTGAAAAGTAAAATCCAGGTTTCAAACCAGCCATGGTCAGAAACTAGAACCCAGGAGAAAGTTGAGATAGAAGGTTAATGTGGCTCCAACAGGTTAGCACAAGGCAAAAGTCTGCCTCTGTGTGTGAGAGCTTGAAGCCCACCTCATTTCCACCTGCAGGCAATAGTAAAGTGTGTGACAGAATTCAGGGGAAGATATTAAGCATGTTGGAGCCAGGGAAGTTTTAAAATGAAGTGGGATTAATCTTGCCTACAAATTAAATGCTAATCATTTGGCCCTTGCCAAATGCCTACAGCATTTACCTTCCTGCTGTAGCCAAGGGAGAAGGACAAACACCTCTAAAGAGTGATTATTGCACCCTCTACTGAATATGCAGGGTGGGATGAATCACCTTTAACAAATGGCTGTAAGTCTTCACCGAATACAGGAGCCTAGATGGTTAGCTAAACTCACTACTTTATTTTGAGTCAGCTTAAAGTAGATGAGATTAATTTCACTGCTGGTGATTAAAACAAGGCGTTTTTCACTGCTAGCATCAATTGCCAGATGCATACATTTCTATCCAGTCTTGTAACTAGAGGAAATCATGGAAATGGAGTATGGTATTTCAGCTAGTACACTCTTTTCTTCCAGGTAGCATTATTTAAATCTGGTGTGGATAGTCTGAGTCTGTGGCTTTGTCTATGGCTGATGATTCCTCCTTGAGAGAAAAGCAATCTTATGATGTAGCTGGCTATGGCAGAGCATCGTCAGCCTTCCATGGACCTAACATCACGTAACACCCCATCACAATCCCAAATATTATCTTTATGTTTTGAAAAGACAAAAGAAAGAACATTTGGGCTAGAAAGACTATTGCCTACCATGAGTCACTGACTTTTGTTAAGGAGGAATAATTAACACCATGGTAATGCCAATTACTCCAGGTGTGGAGACTCTGTAACTCATGCTCTGCGGTTCTGGAGCTGCAGAGCACCAAACAATAGGAACTTTAGGATGTAATTGGTATTCATTTTCCTAAGTAACATTAAAGTACCTTGAGGACTAGTTCAGCCCAGTTACGAAGCATGGTGGCAGGTGTTGATACAGGGCATCCTGACCTAAGAGGTTAGCTTATGGTAGTATTAGTTATATTAGCCTTAATTAACTAATAATGAACAGGACGCTGTGTTGTTTGAAGTCCCCATTCTCTGGACCGTAACCGGAGGGAACATACGGGATTGATTGTATATAGGATGAGATATTTGACAACCTGGCAAGATAGCTCTCCAGCTGGCCAACTTGGCAACAAGACTTAGTTTTAGGGTGTCCTGAAGCGAACCGCCTTCGTTATAATACTAAAAAGCACACCGACAGGTAAAGACGATCCTTGCTCAGGTGAAGACCCTTCCTTCACGCAGGTGCAGTGATTGAAGAGAATGACACAGCAGATATTATAATTACATTGAAATTACTACCCAGTCATTGTAACTGGGAGTATACTACCTTGTAACTTTTGTGTATAAATATAACAAAGAAACTGGCATGGGGTGCGCTTGACTTGTGGAAAATTCACCTAGCACCCAAGCCTGAAAAAACACAGTATCTCTCCTGAGCGTGTGAGATTGGTTAATTGCACGTCAGGCACGAATCCACTTTTCAGACAACAATGTCACATGCTTTTCATTCTCTGCCTCTCGGCAATTTTCCCAGGCTGGAGATAGGGAAATGGGTGATGTGGCTTTTCTAACTTACTTATTCTTTTTGAAACTATGGCTGTTTTCAGGGAGCTTGACAAGCTAGCTTCTTTGAAGAAGGTGTTGATAATTTCCATTAGCAGCAGACAGTAGTTTTTCCACTGGCTTTCACCAGTCGGGGAGACTACAAATCTGCTTTGTAGGAGGCAGCGCACATAATCCTTGGGACTTCTAGAATTTCATTGTGTTTGATGGAGTTTCATTATGCCGGGGTACTGAGGTGGTTAATACCAACCAGACCAACTGAAAGTTTTCTGCCCCTGTGAGTTCCTGTCGCATTTGGTTTATTTCTTCTGCAAAGTAAGATGAGAGTTCTTTGCAACAGGCTGGTCTCAGGCTTAATTCAAAGACGCTCGGTCATTGAATGTCAGCTGTGACTTGCATTTACTGATTACTGATCACACTAAAATTAAGCAGAAATTAAAACACAAACATAGGTACAGGCAGATAAAGATAGGTAGGTAGGTAGATAGAGAGACAGACACACAAACACACAGGCAGCCTTTACACAAAGGTGTCATACATACAGCTTCCTGCAGTCCACAGTTCCTCAGCTTCTACATGATGCATCCCTACTCTCTGCACTGTTTGCCAAAATTCAGCTTTTCTGAAGGGGAAAAATTATTTAGCTAGCTCCTTAACTAAGCAACCGGACACTGAATGTACAAAGAAAGGCATTGGTGTTCCCAGTAAAAGCTGTGGTCACGTTTGGGAAACGAAGCATCCCCAAGGAACTTCGATCTCCCCATTTTGTGGTGGGTTCTATAAGGAGGCAATACCGAGTGGCAAGACCCGTGTGGCCCTACTTGGGTTCTTGCAGCTGGCGTGTGAGGTTAAAGAGCTGGAGAGAGGCTGAAGAGTTGGGATGGGAATCTGTGTTTCCCAGGACCACACAAAGCTGACTGTGAGACTGGGAGGGAGGAAAGCCTTTCCAGCAGCCTCTGGGTAAACCTGTGCCTGTTCCTGTGGGTGGCTTGGACCAGGAGTGTTAACCCTGAAACAGAAAAGGGACGGTCTCTGCTCAGCTTCCCTGGGTGTCCTGTAGAAAAGTGGCATAAAACAAATTCAGGCTCAGCATGAACGACCAGAGTCTGGATCAACCGTTTTTATATGTGTACTTAAAACTAAACCCACACCAAATTAGGCTGGCACGTTGTTGAGAAATCAGCACAAATGACAGGACTGTTAAAGAACACACCAGGATTTTGCCACATGCAAATGCTTGTCTTTGTGTGATTTAAGGAAACAATTATCCTTCTAGATAATTTTAGCTGACTATCACTTATCTTTATTACTGTATCAGCTGTAATTACAGAGCAAATTATTGACATCATGAGGAATTAAAACTACCCATTTAGTCCCAAAGCTTTGTTAAGATTTCCTTGATCTTTTACAGCTTTTTGCTGTTTTGAAAGGACATTCTCAGCAAGTTGGAGACCTTGATTGAAACGACTGTGAAACAACCGTGCATTCTTCCAGTGAGACACCCAGAGGGCACAAAGAAGTAAAAAATCCACCTTGTGCTCAGGACCAAGAGGCATTTCTCTCTACAGGGTATCAAATCTAAATCTAGCTACTGTCAGCAATGGCTACCCCTCATTTTTACCCCATGGCTCCTTGAAGCTTTGGTTGGGATTTCCAATAACTGTATTGTAAATCTGTCATCATTTTCCCTTCTAATTCTGAGTTACTTTTCATCTGACAACATGCCTAAGAGTATATCATGGACCTTTTTTTCAGTACCAGGTGAAAGGCAGATGGGAATAATTCTTTTTGTTACTTCCCAGCCTACTCACATCTCTCTTCCTCCCCAAACTGTGTCCCCACAGACACCCCTGCTCCCCACGGACATTTTTTCTTCATCTTTTTACTGTCTTTTTTCCCCATAATCTCATAGGACTCCCTTTTCCATGAAGTCCTGAAGTCCTCACTTCTTTTTTTCTTCCCCAAGTGGTCTTTTAGTACTTTTTTTACTGTGGTGCTCTGTGTGCTGGAGCTTCCCACATACAACCACTGCCTCAGCATGCAGTGATTGAAGACAGCGCAGAGCCCTGCAGCGCAGATCCAGGCAGGCATCAGCTTTCAATTTGTTTCTGGATCGTCCCTTCCACAGTAGGCAGTGAGGCGGTGTCACAGAGGGGCTTCAAAATCGTGGTCAAAAAGGTATAGAGGTTGCATCAGGGCCAAAGAGGATCCAGATAAAAATCAGAACTTTAGCAGGTTCCTGGTTTAAAAGCAGGTTGATACAATGGGAAGAAGGGGAGAAAGAAAAACAAAACCAAAATAACACTTGTAATATAGGAGAAGAAAATAAATGGAGCTGAGAAGGGCACACAACTGAAAACACTATAAAAGAGGTGAAATCACAAATAAATAGTAAATGTGGTACAGTGAGGAAGGAAAACCATGCTCTCTGCCTCCCTCTCCCTGGTACCACAGTAAGCGTCCAGGGCTCCAAGTACCTGTGTTTTTTTGAAAGCCTTTACACATGCAAGTGCTGGGAAGCAGATGCTTTGACGGTTTCTGCATTCCTTCTGGTAATTGTCAAAGACGGTAGTAGCACACTGCCTGGTGAACTCAGCTGAAATATTAAAAGCCCCCTGCTGCAGACAAGTCATTCATTGCTGACCCAAAAACGGATACTTTCTTAGCTGGTGGAAAAATCCCTGCCAAGTGAGGCTGGATTGCTTGGTATTCTGTAAAAATTGCATGAGATGATAAATTTTTTTTGCTCACTTCTGTATGGGGGATTATCTGGAAACTCTCACTGACTGAAAAAGAACGGTGTCATGAAAACATTTAATATGCAAAAATGTACCTTTTAATATCGCTCTCAATTTTAGCAAAAAAAAAGTCTGCTGCTTTAGTACATCAAAGAAGTGCATTTGGTCTGAAAACCACAGGTAATTTGTAGGTATCTGATGTTGTCTAACCCTTCATTATAGCTAACACATATTTTTATTTTCATTGGACACAGAGACACCAAACAAGGCTTGAGCTGCATTGTCTTAGGCAGTGTACAGGCTCAGGACAAGAAATGAGCTAATAAAATGTCTAATGAAATATGTGCATGTGTGTGTTTGCATTAGTTATGAGCATATCAGTCTTTCCCTTTGTCTGAGATTTCTGCATGGGTGCTTCCGTACATGCCTAAAAATATCACACGTACATCAGCACACACAGGTATGATAAGGACAAAATTAATGTCATGTGGCATAAGGCTATATTAAAAACATTTTCTGAATGACCACATTCCTAAAAAATTAGCATCTTTTGACTTAAATGGGCATACCACAGAGTACTGGAGTTTGAAAGGGACCTCTGGAGATCTCATCCAACCATTGTGCTCAGAGCAGGGTCAGCTGGAGCAGGTTGCCCAGGACTGTTTCCAATCAGGTTTTGAATCTCTCCACAGACAAAGCCTCCACAGCCTCTCTGGGCAAACTGTGCCAGTGTCCGATCACCCTCAGAGGAAGAAAGTTTTTTCTTATGTTTAGAAAGAATCTCCCTTGTTTCAGCTTGTGCCCATTGCCTCTTGTCCTGTCACTGGGCACCACCAAGCAGACGCTCGCTCCTTCTTCTTTACTCCCCCCGCCAGGTATTTATGTACATGAACAAGATCCCTCTGAGCTTTCCCATCTCCAGGCTGAATAGTCCCAGCGCTCTCAACATCTCCTTGTATGGGAGATGCTCCAGTCCCTTAATCACCTTTGTGGCCCTTCATTGGACTCACTCCGGTATCTCCATGTCTCTCTTGTACTGAAGAGCCCAGAACTGGACCCATCACTCCAGAGGTGTCTCACCAGGGCTGAGTATAAACGTAGGATCACCTCCCTTCACGTGGGGGTGACACTTTGCCTAAAGCAGACCAGGATGCTGTTTGCCTTCTTTGCCACACTGACTGATGGTCAGCTTGATGTCCACTCGACCACCCAGGCCCTGTTCTACCAAGCTGCTTCCCAGCCGCTTGGCCACCAAGTACCTGGTATTATTCCTCCCTAGGAATAACAAATGCAGGACTTTGCATTTGTCTTTGCTGAATTTCATACGGTAACTCTCTGCCCATTTCTCCAGCCTGGGAAGGTCACTGTGGATGGCAGCACACCCATCTAGGGAATCAACCACTTGTCCCCATTTGGTAACATCTGCAAACTTGCTGAGACTGCACTTTGTCCCAACATGCAGGCCATTAATGAGGGTACTAAACAGTATTGGCAATTGTACTGATCCCCTGTGACCAGCCTCCACCTGGGCTTTTTGCCATTGGTCGCAACCATCTGAGTCTGGCAATTCAGACAGTTTTTAATTTTTTGCTGTCCTCTTGGCACTTCCTTATCTGCATACATATGATCTGGGCCTCCTTGACCCCAATTTGTAGATTAAGCCTCTCTTGTGCACGTCACCCTGCATCTTTTGCTTACCAACCCAGTCTACCATTTCTTCTCTTGACTGTGGCTCATCATTTCTGTCCCTCATTGTTCCTACTTTAAAGGTCTTCTCCCCATGTTGTCCATCCTGTTGGCAAAAATGCTGTTGGTCTGTTTGGTCAGCTGGATCTTAGCTCTTCTAGACAGTCCCCACCAACATAAGATGCACAACCAGGCACTGAGCTGCAGTATCCATCCACTCCTCCTGAAGCCCTTGCCCTTCATTGACAGAATCGAGGAGAAAACCACATGCGTGTGAACCCCCAAGCCTTTCATCCTTGCCATGAGAGCCATGAAGCCATGACCAACACTTTCCAGGTCTCCCCTGGACTTATTGCTAGTGCCAACACGGAAGAATAGCATGGTACCAAGGGGCAGACATGTACAGTTGTTGCTCCAAGCCCCTGGCAAGCAACAACCCCCCCACCAAAAGGAGGTCAGGTTGGCGGATGGGCACCTGTTGGCTGCCTCTGCTAGCTGCACCTCTTCTTCATAGTTTGTTCAGTCTCCATTCAGGTCATCTGACAAACCCCTCTCATTAAAAATTCCCAAGTCCTTATAGCACGCCATCACATATTTTATGCATGCTTACAGAGAAATGGACTCAAGCAAATCTGTTATGTATTGCTTATAGTCTTGTCCTTGCTCTTCTGTCTATACATAATGTATAAAGAACAGGTTAATAATGTAGTTACATTGAAGATACTTTTGCATATAAATAAATGATAAAATAAATGCACACACATGCACACTCATGTGTGCTTGTGCATGTGAGGAAACATCCAATACGTCAGGCATTCAGTACAGGGCCCATGGTGATGTGACAGGTGTGGCCACAATGCTTGAAAGCCCAGAGGCCAAATTTGCCAAGAGCATTTAGGAGCTTGAAGAGCTCTAGACCCTGTATGGGGACACATTAGGCTTTCAGACCAGAGGTTGCCACTGCCTGCACTGTCATGCCAAAGCTAGAGCAGAGTTTCATGCCTGGCTGTCCCAGAACCAGTGTCTCTATTTGCTTAGGGAGCTACCTCTGTAGTAGGTGTTTAGTGCCTGAAATAATTTCCTTCATTTGGACCACTAGAATAGTGATTATGTGACTTCTACAGCAAAGAGAAGGCTCTGGTGTCCTCCGGTCCTCCGCTGTCCTTTGGTGGAGCATCTGGCCAACTTAACACACCAGAAAAGCACCCTGTCCACTGGATCCTGGAAAGCAAAGGAGCCCTCACAACCTTTCTTATTGAAGTTGGGTTGGCATGCAGCTAGGAAAGCCAAATTGTGGGACTACCTTGTAGTTTTATAACTAAAAAAAAAAAAGAAAATAAGCCGAGGTAATTTCACAAAATCACAGAATGGTAGGGGTTGGAAGGGACCTCTGGAGATCATCTAGTCCAACCCCACTGCCAAAGCAGGGTCACCTAAAGCAGGCTGGACAGGAACACGTCCAGGTGGGTTTTGAATGTCTGCAGAGACAGAGACTCCACCACCTCTCCGGGGCAGCCTGTTCCAGTGCTCTGCTACCCTCAAAGTAAAGAAGTTCCTCCTCATGTTGAGATGGAACTTCCTATGTTCAAGTTTGTGCCCGTTACCTCTTGTCCTGTTGCTGGGCACCACTGAAAAGAGCCTGGCCCTGTCCTCCTGACACCCACCCTTTAAGTATTTATAAGCATTGATAAAATCCCCCCTTGGTCATCTTTTTTCCAGACTGAAGAGGCCCAAATCCCTCAGCCTTTCTTCCTAAGAGAGATGTTCCAGTCCCCTAATCATCTTCATAGCCCTTTGCTATACCCTCTCCAGCAGTTCCCTGTCCTTCTTGAACCGGGAATTTCCACACACAAAAGAATTGAAAATAAATATTTTTCTAACCAAAATATTTCAATGTGTTAAATAACTTCCAGTGCAATGAGAGCTATGATTTCAGACAGACCAAGGCTTAAAGACTGTGAGAAAAAAATGTAACTAGAGATGACTCACTCTGACAACAAGGCCACTAGGCTCTTGTGAGTGGGACTAGGCTAGAAGTTCACGAGGACGTATAGTAGCTTGGTTTTTTGTTATCTGCTATTATGGTGTACAAGTAGTGTAATGATGAGCCAATAAATGTTATCAGTACAGTCACCACTGAAATATTCCTGAAAACATCCTAGGAATTTCAGGTTACATTAAAACTCTGTGAACTAGTGATTTATATTTTTTTTTAAGACTTTTCCTGGAAGACTCCTTACTGCTTTACACATGTAAGAAAAACATCTCATGTGTTTTCTGACTTGTTTTGGGGGGAAAAAAACTTAATTAGCAAGAGAACAAAGGAAACAGACACACAGACACACCAATGTGCTAAAAAAATCTTACCTATGAGGTTTATCCTTGCAAAATATATACAGTAAAAGTCAAACACAGAATTGGCAATTGTCTGTCATGTTTGCCAAAATGGGATGGGTGTTAATTACTGAATAGTATATCCAAGGACTCTTTGTGCTGAATTATTTTTTCTGCTTTGGGATTCTGAAATTTCCAGAGATGTCTGTGTCCTCTCAGAGAGACTGAAATTGTGTTTCTGAAGCAAATTTCTTACAGCACTTCTGAATCCTTAAAAATCTTTGACAGGAAATAATATCTCTGAGAGATACCACTGAACTAAGTTGAAGTCCAGTCGAATTAGTCATTTCCTTGTCTGTAAATGACTGTTCCCTATAGACCCCGTTTTAAATTGTATAGTTCAGCCTAGCTTTCAAATGACCTCAGAGCCTTTAAAAAACCTTAGTGACAGAAGTGAACAGTGTGGTAATAGAAATATGTCTCAACTAAAGAAAAAGTTTATTGACCTTCTGAATATTCAGGAATGCAATATAACAATGCGTGGCTTAAATTATGTGAATCTTTACATATAATTAAACCTACTTTAAGTATCCCTATTGGGAGTCTATTGGGAGTTCAAACCAGAACTAGTATGTCAATATATTTGTTCTCTGCCAGTAACATAATATATGCTTTTGTCAGGTAAGGGGACCAACAGCTAGGGAATTAATTGTTAGAATGGGGGAAGATTATTTATCCATGCTGCGATGGGCCTAATTTAAGAGTTTGAACTGTCAGGGAAGGAAACCATGTTTAAAATTCTCATTTTTATTATTTCAGTGAGTCATTCTGGATTCACACCAGACTCCAGTTTTTCACATTCTAAGCCTGACATAAAGCTCCTATTATGACTGGAACAAAGCCTTTAGCATCTCTCATAGTTCATTAAAACTTATACTTGTTTTTATGGTCTTTCCTTCCACACATCCTTTAGCATACGTTGTCTCAAACTGAACATTTGTTTAGCACATACCCAGGTGGATTTGTGTTTTTAGGCCAGTTGTTGTGGGGAAACAAGGATCTTGACTGACATTCTGCAGATTTTCTTCATGTTTGCTCAGCTGAGCAGTTGCCTTTGGCATTGCTTCAACAGAGTTGTCCAAGAAGATCCATTGGTTGGGAAGAGATTTGGGCCTTACCTTATAACCACCCTTTCGATGCCACGTGCTGATCAAGCTTTTCGCAATCATAAGCTCTGTGAGTGTCAGTGAACCTCGGGGCTCTGTCCTGAGCCTTTCAGATCTTTCATTAAATTTAAATCTCCTTGAAGCATTGATTGTGTCATATGGCTTTCATTATCATAAGCACGCTGATGATATTCAGATTCGTGGTTCACGTTAACCTTTCCTACTGAGGTCAGTAACAGTATCTCCGAGCGTCTAACAGCTGTCTCCCTGTGGATGTCTCATAATTTTTTGACATTAAACACAGACAGTAGGAGGCTCTGTTAATTGGGTCTGACAGTTTGTGTTCTTCTTTTGGTTTGCATTTCATGGAATCCTCTCAGTACCTTTAGCTGGGAACTTGGGTCTTATTCCTGACAATAATTTTTCATTTACTGCTCTTATTTTTTTCTCCAACAAAAAACATGTCATTACTTAACATCTCATAAATTTGCCTCTACTTAACCATTGTATCAATAAGGACATCTGTCTGTATGCCTGTGGTTTTGTGTTTAGACTTTGCCTTTATTCAAAAACATATTTGTCACGTCAATATATGCATACTCTTCTGCTTGTAGAATCTCTCCTTATACTGGTGGCATCTCTCCTTATACTGGTTCTGCCAAGGCCAGTAGGCAGCGTGTGCTTAGTGACAATGTCTACGAGCTTGGGCTTGGTGCCCCTGTAGTGCACAGGGCATTTGTCTTCTGGGCTGGAGCATGTTTGGCCAGCTTGAAATACGGGCAAAGGAGCCAGTCAGAGACAAACCTTTTTGTAATTTAACTAAATTGTCTCTGCGGGCATGAAAGAAGAGTGTATGATCTGCTCTCTGCTTCTCAGTAGGGGCTTTTGTTCTCAAGCAGGGTATTAAATAAAACAGTACAGTCCTTCTCCAATGGTCCTTGAAGTGATTAGAGGAATATTGTTGTGTCTGACCATCAGGTCCTCTCCTGAGTGGTAGCAATGGAGCAAGTAAGAAGTTTCTGTTCAAACAATTAGTAGAGGGAATATGTATGTGGTTTTCCTGTACCAAACATTAAAAAAAAAGTATTAAGCTTTTTATTTGGTGGCTATTGAGAAGTGACAGAGATGTTTTTCATTTCAAATAGGTGCCGGCTCACCTGCCAGAGTTAAAATGTTGTCCTCATCTGGGCAAAGACCAGCTGGTACTTTTTTTTAATTTTAAAACCAGGAGGAACAGAAATATAACCTTCAGCCTGTAATGAAAAAAAAATCAACAAATTACAAAGGCTTCAAAGGCTTGAAGGTCTGGAGATGGAGTGTATCACTGTATATAATCAGGTACCCAAGAATAACGGTGAATATCAGGTAAACGGTATGTGAATTTTTTGGTATTGCATGACTTCGGTGTCCTTTAAAATGGTGAGACTCGGGAGGGACATAGGAAGGATATTTTCCTGATGGTGTCCTGGTTTGAGGTAAAACAGAACCAATTTTCTGATTTGTAATTTTACTTTTTATATATATATATGTATAATCAGGTCTTATCACTGAGAGCGAACAGTTTCTGAACAACATGCTATTAATTTCAGACTTTAGTCAGTTAGAAGAGGCCCAGCTAAAAAGTAAAATTACAAATCAGAAAATT
>VWZL01000614.1:0-21355 GCA_013396915.1 Stercorarius parasiticus | reverse complement strand
ACAAGCCAGAAGGCTGTTGGCCTTCTTGGCCACCTGGGCACACTGCTGGTTCATGTTAAGCTGGTTGTCCACCAGCACCCCCGGGTCCTTTTCTGCTGAGCAGCTTTCTAGCCACTCTTCCCCAAGCCTGTAGCGTTGCTTGGGGTTGTTGTGACCGAAATGCAGGACCCGGCACTTGGCTTTATTAAACCTCATGCAATATAATTTACAGTCAATATTGTGCCTCTCTGCGCCTACTCAACTCTCTAAGAAGAGAGAGCTCAGCTCTCAACTCAGCATTGTCCCTCTCCAAACAGTTTCCCAGCAGGGAATAAAGGAGAACATAAAGTCTGGATATGTTCTAAGAGCAGTGTGCTTACACAGGCACAAACACTAGTCCGGAGCTGAGGAGGTCACAGAGCAGTGTCTGGGGAAATATCTCAGAAATACATGACAAAAATGACTGCTTGAACCATTCTCCAAAAGATTAGCTTGTGTCAGATTTGAGTGCATCAGGAGTGCTCCCCTGTACTGTCAGGCTCTCTGCTGCCTGCTGACATCAGTGGCTTCCATACGGGTGACCAGCTGCCTCTCCACAGCGTGGAGAGAGGGTGGTACCCAGCAGTGCAACCCTTCGGGGGACAGGCAGTGAGAAATAACCCCCGGGAAGGTTGGGTTGTGCAGCTCAGCTCCTTCCTGCGGACGCCTCTGCGTGCTCAGGTCTGCTGCCAGGCACCTTCACCTGAAGCTTAAGGCAGGTCATCGCTATCCCAAATAAACTCAGGGGTAATGGCAGCCCTGGGGATTCTCACCTTCACATGCATCCACTTCCCTGGCAATCCAGGAACAAGGCTTCTCTGCTTGATTTGAAATCGAGATCTGAACCTCAGTGTGTCACCAGAGTGGCCCAGCTCCTACGTTATTCAGAGGCAAATGCCACCCATTACAGCTACGCATTTGTTATAAGCAGTCATTATCCCATGAATCAGTCTGGTAAAAGTGTCTTGCCCACCAGGCAGTGATAACTCTTACTTTTTATGCCTTCCTCTGATCAGTGAACAGAAAATAATGCTGACATTTAGAATGAGGAAAAGGCATAAAAAATAAGTATTCTACTTTACTGCACTAAGAAGTGCTTCACTTTTGATAGATTTATACCTATGCAACTGGGAATCAAAAGGAGCTAAGGCAGGATTCCCTACGCAGCAAAATACTCTGTGGATAAGGATGGAAGAAAAAAATTTGGGAAAAAAAGTGATGCATATTTCTCTCATATTGTAATATAGTCTTCTTTTGTCAGAAACAAGTTTGCTTTCTCCACCGCAAGGATGGCAAACGGCACAAGGAATCTTCACCTGAAAAAGACTGTTTCAACATGACCTGCAAATGGAATGAAAGTAATTTCAAGCTGAAAGAATGGAATCAAACATATTTTTAACAGCATTATGCTGCAGGGAAAATACTTTTTAACAAGCCCAACACTTCTCGGGGGAGCAGGAGTAAGATCTGGGACAATTGTGTGGGAACTTTGATTGACAGTTAGTTGAAGGAACAGGTAACGATAACGGGTTTATTTTCTAATTTCATACGATTTCTTAAAGCATTACTAACTGCAACCTGGAGAAAAATAAAAGAACAGAGACAAACTTCCAACACTGACTGCGAAATGTGTAACACAGAAAAAACTTCCTCTGAATTTAAATGCCTCTACATCATGCAGGTAGATGTATGGCAGATCATTTGCAGACATTTTCAATGGCTGGTATAGTTAAATTTTTTCCTACTTTTTAGATCAAATTTCCCTTGCCTCTCAGAAATCTCAAAAGAATTTATGTTTGGCAAGTAGAAAGATCATATCAAGACCTAATGAAAACAGTCACAGTGAATAAGTCTATGAATACAGATTTTGAGGTTAAAAAATACAAACAGCTCTTCCTATTTATTTGCTTATCTTCTGAATATTTCACTGGTGAAGGTGTTACTAGCACCTCAGTGCTGCACACATCTATTAGCACACGTTGAGAAGGACTTTCCCTGCTTAGACTCTGTTTACAAACAATTTCTAGGGCAGTTTCCTTTCTCAGAATTTTTAAGTTGACTTCACTGAACTCATATAAATAATTTTTGCATTTCTTCCTTTCTAAGGTCATTCCCTGTTGGGAATACCTAATAAGAGCAGAAGCAAACAGTTCCTGGGGACTATCTGGAAACACCGGATCTCCAAACTCTCCCTGGGACAGAGTGTTTTGAAGATGCTTTTTGAGAAAGTTCTTAAAATACTGTTGTTAAATTGCCTAATCCCCATCCCATTTCTCATTATGGCAATAAAACTTTTAAGAAGATAAGAAAGCCACCAATGTGTAAGTAAGTAAAGGCATATAAAAGTACAGACCCAAATATGCTGTTCCATTCTTCTGTGAAAGAGTTGTCTCTGTCAAATATGAGCTTATATATCCTTTACTTTCCATATTAACTATGGATAGCTACCCTATCTGGTCCAAACAGCTAATGGTGATAGAGAAAGCAAAAACTCGTATTCCTTTTACCATGGCTGTATGACGTGTCTCAATGCTCAGTACTAATAAACATGGTTCTTCCAGGGTTGTAAAGCTCATACCAGCACCAGATCCCTGCAATGGACTACTGAAGATAGAACTGTGTTCTTCATTGCATTTTTACTATCTTCATTGTATGGCAATGCATCACTGGCAGATGTATAACCTTGAGCATCACGATAAACTTAGAAAGCAAATGGAAATGAATTCTGGTCATTTGAATATTGATGTAATCTAAAATATCGTTGCCACCATTCCTATTACAACAACATTTTGCTAAAAAGAGCAATGTATGGCCCAGACTGTGGTTCATATATCAAGCTTTTCACATTTCCTTGCTTCTGATAATATTTTCCTTAGACTTTTTTTTCCTCCAGCAAAGTTTTATAGAGTAACTCTTGCCACTTTACTAAAGCTAAATTCCACTTAACTAAAGCTGAATTAGAAAAAGAAATCTGAAGTATATGGTCTAAAATGTTACACATATAAAAATGTCAAGTTAGAAAAATAATAAGCTAACCCCGAAGAGATTTTATTTCAATAAAAATAGGCACATAAGAGCATTTAAATTCAAGTTAAACCAGAGGTAGTTAGGGCTAGTTAGGCCATTCTCATAAGACTGACAAATCTCACACATGGGAACTATAAATTTGCTACAGAAATAAAGGACTAACTGAGACCTAATTGGTTTTATTTGACTTGACCATATAAATGAGAACTACATTTTCCCCATCTTGACTACTATAATTTTTTTTTTAAAAGTTGTTACCCAAAGCTACCTTTCTTTGCTCATGTAAAATATCTTGGGTTGGACATATTCCTTTAGCATCTTTGGTCTAGGCAGGGGCAGATCCTAAAACCACCCAGAATTCCAAAATAATATAACATGCAACTGAAAAAGAAAAGAAGAAGAAAAAAAGAGCAGCATGTTTTCTGTGGATTCCAGGACCACTCGGAAAATCTTTGTATCAGAACCACAGAGGATGTAGAGCCAATATCACTAAAGACCTAAAGCATATACAAATTGTGTAAGGTTTGTCCATATGTTAGACACTTAGCTTTCAGACCATGATCTGAAATGTAGAGTGAGCACCTAGAATCTCTTCTCAGTGCATGGGTCAAGCAAGACACTCCAGAATAGCTTTCCAGTAGAAACCCATGCACTGAGTGAAGAGGTGCTTCGACTTGTCATTAAGAAAACTGAATATTCTCCTCCAAACTAACTGAAACAGGGATTTTGTTTGCACTGTTGAGCAGCAGAGCCTTGCAGTAGAGGACTGGCAGAGGGTATTCCTCAGCCAGCACAGAGCCCAGGCCCAGCAAAGAACCTGGGCAGGAGCAGGAGTGTTTCCCCCACTGCATGTGAATCAGACACACTCATATCTACATAGATTTAGTTTACTGTGTACAGACACTTATGATGCCCAGGTATCCAACCAAAATAGTTCAACCCTTTTTGAACTCTGCACTGCCTTGTCTGCTGTATGTGTTTCAATGTGTTAGAATATGTTTAATTAACCTTTGCAAACACCAGTCTTTTGCCATGTCCACAAACACCTTGGAGATGCAATGTCATCTTGACACCGCTTAGCCTCCCCTTAAGGACACTATATCCCATCCAAAACATAGCAACTATCAAATATTGTTGTATCCTTTCTTTTTTTTCAGTTATACTAATTTCTGTTCACAATACCTCTTGTACCTCTGCTTTCCAGCTTCTTTTAACCAATGGCTTGTGATTAGCAAGCTCTAGGGTTTAAGGGGACCTCTTTGTTTGTTTGTTTTTTCCTGATAATTTCCAGATGTTTCCTATGGCGATTCTTTCTGTGATGCAGGAATTCCATCTGTTCCTTCCTATACATTGGCTCTGCTTTATTTCGCATGTGCATCGTATTGTGGTTCAGAGGGTTTGAATTAGTACCTCTTATTTGCTGTACCGCCTGTTTATCGTAATTTCTGCATTTGCAGATTGTCTCTTCCACTTGTCTGAGTTAATTATTGCAGTAAATAATAAATAATTTATAAAAATGTATTAGCACTTTTCTATACACTTCCGTGTACCTTTAAACTCATATTTGAAACTCCTTGCAAAAAGCTATTCCTGACCTTAACAGACTTCCAAAGATAATGGGCACTTGAAGGGTGATGATTAATAAACACACTTAGGGTTGCATTAATATGTAGGTATGACAAACATAGAGTTTTGGAAAGAATATAAACCTCCATTTGTTTATTGCAAACTAATACAGACAAGTTAGTACTTACTGCTAGGAAGCCAGTAGTTCTCTGAAAATTGTGAGTAGCACTCGGAAATACTAGGTCATTAGCAGGACATTTTATTTATCTTCAGTAAATAGCTGTGTCTACAGGCAAGACCTCTGCTTGGCTTTGACCCAGCAAATTTTAAAAATATCTCAATGCAGAAGAGAAGTTCAATTCCGATGGTCAGCCAGCAGTTGCAAGATGTGGTAAAAATGACGCCTTGATAAAGTTTATTAATCATAAGATGCACCAGCTGGGTAGAGTTCCTTAGTAATGGATCACTCTGTATGAAACTGACTATGAGAGAGGACTTTTGCCTCTGGGAATTCTCCTGTTTAGAAGAAAAGCATCCCCACTGACAGCCAACAGCTTTTTAGCTGAAATAGCTGTAGGAAACCCTTACAGAACTTACCAAAATCCAGAGTCAACGGGCACATTTTCTACCTACCTCAATGCATCTGTCTTTAAACACATAATAATTACCTTTTAATCCTTGCAATTTTTATAAAATTATTTATGTTACAGTTTTCTCATGTTAAATATGTCTTTAGGGTGGCTGGCTAAACCTGAGGAAATTTGTTCCCCGAAGGAGGGTTTCTAAACAGGTTATCGGTCCATTCTTGTCACGTCCAGAACCCCCAAAAAGACTGGGCAGCAACAAGCTCTGAGATGCAGGTGATCAGTTTGGTTATGCAAGGTAGCAGTCTAGAGAAAGCCTTTCTGACAAGTGAAATATGTCTGGTATGCAAGGAACGTGCCAATATCATGGAAATATACTTGAAATTGTAAAATCAGCTTTTGAAGTTCCCACATAAATCCTTGGAGTTATAAAGAATGTAAAACTTACCTTTTAAAATTAATTTGGCTGTCTAAACTCAGTCAGAACTATGGTGAGTAAAGGATGAGCAAGTACTGACTGGAATTGCATGTTTAAGGATGTGAGGTCGTTGACCTCACAAGCATTCAAACCTTTAGAATGGGTAATTACCTTTTACGAATTCTAATGCATTTATTTCATGCAATGCCTTTGTTGTCATCAAGCAAGACACCAGCTTTGGTATATTAAGCTTTCACATACAGGTTAATACATTTCATAATACAAATTGTGAATCGTATTGGTGGCTGGAGGAAATCTTGCCTCGTGCTCTACCACAAGTCTTTGTGCAGCTGTTAGGAACTAAAAAAAAAAGCCCCAATCAAACCCTGAAAACTTGACAAAAATCATATTAAACTGATTGGTTCCCCAATAGAGATCACAGTCTACCCGTTCAAGAAACTGTGCAGGTGAACTCAGGAAAATAGAGTAATGGGAATACCTGAAACCAATACTGCTGCCAGAGACTTCATGTTGTGGAACCACAGGTCCTGCATGCTCCTGAGGGCAGAACATCTAATTGACGTACCCTGGGTCATTATATTCCTTATTGAAAGCTTTAAGTCTTCTCCTCATACTTTCTTTGACGTTGTCGCTGCTTTAGGAAATAATATTCAAGAATTATGCTCTTAGATTTTGTGTGTTACCAGTTATCCGATTCATCAAATCAGATGCAATTCTTCATTGACCTAGTATTCCATAAGTGCCCATGCTCCAATATTGACATTTTAATGTATCTGTGAAGTGCATGGTTGCAGAATGATGTAAGGCATTTTACGTTTGTACTTTTTAAAACTTCAGGTTTTTACCATCTCCCCATTGAATATTAATCTCATGTACAAAAGGTCATCTAGAAGTTTATCTCTCCTCTGTGCAGCCTATCGGTACTAAATATATTTTCCTTTATTCCAGGGATTTCCCAAATGCATTCTGTTTTGCATACTGCTAATACAGTAAAGACCAAACATTCGGATTGCATATATAAATGTGATTCGTATGGCCTATGTTAAAATAACTTGGTCTTAATAGCACACTACTGCTATAGTTATCCAGAATCCAGTCTGCTTTCAACAGTATTTAATTTACATTTAAAACAGCTTAGTGAGTTACAATCATCTCTGACTCTGTGTGATCTCTGTTTTGGACACTAATAAAGGGCTGAGCCATGTACAGGAAAAAAAAACCACCAAAATGACCAAAAAAAGAAACTGGTAGATGTGCTGCTTATCCAGAAACACCAAGTGTAAATCTCTGAATATTCACATAAGTTTTGAGAAGCTTGCTTACATATCCAGCTTCATCATTATGTCTTGTTTTCTCTCACCCTTACAAGGCTTAAAGCCTCCTTTATTCCTTCTAACCCTTTGCTGTGGAGAGATTTCATCAGCGGAAACCCAATACAGCCATTCCTGTCAATTTACAACAGAAATCCTTTTCTTCCTTCCTTCCCTCTGTTTGTTAGTTGTTTTTTTTTTTTTCATGTAGACTGTTTAGAGATTAGACTGCTCCTTGTATCAGTAGGCATTGCTTTCCCAGAGTGACAGGCTAATTTCCTCCTTTTTTCCTCAAAGCCTTGCACCCTGCTAGCACTGTCGTGGGAACCGGGGAGCTCGCCATTGGCGTCCTGAAAAGGTTTACCTAGGTCTTCATTGGTATGCGTCAGCAAGGGAGAAATGGAGGGATAGAACCCAAACACACGGGGTATGGAGGTGGAGCTTTACGGCTTCAAGCGCTGGAAATCAAACCCTCAGGGACACAAATGTAGTGTTTGGGGCTCTAACACAGTTACAGATATTTTGCAAAATGTAAGGAATTACATAATAGCAATGTTTTGAAAAGTATGGGGTTAAAACCAATTTAGAGGATATTTTTATAAGAGGAATTAAATCACCCTTTTCTGGGGCAAAAGCTGGGGTGGTACACAGCAGTCTGACAAAGTGGCACGCTGTGGCTTTTCCTCCCAGCATCGCACGACATAGTTTGGTTTCTGTTCCCACGTCAGAACATCAAACTGGGAGTTTGGCACAGAACAATACAGGGAACGTCTCCTAGTGGGGAGGGGAGCTGGCTGAGTACAAGGGCACTGCTGCTGGCTTTGTCCACACCGGGCTGTTGGATGCCTGTTAGAGGTTATCAGGTCCTTGCTCAGCTGTGAAAGGTGCTGCAGAGAGGAATACCATAACTGAGCTGAAAGGCTTCTCCCCAGCTTCTCCCCAGGGTGAGATGTTCTGCTTCCATGACTCCTCCCCTGGAGGACGGTCGCGGAGGGGGTTTGCCCTATCCTTCTGGAACAGCCTGCAAGGGCACTTTCTCTCATTACTAGGTGATTGCTGCAGGAGAGTAAATGATAATGAAGTTTTTATTTCAGCCGCTGTCTCACCCCAGTGAAGTCCTGTGTCATATTTGAACGGGTCAAAAAGAGATTTGGGGTCTGAAGTTTTAGCTGAATCATGAATCTGCTCTGAATCAAAATTAGGTTTTCTCCTTTTGCTAAAAGCTAAAGCTAAGATGCCTATTTTCATTCAGATCCTACTACTAACTTCCTTTACGTCGTATTCCCACAAGCTCATATTTTAGCAAATCACAATCTTATTCTCATATTGATTATGCCCTCGGCACAAAACTGTTCCATTCTCACAGTAAATCGTAGCGCTGACCTTATTAAAGAGCACTGAAAGCCCTTACCCTATGCACTGATGTCATCCCCCTTTCTGATAAACAGCATTAAAAATGTATGTAACTGATAACAACCATGTGTGCTTCTTAGCTAGTATGACCATAGCCCAGTTAATCACTCAAAGAACTGCTGTTTTGAGAACATTTTTAGTCAAACAGTGTGCGATCTTCCTGACAGCAAATGCTTCACAACTGAGTCAGGATGGGTCTGGACTAGTACTAAAATACAGATGTCGTTCAGTATTTTTATGGTAAAATCCATAGAAACCTAATCTGGGGTTCAGAGGAAAATTAATTTAGCACAGCAATTTAAATTAATTTAGTACAGCAATATATGCTGATTTTTTAATTTGCTTTCTGGCACCTAGAAACTCTATATTTTAGGTAACTAAAGACACATTACTCTGTCTAAACTGCTTAAATACCAGAGAGCTGGAATAAATTTTTAAAAAATCTAGATCTTAGGGAGAGAGGCAGAGACAGTATTTTCTGCAGCAAGCAGCTTTTTCCTTTGATTTTTTGTGTGTGAGGAAAAAAAAAAGAAGATGACCCTTTCACTTTTCTGTTATGGTTCTTACTTCTAAGGGAGGCATGTAATCAAAGTATGCTCCAGTAGCAGTCATAAAAGTAGCTTGGGTGTCTTAGTTTAAAAAAGACAAAAAAGAAATAGCAACATCCTCCACAACAGTTTTCAGAAGGTGGCAAAA
This sequence comes from Stercorarius parasiticus, assembly GCA_013396915.1. Taxonomy (NCBI): domain Eukaryota; kingdom Metazoa; phylum Chordata; class Aves; order Charadriiformes; family Stercorariidae; genus Stercorarius; species Stercorarius parasiticus. The sequence goes on along the minus strand of VWZL01000614.1, from coordinate 12,302 downwards.
CAGTTCCTGTCCTCAAATTGCTTTAAATGGTAGAACCATCCTTGCTTTAAAAATAGATTATTATAGTTGGGCAACAGCAAAAAGCAGAAGTAGGATTCTGCCTCTGGACCTCTGAGTGGCTTCTGGAGCGAGACCTGCTCATGCAAGAGAATTTACATTTCCCTGCAGAGATTTTCTCAAAACGACAGTAAGATACTATAGAGGAACATGACTGGCAGATTTAAGTTCCAAGTAACCTGCATAAGAATGTAAAGGCAAAAGGATTTGGTACTGAAATGTGGTTCTGTTATAATTTTCTAGAAGTTCAGTGCATTGCTAATACAAGCCCACCGAGAATTTCACTTAAAACAGGTGGGCTATAAAAGCAGAACAACCTGGCATATTATTACAGAGAACTCCTTTTAAGTTCAGTGAATTGAAGTCTCTTTGGACCTACATTTGTTCTCATTAAAAATTAAAGATTTTTCCTTTGAACTCAGTAGAGCTTATAAAAACCAATACACAGAGAAGAGGCTGATGTGCTGAAAGAATAATACACAATATAGATGGCATTTTTCCCATCTCCCTTTTGTTGTTTTGCTGGAAGCTTTTCATATAAGGTTCCCTCTCCAATCGGAGCAGAGTGGGTGATGTTTTTCTGCAGAAAGGTTCATTCCATGCTGAAGTAAACATCTAAGACCAGGGATTCTGGAAGGGTCTCTCTCTGCTAACTATGGAGGCAGTTGAGGTAACCAGCTCAAACACAGGACCGAGCCAGAAATTCAGTTACAGATTCAATCAGTTCCTGTTACAATCAATGAAAACTGACAGCTCCATTCAGTTGCCCTGACTTAGCACCCCGTGCCTTTTAAGATGCCCTAGGCAAGATATTTCGTCTGCCTGCCGGCTGCCTGTCCATCATAGCGTGGGTCTCCTATAAGGCCTGACCCATAATTGCCATACCTGAGTAGATTTTCCTGACACCTTGAGTCCTCTGAAAGGGCCTATTCTTAGGCCACCCTTACTTAGGGAACTGAATTGAGCCTCTAGTAACCAGAGCAAGCAAAAGGTGAGATTCAGTTACCTACACTTTGGCAGCTAGTGCCAAGTGAGATGCCCTTGGGCACCCAAGGCATGTGGCTCAGGGCTGGCAGATCCAACCTGTGACTTTCTGTAGCAGCAGCTGCAGCCACGTAGAATAATTGAAAATGTCTAACCAGAGAAAGCATTTACCATCCTGAAAGGCCTGTTCAGGCAACGGAACCTTCTCCATCCCCTGGGCCTAAAGAGCTATTCAGCTGATGACAAGTAGCTCTAGATACTGAGTTCAACTCACTGCAACACCTTACTCGCATCCAGAGGGTAAAGTAGACACCTAAATACAGGTGTTTGAATATTGGGTTCAATCTGTAAATTCATTAATTTGAGACAGGATGAAGCCCACTGCAGTTGCTTTATGCAGATGAAGTTATATATAAACCTTTGCTGATCTGGCAGTGATTGCCATGATTAGAATTTGCAAAGTATACATGTTTCCACTGACAATTATAAAAAGAATACTTCACAAAATATGCACATTATTTAACACCACTTTACTCTCTAGCCCTGTGATAGTTACAGTTTGTCAGCATTTCCCTTTACCTTTTATGAATGCAACTTTTCTCAGTGAGTTTTACAGCATTAGGGTAATTTCTTTTCAAATTAAATTACACGCTGCTTTGCTTGTCATTGGCCTAAATACATTTTTAACCAAACATTGTAAATCAGGGAAACCATTTTAACCTCAGGAAGGTTAGTTCTTCTAGGCACACTTTTGGCATATAGCAATTTAGGCTAGAAACAGAAATTTGGCATCACAGTTTTAGTTCTTCCTGAAGTCTGGATTAGGTTGAACAATCCTCTTAGGAGTTGTGATCAAGACTGAGCCACAACTCCCTTCTTCCACTTATCTTTAAACTATTTGGAGGATCGATTCTTTTTTTTTTTTTTTTCAAATGGCAAAGATGTTAGTTTGAAAGTCTAAAAATTAAAACTATTATCATTTATCGGAAACAGTTATGGCAACCTGAGAGCCTTTTTTCATTTCATTGACTAATTTCTGGTTCCCCTTTTACTTCCTTACTTGATGGCGCCTTAGATGTATATACACCTGCCTGTATGACACTTATTAATTGGTTTTTGCCAGGTTAGCAGTCCTATAAAATATATTATTATAAATGCTGGAATGGGAAAATGAGAAAATTAAGTGTGTGAGCTGCTTATAGGTACAGAGAAAAGGTCTAGGATGTAAGTACCAGTCACATACCTCAGCCATAATAATGATTTTACTTCTAGGGTTATGGAAACAAGTATCTCGGATCTCTTGCTCTTGGATGAATTGGGTTAGAATCCTTACTGTTTCCCACATTAGGATGTATAGCAGATGTGACACATTAACTTAATTGTTGCAGCGGAAGCACAGAAAGTTGCCATGGGGAAGTCTGTTGTCTTTTTTCATCCTCATATGTAAAAAAAGGTAATATTTTGACTGGACCAAAATAATTACCTCTGAAAATTGTACCCTAAATGCCACTTTTTTTTCTTTTCTTTTTAATTCTTACCGTGTGGCTTAGGGCAAGCGACCACCATTATACAAGTTTACATGAGACTAATGTGACTAACAAAATAAAACTGATCCAAGAAAGGACTCAATACCCACAGCTATATAACGCTGTGCCTTTGCTTAGATAGCCAACAAGCATTCCCAAGGGGTCCCGAGACACTTTCTGTTTCTGCAGTTGATTGAACAGTGGACAGGAAGAAAAGTCTCGGTGCTTACTGAAGTCCTAAAGGAAGTCCATAATGAGAATTGCTGATCTCCTTGGAAAGGATGTGACTGCAAGTGCTGGCAAGCGTCTCCCTGTGTGTGGTTTCCAGTGGTTGGGGTCACGGCCCCACCACCAGATGCTCTCCCTCCGTCCTGCCTCTTCCGAGCCCAGCTCCTCCCGGCATTCCCCTCAGCTGTCCTCCGCACCCAGCTCGCTGCCGGGAACTGCTTGGCAACTTGCATTTTAGAGGCACCAGATTGCTGCAGAACAGATAATCCTTTGTGAACTGAACTTTTTTTTCCTGAAAGAATGACACTTTCAGCAGTAAAAATACGCTTCCAATCTGCGCAGGTAGTCACGTTCCCTAAATGGGATAAATGGTGGCTGGCCCATTTGCTGAAGTGTTGCTTTGATCCAGCACCAGTTGGAAGGGATAGAAACTTCACAGAAGAACAACGCTGCCTGCTGAGTAGTTTTGCAGCTGAATCTAACCTCTTCTCCAGTATATGTATTTATTGTCTGTGATATGCAACTGTATCACCTCTCACTGAAGATCTTAAATGGTTTTTAAAGGAGAGTCTAGTAATATCAGCTAGTAATGCGTGCAAGACTGAGACACATAATTTTTCAATTACCACATGCCATATTCTTGTATGTGTCATTTTTGTCTTCTAGAAAGCTGTTTTCATAATATGGGGGGAAAACTATCCAGCCAAAATCACTGCAGTATTGTACAAATTGTGCTCTGCAGCTAGTGAATCTCATCAGAATGACACCTTTTCTATCAAAATTGAAATTGCCCTGAAAAGTCCATAGCAAGCATTACCTCTTATATCCTAGGCTACCTTAATATAACTATAATTTTTCTTCTGACTCCTAGGGAATTTTCATAAGCACTAGAAAACTCTTGGCTGAATCCTATTTTCCTTATTCCGAGGTTTAGTCTGGGTCTTACTGAAATTACCAGGAATGTTTGCATGAGTAAGACAGGAAACTTTTTATGCTATCCCCACAAACTATGCGATAGGGAAATTTGTCAGCCAGTCTTTCCAGGAATGATTGCATTGATTTATCTTCAGCGTGGTATGTCTCAACAAGATTTCTTCAAACACTTCATTCTTAAAGCTATTTCCCTTTAAGATACTCCTGCCATCTGCAGCTTTTATAGCTTGAAGCGCTAGAAGGTTGCTCCTCAGATGGTCGTTACTTCACAAACAGTCGTGGGTTTGACAGTCGTGGGCTATGCACTGCAAAATCCCAAATCTCTGCATCAGAGACTGGAATTCTTTTAGAGAATAGTTCTTCTGACTTTCTCCAAAGCTTTCTTGCTTTGTTTTTCTTAGTTTCTTGTCATACTTTCTGGAGCCAAAAAGGGGCTCTTTATCCCTTCCCATCAGCTCCCTACATGTTATGCTTGTGAGTGCGTTCTCTCCTGTGCCTGTCCTCCCAAAACCTTCTCTGCCATGGCAGTTGGCTGTGTTACAAATGGAGGATAAAGGATAACAATATCTCCCTCGGGCCCCTTGACTCCGGGGTAAATCCTGCATGGCGGCGACTGTCACTGCTTGTCCAGGAGAGCTGCAGCGGGACAGATAAGAAAGGCATGTGAGCTGTGGGGAGAGTCTCCCTGGGAGGCAGGCACTTCCGCAGAAGTGGGGCTCTAAGCAGCAGGAGGGAAACGCCTGGGATATGTCCCATGCAGACCAACCAGAAAACATGGAAATATCCTAATTCCACAACGAATTCGACCTTTTTTTTCCATTACAGACCTTATAGCTTGAAACGGTTCCTGTTTAAATCTAGAGCCTCCCGCGGTAAGACCACAGTGCCATTCGTCCTGAGCTGTGAAGGGAGAACTTTTGAAAGCTCAGGCTTGGCAGCTTTGTCTGGAAAAGCTTTGCTGCTGCCATAATGCCCTGGGAGAATGACGGAGAAAATGTAGGCTGCTAAAAATTAAAAGGATGAATAATGTAAACAAGCTGATTAAATTCTGTAACCTCTTCAACTTCGTGGCTCTAGGGTGGCTTATGTCCCGTTAAAATGAATGGATTCTGCAAGCTGAGAGGAGGAAATTAGAGTTGGCTAACAGAAAAAAAACAAGCAGTGTGCAGTAAAACAAGGCACAAACAGCTAAAGAGAAATAGCTATTTTATTTTATCCATCTGCTCTGCCGTTGTGGTGGTCTGCCTCATTATTTCATGGGGTAGAATATAAGTGCCTACAGACAAGGCTTTACAGAATGCAGGTAATGTTTTCTACCTAGTTATCCAATCCTGTTTAAAGCAGGTTTGAAGGATACCATGCCCAGAGCACTTTCCAGGGTAATTGTGTCCATCCGAATCTAAAATACATTAAGATATAATATGACAAAATTCCTGTTCTGTCCTATTTCAAAATACCTGAGATGCAAAGTGTCTTTAAATTAAGAAAAGTATGAAGGGTAAAACTTCTTGCCAGCTATTCCTTTATAACACAGACTTATTTTCATGCAGATTAATGGGTATGACTCCATATAGGAAGGTAGGAGGGAAAAAGTAAATACAAACTATTAAACTTTCCACAGGCTGTCATTTTTGCACGTGTGAACTTAGAAGAGGCACATGATGTTTCGTGTCTCTGTCTGTGCCGAAAGTTTTGTCAGGCTGGGAAAGCCTTAACTTCTCTGGGGTGTCCCAAAGTACCTACACGATGGCAATGCTGTGAAGTACATGTCTACTTCATCTGCAGCTGGACACACAGATGCAGCTGGAGAGCTCTTTGGTGTTACCCTTAACATGCTTGAGAAGCCCTGTGGAGGATACTATAACAAAAGCACATGGTCACAGGTTCCCTTGGGATCCTTGAGGTTCAGAGGTGCTCTCCACTGCAAGAGGACACACGAGCCAGTGAGGGTGCAGGCGGGTAGCTGCTGTCTCAGGTAAGAGGTGCAGGTGATGGGATGTCATACTTTCAGCATGCCAAAATGGGATATGTGTACCCATGGCAGTGCAATAAGACAGAGGGAACTTCCCTTTTCCTCATGGAAGTGTGGGCAAAATCATCACTGAAAGAAATCTGTGCAAGTCTTGAGTCAGTAATGTCATTAGCAGAGGAAGAGGTCAGGCGGAGTAGACATGTACCTACAGTTTTACACCTACCTAGTGAACACACTTCTAGAGAGACACGCCCGTGACGAAGAAGTGCACACTTTGCTATGAAAAAGGATGGTGAAGCTACTGCTCTGGAGGCCTTGGGTCAGAGAGGAATATGATGCAATGAACTGAAATTTCCCATGAAATTATCAACCCTGTTTATTCTCTCTCATATCATGAATACAGCTAGTGTCTCACAGGAGGAATTCTGGCCAGGCAGGTGACCTTCAGATGTATAATAGCTCTGGCATTAGATATCTGAAGTCCGAAACTAAGGGATGAGGATTATAAACGGGAGGCTGAGAGGGGTTGAAATATTCCAGTAAGAATAAAAGCAGTAGAGGGACTTCAATGAGTTCAGTCCCCTGTCATTTCTGGCAGTCCCATCATGTAACCCCATAGGTTTGTAATTGATCAAGCCCTATTTTACAGCTAATTGGATTTTTTTTTCCTTAATGCCTCCAAGTAGAAAGTTATTCCAGATCTTCACTGCAATTATGTCTAGGAGTCTTCTAATTATCAGCATAAGCTTCTTTACGGCCAGGTTATATTAGTTCCTTAACCTAAATAACACTTTCTACACCTTGGGATTTTCTTTGTTATATATTTATAAAGACCAACCATAGCCCCTTTCAGACATTAACGGGAACCAAGTTGCTTACTTTCTTATTATTTACACGTGCTATCCTTAACAAGTGGGAGTGGGGGAGGGAGAGATGGGAATCTGGAGACAAAATCTGCATTAAACTTTGTATGAGTCAGAGGGTTAAACCTCTGCTCATCACTTAGAAAAGAAGCACCTCTGGGATCCTCCCTTTCTAAACTTGTAGAAGAGTTAAATAGTTCAGACAAAACTCTCATCTCCAATTGACTGAACTGCATTAGAAGCCTAAATATTGCCTCCGATATAAATTAAAAATGAGCCAGCCAATGTTACCGTCATTATAAACTCATGGGAATGAGCTTTCATACGTATACTGTACTTTCTCTCATTGATTTCTTTTCTCATTCTAGTTTATTTGATCTTCATTTACTTGTAATAGTAGAGAGAACAGAAACGAACTGGTTTTCCTATTCAGTGTTTAAAGTGTTTGTACAATTTCAAGCACTTAAGAGACTATATCAAATTGTTAATGTGTGCTTTTATAAATTCTTTGAAAACTAACGTAAGTGGCACTGTTTAGACACTGTTTACATAGACGCTACCTTTGATATAGCAAAATACAGTGAATGGAAGCTGAAATGAAACAAAACCAAATTAGAAGTACAATACAAAATTGCAATAGCCAGAACAGGTGAACTTTGGAACAGGTTTTTTAGAATAAAGGGGGTTTCTTCAACAGCAGCAATTTTAAAGTCAAGACTGCATACTTTTCTAAAATGTATGCATTATCTTAGAGAAGAGATTAACTCAGTGAAGTATTTGGGTAACACTATGTATTCATAACAATCCTGTCTGTCAATAAGAACAGTTTGCTTAAAATTATTAGATGCACTGTAGGATTATTCAAACTGCTCTGGGCTAGAGCTGTAGAAAATAAGGTAAATCCACTGCAGAGAGGTGAAGCTGGTAGCTACCTACTCTAATAAGTTGGAGTGGCAACAAAAAAAGCTTCTACATAAATATGAAATAGTTATGCTTCCTTTCAATGATTGTTTCCTGTTAAGATTAGCAGTTTCTCTGGAATAATGAATACAGTAGTTAAAGTACTAACTGTTATGGGTGACTAGGGGATGGGAACCAGTAAGACTTGCAAGACTAGATCCCGTTTGTACTTAAGGAAGCAATTCCTGGCATTGAGAATGCTTGTGCAACCTCTCCATGGGTGTCAAAGATGCTTGGAGAAGCTGCCTGGAAGCTTTCTACTACACAAATTTTGGACAAAATGCCAATAATATGACAGGTTTATATTGAGTACAAACACACCCCAGTACATCAGATCTGCCCTTTCATGTTCAGCATGAACAAAGTATTGCCATATTGTAAGCAAGATTCATTCCAAGAAAGTACATGGTGATACTAAGCAGATGCTGCCCTTCAGTCACCAAAACATGCAGTTGTAGAAATGATGTTTGGAGGAAGCCTTTGGAATAATCTAGCTAAGAAAGCTGAGCTACTGCCAGTCACTAGCCCTGGCATTGTCTTGAAATGTCTTGAAATCCTCTGGAGAGGGAGATCCCACAATGTCTCCAGGCATCTGTTCCAGCACTGCACTGCCCTCCTATATTTTTAATACGTCCTGCCTTCCAGAAATTCCTCACATCCAAACTGAACTCTGTGGGCATTGGCCTCTGCTTTACCTTAAACTGAGAGAGCTTGGGTCCATCATATTTGCAGCAACCTTTCCTTAGCAGGATTGCCCCTTTGGCAAGTTTTGACTTGGTTTGCTCTTAATTTACATTGTATAACTTTCTCTACATCTTTACTGCCTCACACTCATTAGTTGTGTTTCTTGACACCTTTGTATTCCAAATTCTATGGCCATTTTAGTATTCTCTGATGGGGAAAACATCCCATTTCCCCTTACCTTGTGTTATTTCTCTGATGTAATTCTCAGTTCTGCTTGAAGATTATAAGAGACCGACTCAAAGTTCACCAAAATCTTATGGGAAAGGTCTCAAACCCCCTGATTTGATTTCAGCTTCAGGTGAGCAATTCCGACCTTCTTCAATGTATTGACCATTCCAGAAGTAAAAGCACAATAAGACTGCACAGCAGTAAGGTTCCCCACCTATAGCACGAGGCTTAGCAACATAAACTAGTGGAAGTGGACTAGCCCTTTTGTCCAAGGAGGTATGAATCCAGGCCTTTCCTTTTTCTCAAACAAGTATAGAACAGGCTAAAGGGGGGCAAAATATGAGGAATTTTCTTTTTTACATAATGGTAATGGAACTTTTGACAATAAGGAGTAACTAGTTTCATCTTTCTCCTCTGCAAGATGGGGAGAGAGGAGCATAGACAAAATTTTTACTAAGTGCTACCCCATGTACAAGGTACATTCTTTTGAAGTATCAATGTTCTTTTAGAGCATCTGCTCTTCAAAGGAAAAAATGACAACTGGTTTGAATAGGAAACCTTAAGCCCTAACCGTAATAGATAAAGAATGTGAATATCTTTTGATGTAAGCAGAACTCTTTGATGTATTTATAAAATCTAGCAATTCATCTTGTATTTTCAGCCAGTTAATATATGGATTAAAATAATTAGTTATAACTAACAGGTTTTACAATGTTTTAAAGCTGGAACTTCCCTTTTCTTCCTTCACTGCTGACATGTCTGCTACTTTTGGAAGCCATATCACTGCTTTCTATAGTCAAAGGCAGATGTGCTAATACAGAAACGCTTAATGATTCAAATAAAGCTTCCTTAATACAAATGGAAATCAAAAGCAGAGTGTGTGTTGGATGAGGGGAACCAGGCTGTTGCTATGCGGCTGGTTTCATTTATAAAGTTGACAGTTCCCTTGCTTAGCAGAGCAAGAGCCAAACTGTACTTTCATTTCATGACACAATAGTATAATCCACACTAGCTCCACTGAGGTCAGTGAATTTATTCTCAATTTATCTCTTGGGGAGCAGTATTTGGCCTTTACTAGAATAGGATTTCATTTGCCACCTTATAAGATAAACATGTTGGAGACATTTAAGAAAAATCTAAGCCAAAGTATTCATTCTGTAGAGGTACCAGTGTTATTAAAATCATCTTATTCCTTTTTAAATGGCTCTCTTCTCTGAAGAAAAAAGACCCTTTCTCTGGGTATTGGGAATTTTGTCTGACCAGCACTCTCAACGGCTCCTGTCCTGAAATCTGAGAATAATGCCTTCCCTGAAGCCCACCTTTAATAGCTCCAGACTTGTCTGGTGCTTCCATTTCATAGAAAAGTTATTGCCCTCAGAAAATATCAAGAGCTCTTTTGGCTTTTTGGCCACTCATGACTTTATTTTTCACAATAAAATCAGTTGTTTTCAAATCAGCAGAGTGTAATTGCATGTGCTAAGGGAGTGCTCACATCTCCTCTGCTATAACGAATGTGTCCCAGGGCTATGGTATCTATCTGCCCTTTCAAACTGCCTGCTTAATTTCCCCTGCAGCAGCCCAGCACCTGCTGCTCATTTCACCATGGGGACTCATCGTGAATTATTCTAATAATATTCATGCATCTGTCCTGCACACTTTCTGATGTGAACATCTCTATTACTTTCCTTCAATCAACCTACCTTTGTTTCTATGACCTTTCTTTTATGAATAGCTAGGGACTTTGTGCTATGTGAAGCTTTATCATATGAGTGCCACCTGGTCTTCAGAGTTGTCCACATACCTGAATGGCAGATATGATATAGCAAACACCAAAAATATGACAGAAAGCCTCCTGGCCTTTATTTCATGTATCTTATACTTTCAGAGAAGGTTCTCCTTGTAAAATCATGTGGTTTAGGGAAAAATGTCAACAAAATGCTCTTTCTGCTTCATATCTCTTCTGTCATACTGTCCTTTCATCACTTCTTTTCTTGCAGGTCAGTGTGAATGCTCCAGCTTTCCTAAGCAATGCTTCTGCTCTTTGCTTCATTTATTGTTTTGTTACAATTCCACATGTAATGTCACCATGGCTCTCTTCCAGTGGTGTACTGGACAACATGGAGGCAAGATTCAGCCTGGGATTAAGACATGTGAATTGAGGTGTCTATGTTTGAGCTACTGCAGAAAATCAGTTGCTAAACTCAGCCTGAATGTAGGCGCCTCATGTCAACTGAGACATGCCACGACATGCAGCATATCCTTAAAGGACTGGCAGGCATGACACAGAAGTCATGGGAGATCTTATGGAGAAGCAGGTCCAAGCAGAAGGCCCGATAGCATCTAAAATAATGTTTAAACGTCTATCAGCAGGCAACTGCAAGCCTGATACTAATGCTATCTTTTTTTAGATGTCCTGATCTTGAATTGAATCCTGCCTTATGTTACACAAGAGGGGTCAATAAAGGTTGCTTTATTCAGGCAAGAACTACATTGTTGGTGGATGGGCTTTTGCCTGAACAAGACCAGTTGGGTGGGGTTTCTAAGCATGTGTGTGATTACTTTTAATGCACAACCTACTTGAAATATTCATTTTTGTTTAGAATATCCTCTATTAAAACCACTTTTGCTATTTTTTTCCTTAAAAAAAACAGGTGAAAACTTCCAAATTTGAAGGTTTTCTTTTCCTTTCTCATTCAGTAACTTTCAGGTTTTGCTTCCTATGTCTAGCACAAAGGTTTCTCATTATTTTCCATTTAATTGCTCCCAGAGACAAAAATGGGCCCTATTTGCACTCTTGTTGAATAGGTGTCACGAGCAATGGATTTTGCTCAGCACCTTGTTGCATCAGGCCTCATCTTCACACATCTTCTGTGGAAATTCTGCAACATTATGGGCCAGATTTATGCTGTGGTCAGAGAATCAGCACAACTCATAACTGGTGTGAGAAGGGCAGTTTCTAAGATTTGGGTAGTGTGCGATGATCCAGCTGATGCTTTTCAGACCTGACCGGGACCATGTTTTTATTGCAGTTGGCCTCTTGCCTTTAATCCACATTAGCGAAGGGGTTGCTGTTCACTGATTCTGGAGAATGATCTAAAAAAAGTCTTCCAAACGCGTCTATCTCACCATATTAAGAAGCTCTCTCCCAGTTTGCACCGCTGCAGTAGCGAGTAATGGTAAACAAGAAGCAGAAGCTGGAACAGCCTCATTCAAACTGTTCAGATCCCCCGACCTCTATCTCTACCTCCTCATAAGGAACAGGAGTGTTGCGTGTTGTCATAGAAACTCCTGATCTAGAGCCTCTGCTTGGCTTCATAGCACTTGGGGCTGAGCAGCTACACTGATGGATAAGGTCCTAATACTTCAGATTGTCTCTGGGAGAGTTTTGTTTACTTTTGACCTTACAAAGATGAATTATTCATAACCTTTGACGTCTGATTTTTACCAGGAATCCTTCTCTCTCCTAGATTAAAAAAACGCAAACAATAAAACCCCAGAGGCCTGGTTTTAATAAAGGTGACTTATCTTCTCTTAGATTTTCTTTATGAATGTGACTCTCCTGGTTTTGCAAACTCCTCTTCAAATCTCCTGCTGGTGCCCCATGCACATACATCAGGTGGATGAGTAGAAGAAGACAGGAAGAAAAACTATAGTGCTTCTCTGAAGCTGCGATATATTTCGTCTCCTCCAGATACATAATGCCTAGAAAGAATGAGTAATGCAGCAAATTAAAAGGAAAAGCTACTCAGTGGAACTGATAGAATCATAGAATCATAGAATCTTCAAGGTTGGAAAGGACCTATGAGACCATCGAGTCCAACCATACACACATTAAAAACAAAAAAAAATCTCTGTCACTAGAGTATG
>VWZL01000612.1:54912-85893 GCA_013396915.1 Stercorarius parasiticus | reverse complement strand
GCACGTCCCTTCCCCATGCTGGGGCTGAGGGGCCGGCTGCACTTCCCAGCGTCCCCCTCCCTGCCCGTCCCTTTGTCCCCAGCCCCTGTCCCCTTCCCGGCACCCAGCTCGGGGGTGGGGGAAAGCCGGTGCCCGGGGCGCAGGATGCGTTGGTGCCGAGCGGCCCCAAGCCCAGCTGTGCTCGGCAGGGATGACGATGGAGGAGNCCGATTTCCTCGCTCCCCCCAAGACTCGCCCCCGCAAGAAGTCAGCACCGGAGACCCTGACGCTGCCCGCGCTGCGGGAACGTGCTGGCTCCGAGTGATGCTGGCAGTGCTGCACCGTGCCACCTCCCCGGCCGGACCGTGCCAGCCCTGCCGCCTGCCACGGCCCCTCCGACAGGCGCCGACCCCAGGGAGGGACCCACCATCGGGGCGCAGGGAGCCCTGGGGTTGTCCCCGAGCCACTGCTGGTGCCCACACAGGACATTGCCATTGCCATCATCGCCATGCTGGACCAACTGGCTGCACAGGGAGGGGACACCAGGCTGGCGTTGGGCGATGCCGCAGGCACCGGGTTGCTCAGCGCTGCCTGCCCTGGTTGCCGCAGGGGCTGGCAAGCAGTGGCGCTGTGGCCACCAGTGCCTAGGTGCCAGTGCTGGTGCCAGGCTTGGCGGGGCTCAGTGAGCGATGCTGGAGCACCGCCCTGCAGGGTAGGCACCAGCGCAGGGGCACAGCGCGTGTTACAGTGACAGCTGGGTGCCCGGGCATGGGGTCCCCGTAGGACCCTGGGGGCCACACAGCCCCATGCACAGCAGGTCCTGCAGTAGGGGGTCCCCTTTGCGATCCTTTGTGGGGTCCCTGGCTGCCCCAGGGGGGCTGGGACAGGCTCAGCTCTCTGTTTTCTTTGGGAAAACAAAGGCCTTTTCGGAAATAAAAGCTCGAGACACGGCGGCTGGCTGCTGGCAGTGGTTTATTTGGCTCTGTGGAGGGATGCCATGCCTGTTGCCATCCCTGTGCTGGGGTGCTGTGTCCCCGGGATGTGTGCGGTGAGGGATGGCTGGATTGCCGATCCCAGGATGTGGAGACAGGGTCCTGGGACAGGGCAGCGAGGGGCTGGGGGTCGGGTGCGCAGGGCAGGCAGGATGGCACAGCCTGCACGGGGTCAGCCCAGCTCCGGGGCGATGCCCCCAGCTGCACTGGTGGCACTGGGCTCCCCTCCCTGCCAGCCGTCAGCATCCTCCAGCTCCTCGGCACCTGGCACGGACGATGCCGCCGGCCCCAGCAGGGCGATGTAGTAGGAACTGCAGTAGACGGGTGCCTTGTTGGGGCTGGAGTAGACCTGCTCGGGCCGGAGCGAGGCAAAGGGGTTGGCGGCGTAGCCCATGACGTGCGTCTCAAGCTCCACCAGGATCTGCAGGGAGGACTTCAGCTCCTGCTCGCTGCCGGGAGAAGGGGAGGACGGGCCCCGTTACTGGCTGGCTGTGCCGGCACACCGGGGGCAGCAGAGCCATGCTCACCTGTAGACGGTGAAGAGGACAGGCAGGCGGTAGTCCCGCAGCAGCAGCAGGGTGGGCAGCCAGCCTGCCAGCAGGTCCGGGCAGGCATGGAAACCTGCGGGGAGATGGCGGTGAGGGTCCTGCTCCCCTCCCATCCCACCCCAGCCCCAGGGAAAGCTGGCTCTAACAGCACCCGCTTCGTGCCGGAGACCCCGGTGACGCTGGCAAAAGGGATCGGCAGCAAGGTGAGTCCCATCTCCCGGACAGCACGGGAGGCACCCCCCGGCTCTGGGTCCTGGGCTGAGCCACCACACTGAGACCTGGAGCACAAAGGCAGGGACACCCTTGGGCGCTGCCTGCACCCACTAAGCGTCTGGGGGAGACATGGCAGCTGAGCCCCAGGGGGTCACCCCGGCTGCTCCGGCAGTGTGGGGTGGCCCATGGCAGCTTGGTGCGTGGCCATGACAAGACCCAGGCACATCCCAAGCCACCAGCGGTGCTGGGACATTCGGGGTCTGCCCTGTACATCCCTCTCTGGGCAGTGAGGGTCCAGGCCCCTCCGCAGCACAGGGATTCACCTGGGTGAAATCCCACCACCAGGTCAGGGCGGGCGGCCAGCTTGGTCTCCACATGGCTCTCCCAGAAGTCATGGTAGAGCCCCTTGTAGCTGCTGAGGTAGACCCTTCCCTGGGGTGCCGGCGTGGCCAGGGGTGGCCTCATGATGGCTCCGTCAACCACGTCCACCCCCACCATCACCACCTCCATGCCCCAGTGCCCCGGGAACATCCGTGTCAGCTCGTCATAGTCCGTCAGCCGGGTGTTGAGTGTCTCGACGTGGGATGCTCCCACCACGTGCACGGTGAGGACCTTGGTGAGGGGGTCGATGCCGAAAAGCCGCAGCCCCAAGCCGATGGTGAGTGGCCGCGAGTGGAAGTCGGTGACCAGCCGCCGGACGGATTCACGCAGCTCCCCATCCTCCGGCCGGGGCTTCCCAGCATTGGCCCAGAGAAGGGTCATGTACCGCCCGGCCAGGATGGTGTCCAGCTTCTCCTCTAGCTGCTCCTGCATGGAGAACCAGTCCTCCCAGCCCTCCACGTCCCGGGCGGGTTTTGTCCAGGTCTCTGTGGGGAAGGGGATGTCTCCTGGGGGGGGTAGGGAGACACGTTGGAGGTCGCAGTGGTGTCCCAGCAGCCCAGGCTGCCTGTCCCACATGGGCTGTGGGGGTGCTGGACCCAGACAGGGCGGCTGGAGCTGGGAGGTGGAATCCCACATCCCTCCATGCTCAGGGTGGGGGGGTCAGGCAGGCTTAGGGGGACACACAAAGGGTGGGAGCGGTGTCCCCTGCCCCACCTGTGAAGATGAGCCACTCCACCAACCGATCCAGGGCCACCAGCTTCAGCTTCTTGCAGAACTTCTTGTGCAGCGGCCAGTTGGCACGCTGGCACGCCATGCCACAGTAGTACACGTTCTGGCACCTGGGGAGAGAGGCAGCATGCCCAGCCACGGCAGGGGGGGGCAGGATCCAGCCCCCCGAGCCTGGCTCCCTGCCACCCCCATCCCTGTTTTGGGAGGGAGGTGGAGGTGGGTGTCAGGGCCAGACACCCCCAGTTTCACCATGGCCACTGGGCTGGAAGCGAGGGGACGGATCCAGTCCTGTGCCACCAGACCACCTCCCCCTCCACCATACCTCTTGCATCGCCGGAGGCTTTTGGGGTCAGGGAGGGCATCGGGGAGCTTCTTGCACTCAGCGCAAAACTTGAAGGTGTCTTCCATCTTCTGGAACATGTCAAAATAAGTCCGGATGCCGAAATCACTGCTGCTCTTCCTCCCGTCCATGGCAGACCTGCAGACGGTGGCAGAGGTGAGCTCCAGCCCGCGCTGCTCTGCCATCACGGCAGGGCTGATGTTATCCTTCCAAGGGTTTTTAGCTCCAGCCAAGAGCATCCTGGCCCGGGCTGGGTGGGGATGAGGAGCCGGGGAATGGGCTGGTGTAGAGGTGCACCCAGGAGCCCCGTCAGAGCACCCCGTGTGCGGTCTGAGCTGGCAGGGTGGGATGAGCCAGGGGAGATGCTCCATCTGGCGGGGGGGGACACGGGATGCTCCATCCAGGGGGAAAAACACCCACCCATGGGTGCTCACTCACTTGTAGTCCTCATAGCTCTTCATGTTGAGCTTCTGGAGGATGACGTGGGATAGCCCCGGCACATTGCGGTCCATGGCCTGGAAGCCCAGCGAGTCCACGTCAGGTCCCCTCACCTCCGGCTGCTCCGCGGGCTTCTTGGGGCGGCCAGTTTTGGGGGCAGCTCCTGCGTTTTGCTGGGCCACGGCAGCTGCAGGAGAGAGGGCTGAGGGCGAGGGGGCCGGTTCTTGGGTCCCCGGTTGGTGCCGGGGTCCCCCACGCCGCCCCCCGCCCCCGCGTCGCCTCCCGCCTGCCATCCCGCTGGTTGTCCCCGTCCACACCAGAGGGGAGGACAGAGGATCTGGGTGACGGCGGGCGGCCCCGGCAGCACGTCCTGCTAGCAGGGAGGGAGGGCTGGGCTCAAATGTCAGCTCCAAGAAGACAGCGGCCAAGGAGAGCGACTGCGGCCCCACAGGAATCGGATAGCGGAGCTATTCTGGTCATCCCCTCCCAGGGAACGGGCCAACCCGTGCCGGGGGGGTCTGGCACCCGCCCCCAAAGCCACTGGTGGCGGTGGGGGTCCCCCAACACCCCTTCTGCCATGGAGCTGCCCCCCCACCACACACCGGAGTGAGCAGGGGTGGCTGGCCCCCAACCTCAGGACCTTGCCCCACACCTCTCCCCTCTCTCCCTGTGGGGCCTGTGGACCCCCACCCTGAGGCCCACACTCTGCCCCGGCTTG
This sequence comes from Stercorarius parasiticus, assembly GCA_013396915.1. Lineage (NCBI taxonomy): Eukaryota > Metazoa > Chordata > Aves > Charadriiformes > Stercorariidae > Stercorarius > Stercorarius parasiticus. Next base: position 81,555 of record VWZL01000612.1, on the reverse strand, counting down.
TGGGGACCACCCCNACCACCCCCCCACACCTCAGGGCCGTCAGTGGGGTGTGGGCGAGCGGCTGGGTGGGCACTGCGGCCTCTGCCAGGAGGGGCTGGGGGCCCAGAATGGGGTAGGGGCAGCAGCCAGGCTCCCCAGGGGTACACCAGGCTGCAAGGGCGCCATGTCCTGCCCTGCAGCTCCCCCACAACTGAGTCGGGGGGGTTCGGCGGGGACCCCCCGGCCCCACGGGGCGCCCCACAACAAGGGGCCTGGTAAGGGCTGCCCACACCCGTCATGACATCGTCATCCTCACGCACAGACACGCCCCCCCAAAGCACGTGATACAGAGCTGAGATCTCGCGATCTCAGCGATCTCTCGGCAGCGGGAGCTGCCGCGTTGCTGCGGTTACGGGACGCGACGCCTCTCCGCTCACCCCTCCCCCCCCGAGGCAGGTAGGCCACGGGTTCGCGTCCCGCCGCCGCCAACGGCCACCGCCCTCCGTGAGGAGCTGCCGGCCGCACGCCGGTGCCTGAGGGCCCCCGGGAGGACGCTGTTAGCCCACAGGCTGGCGGGGGTGACTGGAGCTGAGCCGGGCGGTGGGGGGGCAGGGGTGTCCTCGGGCCGGCCGTATCCCCAGGGGGATTTCATGCAGAGGGACCACGGGCAAAGCTGTGGTGATGGATGGACCGGGTCCCCTGGGCGTGTGGGGGGGCCACGTGGNCCGCCCCCAAAGCCACTGGTGGCGGTGGGGGTCCCCCAACACCCCTTCTGCCATGGAGCTGCCCCCCCACCACACACCGGAGTGAGCAGGGGTGGCTGGCCCCCAACCTCAGGACCTTGCCCCACACCTCTCCCCTCTCTCCCTGTGGGGCCTGTGGACCCCCACCCTGAGGCCCACACTCTGCCCCGGCTTGTGGGGACCACCCCCCCACACCTCAGGGCCGTCAGTGGGGTGTGGGCGAGCGGCTGGGTGGGCACTGCGGCCTCTGCCAGGAGGGGCTGGGGGCCCAGAATGGGGTAGGGGCAGCAGCCAGGCTCCCCAGGGGTACACCAGGCTGCAAGGGCGCCATGTCCTGCCCTGCAGCTCCCCCACAACTGAGTCGGGGGGGTTCGGCGGGGACCCCCCGGCCCCACGGGGCGCCCCACAACAAGGGGCCTGGTAAGGGCTGCCCACACCCGTCATGACATCGTCATCCTCACGCACAGACACGCCCCCCCAAAGCACGTGATACAGAGCTGAGATCTCGCGATCTCAGCGATCTCTCGGCAGCGGGAGCTGCCGCGTTGCTGCGGTTACGGGACGCGACGCCTCTCCGCTCACCCCTCCCCCCCCGAGGCAGGTAGGCCACGGGTTCGCGTCCCGCCGCCGCCAACGGCCACCGCCCTCCGTGAGGAGCTGCCGGCCGCACGCCGGTGCCTGAGGGCCCCCGGGAGGACGCTGTTAGCCCACAGGCTGGCGGGGGTGACTGGAGCTGAGCCGGGCGGTGGGGGGGCAGGGGTGTCCTCGGGCCGGCCGTATCCCCAGGGGGATTTCATGCAGAGGGACCACGGGCAAAGCTGTGGTGATGGATGGACCGGGTCCCCTGGGCGTGTGGGGGGGCCACGTGGACTTTCATTTAAGTTAAACAAGAAGCAGAAGAGAGCGGCCAGGGCTGTACCCCACGCTGGGGACGGCCTGTCACAGCAAGCCCTGCCCGTGCCCACGGTGGAGCTGGGTTACATTTGCAGAGCCGGATAATTCTTGCATTACATTTCTCCTCACGAGAGATTCCTCGCTGACAAAGCCTTTCAATGGCGTTTTGACAGCCAAGCCCTGATGGTCCCCCTGTACTGGGCACTGGGGAGGCCCCACCTTGAGTGCTGTGTCCAGTTTTGGGCCCCTCACTCCAGGAAAGACACTGAGGGGCTGGAGTGTGTCCAGAGAAGGGCAATGGAGCTGGTGAGGGGTCTGGAGCACAAGTCCTGTGAGGAGCGGCTGCGGGAGCTGGGGGTGTTCAGCCTGGAGAAAAGGAGGCTGAGGGGAGACCTTCTCGCTCTCTACAACTCCCTGAAAGGAGGGAGTAGCCAGGGGGGGTCGGTCTCTTCTCCCAAGGAACAGGCGATGGGACAAGAGGAAATGGCCTCAAGTTGTGCCGGGGGAGGTTTAGGATGGATATTAGGAAAAATTTCTTCACGGAAAGGGTTGTCAAGCATTGGAACAGGCTGCCCAGGGCAGTGGTGGAGTCACCATCCCTGGGGGTATTTAAAAGCCAGGCAAGTGTGGTGCTGAGGGACATGCGTTAGTGGTGAGTTTGGCAGTGTGGACTTGATCTTAAAGGTCCCTTCCAACCTAGATGATTCTATAATGCTAGCAGCTGCAGCTGCTGTGTCCTGCAGACGTTTCTGGGAGAGGAACACAGCAGTTTCATGTTTCTTTTCTCATTCTTTTCCATGCAGAGCCATGGAGGTCCCTGTGGGGCTGGCTGCCGGAAAGGAGTCCTCTGCCTTGCCCGCTGCTGCAGTGCTTCCCAGCGAGTCACAACCCACACCAGCAAAACCAGTACAGATCACAGTCCTGACGGCTCAGGAGCTGGTAAAGTTCTTCTGAAAGTGTCTCTGCTGGTTTATTAAATGAGGCCAGAGCGATTCTGTGTGCTGTGGTCCCATTCAAGACCAGGTGTGAGGTGATTAAGGCAATAAGAAGGAGGTTCAGCGATGCCACGCTGGGGCTTCTTCCTCCCTGCTGAGGGCTTGTTCACACAGAGTAAAGGCTTGTGACCCATGTGGCTTGGGCAACGCACCTCCTCGGCAGCAATCGGAGATGCTGTGTTGAAATGTACCTCTCTGCCTTCTCTGTCCGTAAATGGCAGCTTTTTTAAGCAAAACACGGTGAAAATGTGTATCAGTGAGACAAATACCTCTAAAAAGATCTCACCTTGGATACAAAGCCAGATTTTCATCCCAGCTACAGGGGTTTAAATCATATTGGAACCAATAGGGTGGCTCTAGTTTTAAAAAGACAGTGGCTCCAGTGCAGTTACAGGGCAAGACTGAGCTGGTTCCGATCAAACCATGACTACTGTGGTTCTCATGTGCTGCATGATACACCCAGCTGCCCTTAAAGTCTTCTGGAGGAACTGGCATTTAGGAGGGAATGCGGAGGAGAAGCTCAGCTTCTGCTGCGACCAGAAAAATGCAAATCCTTGCTTCCGCTCTCGCAGCAGACAATAAAAAAAGCAAACCCAAAGCACCTGCCTGTTTTTTGAGGTTTTTATGTTGTAGTATTTGAGTGCCTCTCACACCGATAGATTCAGCAAACAGCATCTCAGGTGAGAAGTAGAAGGTAAGAGGAGGGAAAACAATGCTGCAAATAATAGACCAGTGGATCGATTGCATCCGTAACGTTGCTTTGTAGTTCTGATTGCTCCATCTTAGAAAAGGCTATGGCAAACAGCGAGAGGGTTACAAAAGTGCAATAATAAGAACAACAGTATGAAAAAAAAAAATTCCAGCTATGAGAAGTGTGGAATCTGCTTAATTAGAGGTGATGTAGAGCAGGATGAGAGAGGAGTCTAGGATAATTAATGGTACAGAGAAAGGTTAATTGGATTCTTCTGTTTAGCCGTTCACAGAATATGTGCTCAAGGAGAGAGTCAAAAGGACTGAAAATTAAAACCAAGTGAATGAAATCTCTTTTTGTGTGAGAGCCAATATGGAATTAATTACCCCAGTGGCACAGTGAGAAGGAGATGCCTATGGAGATTAGGCATCCCTGTGGCTCAGGACTAAAGAAAAGCTGGGTTTGGGTACAGCAGTCCTCATGTTCAGGGTGGCGGCTGCTCTTCCCTGGACGGAGAAGTATTTCTCCTGCAGGGAAGCTCTTGGGTAACTGCCTGTCTCAGCACTTCTTGCGCTGCTGTGGAGCTGCCTGGTGCTGCCCGCTTGGCCAGGGCTGCCCAGGCACACCAGTCCCAGCTGCGATGTGCTCTGCTCCCACCATCCCTGCTCACCCGTGTTTAATCCCCTCTGCGGAGACATTTTAAAATTCAAACCTCCTCATTTCTGATGAGAGCAAGTGGTGTGAAGGTGGTGTAGCAAATTCCAGAGCTCCCCAAAGAACTTGGTGGAGCCCTTCTTTGTTTTCTGGGCATTCTGCAGCCACGCGATATACACAAGTGTCCTGTGAGCTCAGCCATGCAGCTCAGGAACTACCTTCTTAGGAGCCGACAAAGGTCTCAAGCTTCCTGGAAGCACAAAAATATCAATGGGATATTTTTGGATTTGCTTTAGGTGTGTCTTTCATTGCCTTTCCTGGGGTGAAGCCTGGACCTCTCCATCCCCCCTGCCCCTTCCAGCAGCAGGTCTTGATAATCGCTGGGGCATCACAGCATGGAGGAGCAGGGAATTTCCCTCCTAAATACAGGGAAGGGTGAGGTCTCAGCACAGCCATGCTCTGCTCTTCTTCCCACGTCCTGTAGTGAAACAGCCAGAGCCCCACCAGTGTTCTCTGTCCCGGCACTGAACTGAGCTGCCTCCCAGAGGCAATTTTGATCCTGGGCCTGTTGCTGCAGAGCCAGCTGCTTAATGTGCTATTTGTTTGACAGAAAACTATCAAAGGCGACGTGTCAGCTACTTTGGTGCGTGTGGAGTACAACGGAGCAATCCTGGGAGACTCCTCCAAGACTGATGTCTTGCCAGATGGGACAGCAAACTATAATTTCATGACCAGCTTTGAGTGCAGCCCTGATGGGCCCAACTCCTTGGCCGACATTGCACAAAAACCTGTGCTCTGTAAGTACCTGATGCTGAATCTCCCTCCGTGGAGGTGGGTGCTGTCAGCTGCAACCCTCTGCCTGCCGTGGGAGTCACTCGTCGTAGAATAGCACTTGAACAGCAGCGGTGGGGGGCGGATCTCAGCACTTCTGTTCCCATCTCTGCTAGCTGGAGGAATCCCCTTTCATGTTGGCCTGTGCTCCTTGGCTTGGCTGTTCTTGGGAGATGGAGTAGGAGCGTGTGCCGGAGCTGACAGCCCCTTTGCAGCCCCTGAACTGCTGGTCTGAAGCCATCTGAGAAACTCTGCCAGCTCCTCTCTCTTTATCTCTCTAGTGACAGTGATAGAAGTGTTGCAAAAGGAGAAGAAGCAGAAGGAGAAGACCGTGCCTCTTGGCCAAGCTGTGGTGGACCTTCTACCCCTGCTGCAAGGTACAACATTGACTTCCGCAGCCTCCGTAACCACGTGTTACTCCCTGGCACTTTTTGATCTTTGCTTATGGACCCCTGACCATAACTGACCTCCTTTTGATAAAATGCACTTCATGGCATCTGTAAAAAGCTAGGCCCGGGGGAAGAGGGGGTGACATCAGTAGCTCAGCGTTAGGAGTTAGGCCATGATTTTTCTACAGAGGATCTCACTTTATGCTGTTCTCATTCCTGTTTCTTCCCAGGACAGTGTTCATTTAAGGTCTTGGCTCCTTTGTATGCAGTGCCTCCTTCTCCATTAGAGAGCCTTCACCCGGAGGCCAAGGTATGTGGAATTTGGAACTGTTCCTTCGCTCATTCGGCTCTCTGCTGCTTTTTAATGGGAAGGCGAGCATGACTCAGCCGCCTGGCTCATCACGGTTATGTTACGGCCCTATACGTTACAAGCTTGGAGGCCTTTCCTACTCCCATTGACGTCTGTCCCCAGTTGCCCATGATAGGTGAGGTCGTGCTAGGAAATGCTAATGTGCACAGCTACCAAACCACTCTGGAAAAAATATTCAAGATGGAACGCATAGTGCTGAAAAGTCAGAAAAAGGCAAAGGCAGGATCACCTGCCCAACTTTATCAGTCTTCCTTGCTGGGGATAAAATATCTCACAGTCCATTATTGTACAAGTTCCAGCTGCATTTCCTGCAAGGTCTTTATTCATTCAGCTGGTTGAAAAGTACCCAGCGAATAAAGCAGGGAATGAAGTATGAGGCTGGGAAAATGGGTCTGATTTTGCTCCTGAGCCTGCCTGCAGTTAGCACTGGGAGTGAATTGGAGGGGCAGATATTGCATTAACTTTTTGGTGTTTAAGAGGTGTTACATAGTAAGCAAGGCAGGGGGTATCCATTAGGGAGAAGAGTTAATAAATGTGGACCAGCTGGTTTTTCGTTGCGCACCATCCATCCAGGCTTGGGACAGGTAATTAAAGGCTGCACACAGTGCGCAGAAATAGGGCAGTCTCGAAGTGTGGCCCTTGCTTTGGTATGCTCTGAATCACCAGGGGAAAACCATTATTTTCCATCCCTGATGTTCTTTCTCTGTGGCTTGTTTTATGAGCCCTTGACTCTTTCTCCCTGGCTCATTTCATGAGCCCCTTGGGGCATATGCCCTGCCTTAGGCAGGCTCCGATTTAAAGGAACAAATATCACAATTCAGACAAATTGATCATGAAATTCCTTTCCTGCGCTGGTCTGTTTTCTTTTACATTTGAGGTGAGGAATAAGATAACGTGATACATTCTGGCCTTGGGTTTCTGCCTGCTTCTCCCTCAAGAGCAGAAGAGTTATAATTGTCTAGTTACTGGCTCTTCTTTATCCTTGTCTCACAGGGTGGCCTTGAAGTGACAGTGTGCACCGAAGAGCCCCTGCTTTCTACTGCGCAGCTCTCAAATGGTAACCTCCTGAGCGTCACGCTGGAGGCAGCTTATTCCGTCCCTGAAGCGTTTGCTCCAAGTGGACCCCCGCACAACTACATGGCTTGCTTGCAAGTACCGGCAGCTGGGGAGGTGAGGATTGGTCCAGGCATGGTGAGAGGGGTTTTGGCTGCTAGAAAGTGGATTATTCTCCCACATCACGCACCATGGAGCAAATGTCCAGGCCCGTGGGGTGTACAGCTCCTGTGCTTTTGCCTTTCTTGCGAGTGCTGAGGCTCTCTGTGGCATGACATGTTTCTGTAACACAAACCAAGGTCTGCTTGGCAAGATCTGGATTGAAAGTGGCAGGGTTTTTTTCCACGTGGCTATTTATTTTTTTTTCCATTCTTTGTATGCATGCAGTGGAGTGTGTTTTCCAAGCCAGGTCCCTGCACTGCTGCTTTGCTTTGTTAGACCCAGCTCGGAGCAGCTAGTGCTTGCTCCTGCTCATGTTGGGAATGCAAGTCCTTTCTTTCTCATGTCTTTCTAGAAGGAATTCCCCCTGCTCTTCCAGAATGGCATCTTGAAGCTTGCTGGGGAAAAAGAGACATTCCCCCGGCCCAAAAAATGGTCCCTTGCTAACATCATGGCTCCTGGCGCTCTGAACATACCCGACTCCTTCATCGTTGGTGGTCCCTATGAGGATGAGGATGGAGAGCTCAACAAAAGAGAGGTGAGGAAGGACTGGCAGTGTCATGGCTGGAAGAGAACCAGCAGGTCTCACTGAAGGGACTGAGAAAGACTTGCAGAGACTCGTTATGGGAGGAAGGTGGGTGGTCGGTCCTCTGTACACTGTACAGTGTCCAGCCCTGGAGATGGTTCCTCTGGGGCAGCGTGTATGCTAAATCACTGCAGCAGAGTCCCCTAGGGTGCCTGTGGCAGGTCTGGTCACCAGTAAGCTACCCACTCCTGAGCTGCTGGGCTGGGAGTTGTACTATCTCCTTGTGAGCCAGGCTCTTAACATTAACGGGCTCTGATGTCTGCAGGACGGGCTGCTACCTGACGCTGCAAGGGTGGCTTGGGTACAGTGAGTTGAGCACCTCTCGTTCTGACTCACGTTCTCTCCCAGGGGACATTCTGGGGAGGTGATTTGGGGATGATGGAGGCTGTAGAGGTTGTTGTCCTGGCTCTGACCGCACGCTGTTTCTCACAGGACAGGGAGTTTAGAATCCAAGCAGAAAGCATGAAGAGAATTGTATGGGACATGGAAAAGCGCTGTTACCTGGATCCCACTGCAGTAGTCACGTAAGGGACCTGGGAACCCCCCCTCCAGCATGGAGCGGTGAGGAGAAACCACCCTAGAATGCACTCAGCTGAGTGACCTGTCTCAGGCAGATGCTCTCAGACCGCTTACATGGTCAAACCATGGCTTCTATGGCTGTCTGTTGGCTAAAGGTGTTCACATGAGCAAGGGAGCAGCTAATTGCCTTTAATTGCTGGCAGCAGCTTAGTTCTGCTATGGTGGGAGAAGACGAATTGGCTGTAGCTGCTATCTCCAGGCTGGAAATGCTCGCTCATGCTGCCAGCAACTGGAGCTGGTGACTGTTCCCTCTGAGGTTTGAAGGAAGGGACAGCAGAGTTATGGAGAGCAGAGATGGAGTAGGGTGGCCCACACAGCTCTCCTCTGAGCTGCTAATGAAGTTTTACTGAATTCCCAATACATTAAAATCCTTTCACTTCACGTTCTCGGCCTCAGCTGCCTCACGGCTGTGAGTTTCACAGCCAAATTACTCCTCATGTCTGGAAATACTCCCTTCTATCTGGTTTGATTTTTTAATTTTTTGTCCCCCTACACAGCTTGCCTGCTGGTTTCAGAGTTACCAGGCACATTGGATGGGAGCTCAGGGTCTGCTTGCTCTGTGCAATTCAGGATTTATACCAAAGTTAATCATGTTCCTTCTTACTTGCTTCATTGCTGAAGTAACCAGGGGCGAGAGAAAACCTAGTGTGTCGCGCTCACAATTGTTTTCTAGCTGGTTGTGCCATAAATGCACGCAGTGGTGGATGGAGAAGAAAAAGTACCAAGTTTGCCCCAAAGCGCACATGTTCCAGTGGCCCGAGGGTGGTTGCGGTGGGACTGGGTCGAAGTAAATCCAAGAGGGGGGGATGCTTTGGGGCTACTGGTGCAGAAAGGAGGGTGGTATGGCTCCTCTGTGTCTTCTCAGTCCCCTCCTTTGTATTCAGCCTGCAGAAGCGCATTGCGCAGTGCCAGTACTGGCCCACGGAGGTCTGCAGGATGACTGTGGCCCCAGCCAGCAAAGGGAAAACTAGCGAAGCTGACAAGGTAAAAGTGGGGAGGGATGTGTTGTTCTGGCTTGTGGAGCAGCATAGCGTTATCGAGCATTTTCCTTTCAATGCCTTCGTAATACCAAAACCAGCCTCGAACCAGCCAAAGCGAGTCAGAGAGTTAGAGGCTTTGCAAAGGGATTAATCAGCCTTAGAGGGCTGTTAAAAAGACAAAGGGTAATATTTTTTTTTACTTCTATAAAATACAGACAGCGCTCTTGCTGACAGACTGTGGTAGCTCAGTGCAAAGGGGTTGGGGAGATGGTGCTTTTTGAGAATTGTGGTAATTCACTGAGCTTATCTTTGGCCAATGGGGTTTTGGAGCATCTTGAAGGAATTCATGCCTTCTTTCTTGGGATGTAAATAAGTTATGCTTTAGCACATAAATTGGGGGTGGTTAACAAAGAAACAGCCCCTTAGCTAATGGTTCTGTTCCTGGTGGCTGGTTGTGTGAGTGTTCCTAATCTGTTCTGGGGCAAAGTCATGTAAATTGGGATAAACCCCTTTCAGCACTCACTGGTGCCAGGATGTTGCAGCTCTGATGGAGATCCTTCTCCCTTAATCTCACCACTCTGCTGCTAGCCAGACTCTCAGACCTCCTTAGCTACCTGATTTCTGTGTAAACCTGAGATGCACAGCTCTGGTAGGGTCCCTTGGATTTCTGCCCACATGGTTGGTAATTTTGCAGCTCTACCTCGAAAAGACCATCCTGAGGAATAGCACAGTGTGGGCACTAGAGAGAAAAGTGCTCTGCAGGGATTGGGATAAAATTGATATTCTACATATCGAATGACTCCCGTGTTTTGCCCAGGTTGTCTCGGCTGTGTGCCAGTGGCTCGGCTCATCAGGTGCATCAGTTTGCTGTGTGGCCTCTCCTTAATGGGATGGGTGACCTTGTTTCCTTGCAGAGAATAACAGTCCGTTCCGTATCTCTGTCCCTTGCTCTGTGTTTCCAGGGAGATGAGGACAAGCAGATTTTCTTCCATGGCGTGGCGTATGTCAACATGGAGCCTTTGCTGTGCCCCGGTGTGAAGCAGATCCGAGGTGCTTTTCGTGTCTTTACCTACCAAGACGACAAGGTGTTCGAGAAGGTAAGAGCAGACCAGGCAGCCAGGCTCCACTCCAGCTCCACAGCTGTGTTTGCGCAGCAAAGGGTTGGGAGCGGGCAGCATGGGCAGCGTGGTACTCGAAGGCTGGCTCTGAAACTTCACTGCCCTTCTGGCAATGGAGAAAAATAACGAGACAAGCTTTTAGGTGCGGATTTCTCAGAGGCAGTGAATTTCTGGGCACGTGTGAGCAGGTTTGGGGGCTGAGAGAGGCTCTGAATCTCACTCCGCTCCTTTCTCTGCCAGCAGCTGAGCAGGAAGAGCTGTAAGAACGCTCTTCTCTCCCCAGTCTGGAACATGGACAAATGAACTGCGTTGCTGGGAAGAGCAAACAGTAGCTCTAAAAGAATGGCGTTACCCCAGGCAACAACCAAAAAAGCTGTCACTGGAGCTCTTTCAACTGTAGCTCATGGAAGTTTATTTGTCTTTGCGTTTCTCCCCGCTCTGTTACTAAGAGTGACAGTTACATATCCATTTTCCCACAGTCCTCCTGGAACAGACCTGAGCTTGTTTCAGGAGGGCACATTCACAGCCTGGTTTTCCTGCCCACATTTCCCGTAGTGCTGCCAGCCAGGCCACAGGTGCTGGGTGAATTTTAGCCCTTCTCCCTGCCTCCATGCTCCCGCTGGCCTTTGCAAAGGCTGTTTGCCTTTTTGCACATGGCTGTTTGCCGGTCTCCGCTTCACCACCATGAATAACAGCCTCTTGGCTGCACGGTACTCCTTGTCCTGTAGCATCTATCTGTCACGAGTGACACATGCTCTCTCCGTCATTCCTATTTTCTGGTTTGTGGATGCTTTGGGTTGCTCCTTGGCCTTGGTCTAGATGGTCTCGGTACAGCTGCTCCATCCTCTCACCAGCATCCCCTCAGTTCTTACTGGTCCATGTAACAGTGATGGTTGGGAGGGAATGATGGTCAGGCAGTGTGTAAACAGACAATCTGAAAAACCTGTTCCTTGCAATTCACTGACGTGTGGCAGGGAAGCTGCTCCACACCAGAAGGTGAGCCGGGAGCTGAGATTCACCGCAAGGCTAGCGGGGGCACCCAAAAAATTGCAGAGCAGACCTGGTGAGGGTAGCCAGATTCATCTAATGGTCCCCATCAGCAGGCAAGTCCATAGCCATGAGGCATGTCCTGGATCAAGCCAGGAATTCAAGACAGTGGGTCAGGATTGGGGCCATACGAGGCTGGTCTCCAGCGTATCGACCACATAGCTGACTCAAGGGCCAGCGCCTCAGTGAAAATTCAGCTCTCTAGAGGACAAGGAGACCCCACTGAGGCTTTCTCCAGCACCTCATTTCATAGTTTAACCTGAGGCTTCACAGCTGTAGGGTATCAGAGCTGGCCTTGAGCACCAGCACCTAAACTCCTCGGAGAGGAGGACAGGGTTGCAAAGCTCCTGAATGCATTTAGGACCCTGACAATGTGTTCCACAATGCGAGAGGCTAAGGGGAAGGGGTGGGGAAGCCTAGTCTGTCCCTTGAGCCCCTCTGTTCCCTCTTTTTTTTCAGACTAAATGTCAGCACAGTGTTTTCTGGGATCTCAGGACGCAGCTCAGTCTGACTAAGGAAGGGCCGTGGACCCCAGGAATCAGTACTCCCCTTTCCAAAGCTTTTCCCAGCAAGACTCTGAAGGAAGATAAAGAGAAAATCACCAAAGATAAGGACTCCAACAGAAGGGTAAGGTCTAGAGAGGCATATTGCCACGTGGTTGCTCCATTTCCACACGAGAAGTAGTTGAGGCATGCAGAAACCAGGGACTGACGCTGTGTTGCCTCAGCCAACTGAGAGATACTCATTATCTTGAAATTTTAGTACATGTTGCCTGAACAAATTTCCAAATTTACATCCTGAATCTGCAAAGGTGTGAGGTTTATTGAACCTGAAACAAGAGACGCCTTTTCTTTTTCTTCAATAGATGTCCAGTGTGCCCAAAATCCGGTTGTCAGATGCCTCTCTGGAAGCTGAAAATATCGCAAATCTCAGCCTTGAGGAACAGGTAATTATGTATCTCCAAAGAGAAGAAAAGACTGCTAGACCATCACTGCACCGCTGTCTCACACCTTTCACGCAATTAAATTCTTTAAGAGGGAGTTGGACAAGGGATGTTTTACGCAGATGCTGTCCTGGAGTTCTTCCAGTGCCATCCAGCTGGAGGCCAGTCTAGCATTGGGCTAGAAGGTCTCTGTAAATAATTAGGCATTTATTTAGAAGGCTTCCTTCATATTTTGGCTTCTTCCTCAAAACATCTAGAATGCGTATTCATTCTGCCAGCAGATTGATTATCTGGGCTTTCTCTTTTTTCGTAGACTGGTTTCTTGAGCTGAATTTTGCTGCTGTAAATCATTCTGAGGGCAGGTTATAAAACAAGCTGTATGTCTGCAGTTTGAAGAGGATTTGCTGAAGATCTGTAGCTATATGCTCAGTCTTCCATCATGCCAGTAATGGCTCTAGACAGCACGACATTGAGAGAGCGATGTTTCTCAACATGAGCCGTCAGTGTGCACTAGCAGCCCAGAAAGCCAGTTGTATCCTGGGCTGCATCAAGAGAAGCGTGGCCAGCAGGTCGAGAGAGGTGATTGTCCCCCTCTACTCCACTCTCATGAGACCCCACCTGGAGTACTGCATCCAATTCTGGAACCCCTACTACAAGAGAGATATGGACGTGCTGGAACGTGTCCAGAGAAGGGCCACGAGGATGATCAGAGGGCTGGAGCACCTCTCCTATGGGGACAGACTGAGAGAGTTGGGGTTCTTCAGTCTGGAGAAAAGAAGGCTCCCAGGAGATCTTATAGTGGCCTACCAGTATCTTAAGAGGGCCTACAAGAAAGCTGGGGAGGGACTTTTTAGGATGTCGGGTAATGGTAGGACTAGAGGGAATGGATTAAAACAACAATGGGTTGATTCAGATTGGATGTTAGGAAGTTCTCCTTGAGGGTGGTGAGACACTGGAACAGGTTGCCCAGAGAAGCTGTGGCTGCCCCATCCCTGGAAGTTTTTAAGGCCAGGCTGGACGGGGCTCTGAGCAACCTGATCTAGTGGGAGGTGTCCCTGCCCATGGCAGGGGGGTTGGAACTAGATGATCTTTAAGGTCCCTTCCAACCCTAACAATTCTATGATTCTATCCTCACAGCCATACGTTGAAGCAGGAACGTTCCTGGTGATGGAGATAAAGCTGGACAAAGCCTTGGTACCGAGACGATTGCGAGAGGACCTCACCAGATGGTGCGTAAAGACGTGCTGTAACTCTGGCGCTGACAACTCATTTCTGCAGGATAGAAACAGCGAGCCACCCCCTTGGAGCACTCTGTAAGGACCAGCTGAGGGCCTGAGCCAAAACCCACTGGAATCAGGGGGAGGATTTGGCCAGACTGCTTAAAAGAAGGCATCTGGTGTGTTGGGAAAACACTTGCATTCATCCGAGCTGGCATCTCCCTGCCATTCCTCTCCAAAAGAGAGACAGCAGAGCAGCACAACAGTGTCTGCATCCCTGTCTGGGCTTTGTTCCCCATTAATCCCTGTGTGCTTGCCTCTTGCATGTGATGTTCAGCTGCTTGGTCAGGATCGGCCACCAGCGGGGACTGCCCTGGGAAGTGCTGCTTTTTTTTGCTTTTCAGAAGTTTTCTCACAATCTTCTACCCATTTCTTGGCTCCTACATTAGTTTTCACATTGTTCCACTGTAGAGCTTCTCTCTCTGCTGCTTCACCATCTGCTTGGTTTGAGGCAGTTACCTCCTGTCCAGTGGTAGCCCTGGTGTGTTACAGTCCGGGAAAGGCCTAGCGTGTATAATTTATTGAATAAAAAAGAGAAAATGCAGCAAATGAAGAAAGTATAACAAGTGCAGGCGGTATGTCTCTCTCAAAGAGAAATATGAGCAGCAGCCATTCTTTGAAGGGAAAGTACGTGTGTCACCTTCGGTGCTGCCTGCTGTCTTCTAGGATGAACAGGTTGAGAAAGGTGAATGCCTCGTAGAACAGACCTTCTCCTGGCCCTTTTTATACCATTCCTACTGCAACTTGTGTGAATTCCGTGTAGTTCCTGCTTGTTTGCCTGCCATGTGCAGCTGCAGATGTCAGGCCTGAAAAATCAGCGCTCCTGAGTTGTGGGAAGGGCCCTGGATCAGGGTTGGGGGGGCTCCAGCTGATGTGTCCTGGCAGACAAGCTCAACAGTGAGGTTCTTTTTCTGGAAGGACGTTTAACTGCATATCTCAGTAGCAAACCACAGCTCCCTTTCTTGGGCTCCATCCAAAATCCTCTGCCAGCCTCTGCTCGTCCCTCCTCGCTCGCTTGCTTTCCCCAGGTTGTTGTTGCTTTTTTTTTTCTCATCTGCAAGTGAAGCAGTTTGGTTTTCATCCAGACCACGGGTGGAGGTGGGACGTCGGTGACGGGTGCTGTTCTGAGGCTGGGCGAAGGTGGGACTGCGAGCGTGGGAGCTGCAGCACCCACTTGTTCGGGTTTTGTGGCTTCCCAAGGAACGGTGACGGGTCTCTGCAAAACGAGGGGATCTCTTGGTGCCACGGCACTAGACCAGACAGCAGAGAGTGCGAGAGGGTCAGGAGCTCTGTAAGCTAGCAGAACAGTTACAGGAGGGTTTAAATTTGGCGAGGAATGAGCAATTTGCTTTGCTTGGTGTAGGAGCCAACACAGGGATGTGACACCTTTGCTTTGTGGGCTGGGTTGTGTTCTAAGGACCAATGGTGTTTTGGTACCAGCAAGCAGGAAATCATAGAATCATAGAATTGCCCCGGTTGGAAGGGACCTTTCAGATCATCGAGTCCAACCATCAACCCAACACTGACAAAAACCAGCACTAAATCTTACCTCTAAGTCCTGTGTCTACCCAGCTTTTAAATACCCCCAGGGATGGTGACTCCACCACTTCCCTGGGCAGCCTGTTCCAATGCTTAATAACCCCTTCAGTGTAAAAATTTTCCCTAATTACCTAATTAAGCTGTTTTAACACCAAGGATTTTACTAAAATCTTAGTAAAAAATATGGTAATTATATTTTGATCAATATTTGAGTGGTCATTGTAACTCTAGTAGCGGTGCAAACAGGGTTGGTGTGGTGTCTAGGAGTCAGGGGATGAGGTGCCACAGCCGCACTGTGCAATGTCGGGAACTGATGGATCAGGTGGCCTGGGGTTTACAGTAACACAATTCTTCAGAGCTGTCCTCGGGTTGGTACCTTTCTCACAGCTATTCTGTAAGAACTGGCTGACCCAGGAGGCTGTGAGTTAAAGGAATAGCAGCTTGATAAGAAGATCTGCTTCTCTAGGAGAGTGTTTCTGATGGCTAGCAATAACAAATGCTAAGCCTACCTGCTGGGCTGAGCTTCTACAGTAGTTTTTGTGTGATGGAACGGTCAAACCCCATGAAAACAACTAAATAAATCTTCTCTAATCCCCATGGAGTGTAATCGTCAGCAGGGAGTGAGGCAGCAGCTAGTTCTCTTAAGACATTATGATGAGCTACAAACTCTGAATCTAAGTGCCTGGTTGAGAGTTCATTCTTGGTCTGACACTTCAGCTTCCCGCCCCAGGTCCCTCTGAGGTGTCTTGGGGACACGATGACAAGCTGGAGCCCTCACGAGTCAGGCTGCCTGCTCCCAAGACAAGCCAACGCTGCTGGCGGTGTGTCTGGCTGATCTCTTCTGTCCTCTCATTGACAGGGTCAAGCAGATGATTCCTCCTCGCCCTCCGCTGCCTCCTCGGACTGATGGAGCCAAGAAGGTACGTGCAAGAGCCTGTGGCCTTGCCACCACCCTGCCACCTCATCCTGCCCTCATCCCTCTCACACAGGAGGATCTTCATTCTCAATCTGAGCCCTGCAGCAACATGTAGATGAGGTTTGAAGAGGAAATGCGCAGAAAAAAAACCCCTTCTGGATGTGTTATCTTCATAATAGCATGCCTTGGGAAGTCATTCCTGGGCTTTATCACTTGCGTTTGCAGCCCGTACGAAGGGGAAAGATGCAGCAAAGGCAGGGAAGGCAGCAGTGGCGGGGTGTTTGGAAAGAAATGTGATGCTGGGGAAAGAGGCTACCAGAACCTTATGTTTACCCTGGGCAGTCCCAAGAGTTTCTTGGCTCAGACCAGCCCGTGTGCTTCACCAGACCCAGACAAATGTGACTCAGCCCCAGGCACCCTCAGGTCACCCCGAATTTTTGAGGATTTTGGTGTCCTCAGAAAACAATCTGGGAGCGCTGGCTCGTCTTCTGTGGGTACAGTGCAGCCATCAAAGGAGAATGTCCTCGGATGGCCCCCAGGCAATGGCAAATTCAAAGCAACAGTGGGGGAAGAAGCAGCACTTCAATAACTGACCCCAGTGCTGCTGCAGAATTGATTTGTGCTGGGCTGTCTGGAGTGCACAGAGTGATACATTTTGATTATTGCAGCGCATGGAAGCTTCTGCCGCCGAGATTATGGAGATTACAGTCTGCTCAAGAGGGCTGGCCCAGGGGTTTAAAAAGCTCCCCACAAACGAGATATATTTTACTTATAAGCAATTATACTGCTATAGAAGAGATGATGATGACTGAAATACTGGGTTCTGATCGAAAAATATAGCAGGAGCAATATCTAATTATGAAGGAGCTCTTTTGTATTTACATGTAGATATTTTCGCAGCCCTCGGGCACGGACAGGAAAGGATGCGTGACAGACTAATTGAGACTTGAGTCAGGTGGAGTTTATGGGAGGCATGGGCTCTGGCAAATAAAATACATTTCAAGGTTGATGGCTTAAGTGACTTGTGAAGTTTGATTATTTATTTATTTCCTAGGCGGTGGAAGATTATCACAACTGTGTCACAAGTGTTGCCGTTTCCATCCTAAGTGAATGCCGTGAGCTCTTTGGGAAGCAGCTGCCTGATGGGGGAGCAACAGACCCCCAAGCCCTGGAGGAACAGAAGCGTCAGCTCAACTTCGAGCTCAGTAAGTCTGGGAAATATTTTGCTTTTAAGGAACAGCTAAAGGTGAAGAGTCCATTGTGCTTTTCCCTTCTCTGCTAGTTTTGTCCTGGCAGTTTCTCAGTGAGGAACTGCTGCTCCGTGCTGGTAACTTAGGGTGATGTGTTGCTCCAGAATCCCTTCCTGCCACTTGGGGTTGTGGCCGTGGGAATGGGGAAGGACAGATTTTCCCTGTAACAGAGCAGGCGCCAGGCTGCTTTGATCACCGGGAGAACCATTCCTGTTAAAGAGGGGAGACGCCAAAGCTGTCACATCCATTTGCACCATGCTCATAGCCTGAGGAAGGCAAAGTTGACTGCACTTCCTCACTTGCAGTCGGTGCTGGCAGAAAGATGATTTCCCCTCTCCCAGCTGGTCAGCCTTGACCACACTCTGCTCAGAGACCCCTTCTTGTGCCAAAAGGGCACCAGCCTTCCCACATGTTGTCCCTAAAGGGGCACTGGTGTGTCAGGGAGAGCCAGGGCTGGGAGGTGGGAAAGGAATTCACCCCTGCTTGCTTTTTTTACTTTTATCAGTGCCAGGCTGGATTTCTTCCTCAGAACTAAGTTGGAGCTTCAGGCACAATCAGTGTGTTGTGGCTCTGTATGATTACGGAGGTGGTGGGGAGCGCAGGGGGGACCTGCCTTGTCCAAGTGTTGCGTGTCTCCACAGTATGCGGTTGTGAAGATTGTGAGGGAGAAATTCCAGAAGACCACGGCGTTTGAGACCCAGGAGGAGTTCCAGGCATTTCTCAGTGAGCTCTACGTGTACCTCATCGACCAGATGCACGTTGCCCTGAACGAGGTAGGGAGAAACCCTGACATGTGTCTGGTCCCCTGGGATGGGTGACCTGGGACACGGCTTCACTGTGGAGCCAGGGCTTGACACTGCTTCTAGTGAAGGCAGGGGGACTTCTGCCTTCAAGACAGAAGTAGACTTGTGCTTTCATTTCCTGCAATTATCACATGTGGGCCCAGAGCCACACTCGGAGGCAGGATCTGGTGCATCTATATCCCACTGCTACGAAATCCTGGTGGTGGGATATGTGTGAGATTTCACTGGTAAAAGCTGCTGTAGCTGGCTTGTGGCGAGGGTGGCTGGGTCTGTGCCATCTGCCACTCACCTGGGCAGAGCACAGACCTTCCAGTATGAACTGGGGTCACCAGTAAGTGACACCCCAGAGGAATTTTGATACAGTCTTGATCTAGGGGATGTTTTTATTTGTCACAGAAGTACCTGGGAATGAGAGGAATGTGTCCCACCACAAAGAGGAGCTGGGACAGCTTGCCTTTCCAACCTGCCCAGCCCCAGCTGTACCAGGCTGTACTTGGTGCAGTGCCGGACTGGGGACTGCTGCTGTACTGGGATCACGTGAACCATTCTTACCCTCCCCAGGGCTAACACTCCATCTTACTCCCTACCAGCTACTGTTCGAGGAATCTGCTCCCCCTGTCCCCGTGCTGCGCATGACCGAGGAGCAGCTCTGGCTCTTTGCTTGCGAAGCTGAAGTCAACAAGGACTACAAGCTGGCATCTGTCTACCACCAGAAGGTAAAGGAGCCCCTGTTCTTTCCTGCCTATCTCCCGTGTGTCTGGGCTGGCAGCCAGCACACCGTCGTGGCGGCGCGGGGCCCGTGTTGCTGACAGCTCAGCCATCCCTGACTGTTCTTACGGAGGAAGGAGGTGAACGTGACCAGGATACTCAGGCTGAATACGATGGATTTTCTAGGGAGATGCTGCTCTCTGGAGGATGTGAGACAGAGCCTGGCTGGGTCACTGAGGACTTCAGCCTCAAGGCCAGGGGAAATAGGATGAGCTGGTCCAAAAGGCGTGCTGGGTCAGCACTGGGGACACTGGGCCTTCTAACAGGAGGCTAGAAAGAGGTCAGCTGAAGCTGGAGGACATGTGTTAGGTGAAGGAGGCTTAGAGGAAGCCCAGCATATCCCACTAACCCTAGCACATGACAGACAAGGGTCTGATTGTTGCTAAATGGGGCTGGGGTGGCCAGAGAAAAGCTGTGGTCATTCCAGAGTTGTCTCCCCAGTCCATTGCATGTGCTGAGTGTGATTGCAGCAGTCCTCACTCCAACGGTGACCTCTTTTGTCTAGAGGTTAGATCAGGACCAGCGCAACATCCAGCACTGGCTGGACTATGGGGCGTTCCGCCTCCTGCTTGAGGAAACAACCAAAGCCCAGGAGTGCTTCCGGCAGGCTCTTTCTCTGGACCCCCATCATATCCAAAGGTGCTGCGTGATCCCGGTGGGTGGGTGGGGGGGTGTCCTGCAAGGCTAACCTGTCCCGCCCTGTCCCCAGCTTGCTCCTCTGTGGGGTTGTGGCTGTCATGCTGCAGCACTACACAGAGGCAGAGATTTTCTTTGAGAATGCCTGCTGCTTGGAGCCATCCAGCGTTGTAGCCTGGACGCTTTCAGGTACAAAAGCAAGCCAGCCTGTGTGCTCAAGGCGTTCCTGTAGAGCCCAGCATTGCTTCTGCCCCTGTTCCTCTTCTCCCTGCTGTAATCTGAGGGCTAAGGCAAGGATTTTGCTAAGGGACAGGTGTCTGCTCGTGCTGCTCTTTCTGTCTCCCATAGGTTTATTTTATGAGCTGCAGAATAATAATATTCAGGCAGAAATGGCCTTCCGTGAGGCTAAGAAACTCCTGAAAGCCCAGCTCGCCAAGGAGGGAGAAGGAGGGAAAAAGCAAATTTCTGCCACGTCTGTGAGGTCTCCCAGCACAGGCCCAGGTAACACTGGGCAAAATGCCAGTGCCCTAGCACCAGCAAAGAGGGGGCTTGGAGCAGTGTGGGAGATGGTGAACAGTGGAAGGAGAGGAGAAATTCCTAAGTGTTTCTAAGAGGAGAAATACAAAGGGTAAAGGAAGAAGATGTTAGAATAGACTCACCAGTGGCGAGAGACAACAGCAGCAAGTGTGCTGCTTTAAACGATGAGTCCTTCTGAAAGCAGCACAGCCAATGCCTTGTTTTATCCGCAGCCTAGCAGAGGGACCTGTCTTGGCATTTATTTTTCTGCCCCAGCCCAGTGCCACTGACATAGCGATGTGCGGGCAGTGGCCAGGGCGGCTGGAGGAAGTGAGCGTGCTTTTTGAGGCTTTGGGAGGGCAGAGCTGCCCCTGTGACAGTCATACATTAGGGTCATCCGGGTTTAGTTTTCATGAAAGCTGTTGCTGTGACTTCCCGACGCAGCTTGGAAAGCACTGCCACACCAATTCAAAGGGCAAAACAGCTGCTTGGTGGCGACCCTGAACCAAAGGCTTCCTTTGGAGCCTAACTTGTGTCCAGGCTCACCCTGAGCCAAGACTTTCTGTCCCGAGTCCCAAATATTTGGCCAGGCTGCGGGAAATGTCATCTGGCTTTATTTTTAACGTTATCACCACTCCATGCGAAGTGCTTCAGGCAGGCAGGCCTAGTGTTACATGCCTTTTTTTGCCCCTTCTGATTATGACGGAAGGGATATTCATAGATCATAAAATCACAGAATGGTTTGGGTTGGAAGGGACCTTGAAGATCATCTACTTCCAAACCCCCTGCCCTGGGCAGGGATACCTCCCACCAGACCAGGTTGCTCCAAGTCCTGTCCACCCTGGCCTTGAACACTTCCAGGCACCCACAACTTCTCTGGGCAACTTGTTCCAGTGTCTCCCCACCCCCACAGTAAAGAATTTCTTCATTTATACCTGTTTCTAGCTTCACATGGCAATCTTGTTCTCAAAACCCCAGACCTAGGTAACAACTCCTGCAAAGAAATTTCTTCCCAGTTCTGAAAATCTGGTAGATCTTTTATATTTTTCTCTCTACTCCATTTCTGTGGAACATGCTCCAAACTGGGTGGTTTATGGCAAACCCTTTGTTTGCACCTAATGGTTGTTGGGGGTTTCATTCCAGGTGGCTCAGCTGAAAGGTTGCCAGAAGCGGTGGAGCCTGCCCTGGCCTTCGTGGCACCCGAGGAAGGTGCTACTGCACCGGCGTCAGCCCCGAAAGGTTAGGGGATGGGGACCTGGCATGGAAGGGAGAGCCCAGTGCTGGGAGATGGCCTCATGCGATCGGTGGGGAGGGTAGTGACTTGGGAGCACTGAGCCGTGGCTGTCCTGATGCCAAGGCTGGACATTGAGGCTTGTTCTCTCTCCCTAGCTGGGGAATCTTCAGCAAAGCAGGTTCATCCCAATTTTCAGAGCAGCACATCTCAGGATGGACAGCCAGCGGGTGAATGCAGCTCTTTCCCTGCATGTCACTGCACCCAGCGGCCTTCGTCAGCTGCTCGGATGTCTCCCTCCTGAGATGCCAGCTCTTAAACTTCCCTAGGCACCTCCTCTGGTCCTGTGTTGTGTGATCTGCCTTCTCTACAGCTCCACTCGCCAAAGGGTGGCAAAGAGATGGCAGGGCTGGGTGCTCCAGGCCCCTGTGTTGCTTTGGGGCCTCACTGTAGTTAACTCTGACAAAATTCATTCCTAAATTCTTATCTTTTGTTCCTCTGAGTTTGGACTGGAAAATTAGTGGGTCAAGAGCATGGTTTCTTTTCACATCTCTACAAAAACGTAAGCCCTTCAGAAAAAAATGCTGAGTTGATCTCTGCTTCAGCCGCCTCTGCCACCTCCCAGGTTTTACACTGTGTGGCTGGGATGCCTTTGTCCCCAGCAAGGTCTCAGCCCCTGCTCTTGCTTCAGAAATAAAAAGCCCAGTTTTGGTTTGGGACTGATGGAGACACGTTTTCTTGCAGCACCATTCCCTGTTTCAGGACTCAGCCAACCTCCCTGCACAATCTTCATGAAGACAGTGGAATTCCTGATGAAATTCAATGCCATCCAGGTCAGCTCAACGTGGAGGGGAGGAGTGGGAAGGGAGGTTTGGTCTCATTCTCTGGGTTATTACCAAAGAGTTGGTGGCAAGTTCCAGCCAGCCCTCTTCTTGGGCTCAGAGAACAAGCTGTGGGCTACCCCACCTGCCATGTGCAAGAGGGAGCGAAACCACCACTGCCCAGAAATGCAAAACTGTGGCCAGGCAGAGTATTGAGACCAAAATGCGGGTTGGGGACACTGTCATCTCAGGCAGGTGAGCGTTCTCGGGCTGCCCCAGGGGAACAGCCGGGTCAGACATGGTGCAGATGTGCTCTTCTCTGTACATTCGGAGATGAGATGCATTATTGTGATGCTTCCAAGACGCCAGCACTCCTTTCTTGTTTCAGACGCCTGTGTATGTCAGAGTAATTTTTGTGTCACCTGTGGCATGTCCCTGTCCCACACAGTTGTCTCTGTGGGATCTCTCTGACTGCCACATTATGCTGTCTGCCTTCATTTTACATGGCAGAAGGAGCTGCTTAGAGCAAAACAGAACTAGAAGTAATGGAGGTAAATATTCAAAGGAGGGGGGGAAGAAAGATCTCCTGCCTGTTTTCTGTTCATGGGAGTGAATTAGGTGCGAGTCAGTCCTCCTGCCGTGTCTTTTTGGGGTGCCTGTGGTTTGTCTGCTCTCCTCACCGTGCCAGTGTGCTCTTCCTCCCCAGTTTGTCCACATGGCGCTTGCCCACGAGCTGCTGAGCCTTCAGGGAGGTCCCTCCTGCACGTACTACCTGGCACTGGCCTGGACTTGCTTGCTGAAGGAAGACTTCTCCAAATGCCAAGAATGTCTCCGTGAGGCCGTTAGGATCGACCCCACGGTAATTCTCTCTGTGTTTCCGGGATGCAGCATGGTGGCCCGAAGCAGGACGCTGGCCAAACGCCTGTGTTTTCGCTGCGTGGGAACCTAGAGCCCATGCTTCATTTCCACTTGAGCAATTCTAATGCTAGTCTGCAGCAATTTCTGCAGGGGAGGATAATCATAGCTGATGAACCACATCAGCCTGTGGCTGCAGCACTGCCCTCCTCATTACCCCGCTTATTACTTGCCTTCTGTCATCTCCTGCACAGACAGGCGGCATTTCTGAGCGAGGGCTCCTCTCTCCACCGCATCTGCCTTTCTTTTCCCTTTGAACATGTATATCCTGATCCTCTTTCCCTCTGTTGGTGAATCAGGCTGTGTTTCATGAGAAACAAGGCTGCTATTCAGCAGAGAGAGAGGGGGAAGGTGGCTTTGGAGAGTCAGGTTGAATGGAAGGCAGAGAGGGCTGTGAAGCTGACATCTCCCAGTACTCACGATACCTGAGGAGCCTTGCACGGGCCAGGACACCGGGCAAGGAAAGGCTGGAGAGGGCTCCCAGTTCTCTGATGTTATGCAGGCAGCCCACTGACTTGATAATAACTCTGTACGTAAAATCTGTCCTGCTATAATCAAACACCGTTCAGCTCTTCCTGCTGGTTACAGGGGTCCCTGCCCCTCTCCCAGGTCTCTGTCCCTCCCATCTCCCAGCCACGTCTCACTCCTGGCTTTCTCTGCACAGAATCCAAATGTCTGGGCTCAGAAAGGGCACCTGTGCTACCTGAAGAGGGACTTTGGTGAGGCAAAGGAGTGCTACGAGCGAACCATCAGTTTTGTGGAGGATGCTGCGGATATGCACTTTGTCTACCTGCGCCTGGGCTCCATCTACTTGGAAGAGAAAGAGGTGAGGAGCCAGCAGGAGTGGAGGAAGGGAAATTTACACAAAGTAGTAGATTCCAGACCCCAGGCACAAGATGCCATTATTAGTAGCTATAGCCAAGAACGCACGACACAGCAAAACCGTGGAGCGCTCAACTCCTTGAAGCATGGACCTGTCCTGTTCCTTTGTGCAAGGTGCTGCTGGGCCATTCTCATCATCCTGGCAATGAGGGGACTTCTACATGACCCACCCACTTGCCCCCCTGCAGTGCTGCCTCCAGCTCTGGGGCACCAACAGCAGAAGGACACGGAGCTGTTGGAGCGGGGCCAGAGGAGGCCCCAGAGATGCTGGGAGGGCTGGAGCCCCTCTGCTGTGAGGACAGGCTGAGAGAGTTGGGGGGGTTCAGCCTGGAGAAGAGAAGGCTCTGGGGAGACCTTTGAGCCCCTTCCAGTCCCTAAAGGGACTCCAGGAAAGCTGGGGAGGGACTC
The DNA here is from genome assembly GCA_013396915.1 of Stercorarius parasiticus. Taxonomy (NCBI): domain Eukaryota; kingdom Metazoa; phylum Chordata; class Aves; order Charadriiformes; family Stercorariidae; genus Stercorarius; species Stercorarius parasiticus. The sequence continues at coordinate 57,582 of VWZL01000612.1, read as the reverse complement.
TGGATCGGGGAGGGGAGCCACAGGACAAGGGGAAATGGTTTTAAACTGGAAGAGGGGAGATTGAGATGAGATGTCAAGAAGAAATTTTTCACTCTGAGGGTGGTGAGCCCCTGGCCCAGGTTGCCCAGAGAAGCTGTGGCTGCCCCATCCCTGTGGGTGTTCAAGGCCGGGTTGGACAGGGCTTGGAGCAACCTGGTCTGGTGGGAGGTGTCGCTGCCCAGGGCAGGGGGTGGCACTGGGTGGTCTTTAAGGTCCCTTCCAACTCTAACCATTCTGTGATTCTGTGACTGTATTAGTACCTGCCAGCACCGCGTTGGGGGCAGTGGGCAGGCTCTCAGCCCCCCCAGCAGCAGTGGGGACAGTGAGTGTCTGAGCCCCACTGCAGATGGGGTGTTTGGCAAATTGCTGAGGCCGGGGGGCGTCTGTTTGCAGTGATGTGTTTGATTCAGAGAGAATCCTGACCGTCTCTCTCCTGGCAGTTCGGCCGGGCCAAGCAGACCTACCTGCTCGCCTGCAAGAACTCTGCCTCCTGCCTCACCTGGCTGGGGGTGGGAATCGCCTGCTACAGGGTAAGTGCAATCGCCTTCAAGTTGTCCGTGCTTTAATCGGCTCTGTGGCAGGGGATGCAGGTTCTGCTTTTGCATGATCCCGTCATAAAGTAAAGCTTAGCTGCCTGTGAAACCGGTGCTCCTGGCCGAGCTGCCATTGCAATCCCAGCGTGGCACCCCGGGCTGCTCGTAAGGGAGATGTCAGAGGACTGTCACCCTCAGCAGCTGCTCTGGGAGCAGCAATCTGTCCCCCCTCATCCCACTGCCAGCACCTCCTACCCCAGGATGTCACGGCAAGCCCGTAATCTGGGCCTGGGCTTTGCTCCGGGTGCCTGCCTACACGTGACCTGCGTGTCACCGCAAAGGAATTGAGCAGAATGTTAGCAGAGAGGAATCTCGGTGCTTTCCCTGCCCAAAGGAATCCAGTGCCTCTGAAGGGCTGCCAAGGACACCCGGCCACCAGCAGCGCGGTACCTCCCAGAGGTACACATCGCCAGGTTCCTCCAAGGGAATTTGGCTGAGGGATGCAAACGGGGAAGGAACTTGAACTTGTGTTTCCCCCTTGGCCAAACGTACACCTCCCGGGAGGCTGCGGACTGGAGCCGGGGAGGCGAGTGGTGGCCTGGGAGCCTCCCAGGAGCCACCACACAGCCGGAATAGGGATCAGGAGTCACATTTCCCTATGGATCTGGACCACTCGGTTCCCCTAGATGGATGTGAAGGCGTTCCTGCTGCTTTCCTTACAGCCAGGGGCTGATTTGTAAATATGCTGTGTGCTCCCACGGGGGTCGGGAGTCAGTGGGGAGAGGTTTGTGCTCCAGACTGGAGAGCTGGAGGCTGGCATGGAGGGTAACTGGTTGTCTCGGCCCTAAATCCTTTCCCTGCATCCCTATCAGGGAAACCCTGCCAGACGCTTTTCTTGTGCTGATTTCTTCGGCTGTTGGAGCAGACACCTGTTTGGTTCTGCAGCCCTTCCCGCCTGCTGTTTGCCTCTTGTTCACACCTTGCCTTCTCCCTCTCTCTCTCACTCAAGCTGGAGGAGATGGTGGATGCAGAGGATGCTCTCACTGAAGCCAACACCCTAAATAACACCAATGCTGAAGTGTGGGGATATCTCGCCCTCATCTGCCTGCAAGTGAGTGCCCAGCCAGCCACGCCCACCGCCAGCCGCAGTTTTATTGGCGTCTGGTTTGTTGAGCCTGAAGAACATTTTGTAGATCTCATTGGTAAAAACAGTTTGGGGACTGTGCTCAGATGGCAACAGCAGCGCCCTTCCTCGTTGCCCGTCATCGCCTAGGGCACGTCCTTCGTGCCCAGCTTCCCTATAATGTGTTATTTCACCGGGAACCTGTGCCTTTCCCGCAGGATAGTTTCCTCACCGCCTGCTCTCCTCTCCTTTCCCCAGGGAGGACGGCAGCGGGAGGCAGAGCAGTGCTACAAGTACACCCTCAAGGTAAGTGTCCCCGCGGGGTGGGAGGGTGGGCAGGGCACACAGCGCCACACACTTTCCCTTTTAACCTGCAAGTTTAATTCGACGATGGGGCATAGCAGATAGATAGGATGTGTGAAGGCATGGCGTGGGTAAGGGCTTCAAACTGGGAGAGGGGAGCTTCAGGTTAGGTATCGGGAAGCAATTTTTGACGATGAGGGTGGTGAGCCCCTGGCCCAGGTTGCCCAGAGAAGCTGTGGCTGCCCCATCCCTGGGGGTGTTCAAGGCCAGGTTGGATGGGGCTTGGAGCAACCTGGTCTGGTGGGACGTGTCCCTGCCCAGGGCAGGGGGTGGCACTGGATGGGCTTTAAAGGTCCCTTCCAATCCAAACCCTTCTGTGATTCTATGAAAATCTGCCCTTTTTGAGCCCTTGCCCTCATCTCCTGCCCTCCTGTTGCCGCCCAGCTCCGTGCCAGTACCGGCAGAGTGAGGAAAGACCCGTTTCTGTTCCCCGGGGGGTCGGTGGGTGGCAGCCCCCACCCGGCGGGGGTGGTGTGGTGGTGTGTGGGGGGGGTGTGTGCCCTTGGCCTTGCCTGACCCCCCCTCCCCGCTCTCCCCTGCAGCTGGGCCTGCGGAACGACTCCTTGCTGCGGGAGATCCACGCTGCCCAGCAGCGCTTCGGCTTCGGCAACC
>VWZL01000612.1:21210-53941 GCA_013396915.1 Stercorarius parasiticus | reverse complement strand
CAGGGGTGTCACCACGGCTAGGGGGGCAGCTCTGGGGCATGGGGGGGACTTGAGACACGGAGATAATGGGGGCACTACGGGGGCTGAGAAGACTCAGGGGACAGTAATAATGGGGTCCTCACGGGGGCTTGGGGCACGGAGGTAGAGCATGGGTGTCACCAGGGCTGGTGGGGGCTCGGGCCACGGAGGTACTGGGGGTGTCACCGGCTTTGGGGCATGAGGGCAACACCAGGACTGGGAGGACATGGAGATAATGGGGTGTCAACAGGGCAGGGGACCTTGGGACATGGGTGCATCAATGGGGTCCCCGGTACAGGGGGTAATGGGGGGCGTCTGGGCGGGGGGACCATCCCCCCGCCGATCCCGGTACCGGCAGCCTGGCAGCGTCCCTACCTGAACATCTTCAAGCACTTCTGCGTGGAGGAGTGGAAGCGCTCCGCCCGGGAGGGGGACGTGGCCGCCCTCACGGTAACGGGGACACCAGCACCACAGGGTGGGGGGCACGGGTCACGGTCTGGTAGCGCTGACCCCCCCACACCCCGTCACCCCTTTCCATGGTTTCGGCAGGACGCGAGGCTGAAGGGAACCGTCTACCGGATCCGGGGCTCCGTCCCTGCCAGCAACTACCTGCAGCTGCCCCGGACAGGGACGCAGTCGCTGGGACTGGCAGGGCGTTACCTCTACCTGCTCTTCAGGCCCATGCCCCGCAAGCACTTCGTCGTCCACCTGGACGTCACCACCCAGGTATGTGACATGGGGTGGCCTCGTTAAACTGCCCTCGTTAGCTTTGTGGCCTGATTGAAGGCCAACAGTGGGTGCGGTGGTCTTCTGCACTTGGGGGTGCGGAAATTGGCTGGTCCTTGTTGCTGCTGATGGATTGCCCTGGGCTGGAGGTGGTTTCCATCCTGGTGGCATCTCCACTAGGGACAGGGGACACGAGACATGGCCAAGCGCCTTCTCCTATGCAGCATTTCCATGCTGAAGCCACCAGGGTGACTAAAGCTCTGTGTGTGTGTGTCTTGTCTTCTCAGGAAAACCAGGTGGTTCGCATCTCTTTCTCCACCTTCTTTAAGGAGTTCAAATCCACGGCCACCTGGCTGCAGTTCCCCTTCCTCTGCAGGGCAGCTGAGGGCTCATTGGGCGACGGCGTGGCCAGGCGCGGTGAGGAGCACGCGTGGGGCTGCTGGGCTGGCACATCACCGCTGAAACAAATTATTTTGAAATTGAGTTCAGAAGTTGACTCGATGCGTTCGAGGAGGGCGAAGGGTGGTGGTCTCGAGCAGGAGACCCTCAGCAGCTGGAAAGTCGGGGCTGCAGCTCCCGGGAGGGATGTCCACCATCCCTGTTCTCCCGAGCAGTGGGGTGCGGTGTCAGGCCGCCGTTGAGTCCATGGAGACGGCGGGGCTGCTTGTCTGTCCTTCCCCACCCCTGGGCCGCAGCTGCGAGTTTTCCCATCTCGGCACAGCCAAGCCAAGCCTGGTGGGAATCTTGCCTGGGAAATGACTTAACTGTGTTAATCTTGCCTCTCCTGTTCTGCAAGGTCCAAGGTCTGTAGTGTTTTTTCCCATCTTCTCTCTTGCCACCGTCCACTCTCCTCCCCAGATCTCGTGGGAGCCGCCCCCGCTGATGTGCGCTGGACCTGCCTTGTGCTGGACCTGCCCTCCATCCTCTCCCTCTACCTCAGCCGCCGGTACAGCCACCTGAAGAGCGTCAAGCTCTGCTCCAACCTCCTGGTGAAAAACCTCTGCACGAGCGACTTGGTGTTTGACCCAGGTGAGGTGCTGCGACCTCGCGGAGAGGCAGCTCTGCTTTCTTTTGTGACTTGGAGAGAACCTGGTGGGGGGGTTTAAAGTGGCTTTTCTCCCCTTCTGCTCCTCTCTGGTGAGACCTCCCCTGCAGTGCTGCCTCCAGCTCTGGGGCACCAACAGCAGAAGGACACGGAGCTGTTGGAGCGGGGCCAGAGGAGGCCCCGGAGATGCTGGGAGGGCTGGAGCCCCTCTGCTGTGAGGACAGGCTGAGAGAGTTGGGGGGGTTCAGCTTGGAGAAGAGAAGGCTCTGGGGAGACCTTTGAGCCCCTTCCAGTCCCTCAAGGGACTCCAGGAAAGCTGGGGAGGGACTCTGGATCAGGGAGGGGAGCCACAGGATGAGGGGGAACGGTTTTAAACTGCAAGAGGGGAGAGTTAGATGAGATCTGAGGAAAAACTACTTTGCTGTGAGGGTGGTGAGTCCCTGGCCCAGGTTGCCCAGAGAAGCTGTGGCTGCCCCATCCCTGGGGGTGTTCAAGGCCAGAAAGGGCAAAATACTCACTGCCACATTAAGTTTCTACGTGCACTGGTGAATACAATCTCCTGACCTCTGGAGGAAATTGTCCTCTCATTTTCCAGCTGTAAAAGTGAATTATAAGAGCAAAGTTAAATATCTTACTAAGGTTAGAAAATGTTTTTCTGGGGAAAAAAAATAAAGGTGTTACGAAGCCTCGCTTCTCTGAGACCTGTGCTTTGATCTGCTGGAAGAGCTTGTGGGATTTTTTGTCAGAAATCTTGCAAGGTACTTTAGTTTATCCACCAGCTCAGTGTGGCAGAAACGCTTTGGTCAAAACCTTTGTTTCTGCCTTTCATTTTTTTTGGGCTGGAAATCTGCCGGTACCGACTGGCCTGCTGGAAAGCATCAGTGAGGAGCAAGTTATGGCTGCTGCCTTCGCGTTCCTGAAACTTGTTATTTCATAGAATCATAGAATGGTTCGGGGATCGTTTCTCGAGGACTTTCATGAGGTGGTGAATGCATGAAGGAAGGAAGAGAAGAAAATGAGTAAATAGCCTTAACACAAATCACGTGAAACTGCTGAATCACTGAATGGAAAACTAAATGAATCTTGGGCTGGGGGGATTTATAATTCGTTATCAAGAATTTATGCTCTTGAGTCTTTTTTGGAGGTTGTGGATTTCAGGAATATTCCTGTGCAAAGGTGTGTTAGTTTGTCACAGACCTCAGGGTTGTAATCTTTGTTTTTCAGGTGTTCTCAAAGAGGGAAGGGGTTTGTGCCCGGGTGATTTCAATCCGAAGCTCCATGGGCTTTGGAGAACTCACTCTCTTTATCTCCGTCTCTCCGCTGCCAGGTGTGACCTTCTCCGAGGCCCGGCGAGCCAACCTGGCCTGCCGTGGGGTGGCTCCCATGCCGCGGGAAATGGCTTTCCCCGTGCCCAAGGGACAGAAGTGGCACGACCTCTATGACTACATCAGGTACGGCTGCTCCCGAACCCGCCGCGGCTTGGAGACCTCCCTGTTCCCCCGGGAAGGGCAACTTAAGGAATGACAGATCCAGACAAACCCTGGGGACTTGAGTGGAGATATTTTGGTCATCCCAACTCCAGCACTTAAGTGTCATTAAGACATCTACCCTGGTCTAAGCTTAATTGCTGACTGTCGTGGTTTAACCCCAGCCGGCTCGCCCCTCTTTGCCCCCAGAAGGGTGGGGAGAAGAGGAAGGAAAGGAAGGGAAAGGGAGAAGGAAAAAAACCCGTGGGTTCAGATAAAGACAGTTTAATAGAACAATAATAGAAAAGGAAAATAATAATAATAGTAAATGAATATCCAAGAGACAAGTCGCTCTCACCACTTGGTAAATTGGTGAATTGGCACCGTCCTGAACGGTGATGGAGATACTCCCAGCCCTACCTAACCCCATTTATATATTAAACATGATGTCTACGGTACGGAATATTCCACTGGCCATTCCATCGGTCTGCTGATACGTGTTCTTCTAGGGGAAGCTGGAAAAAGTCCTTGAAAAATGTAAGCATCACCTGGCAACAACTAAGCCAATATGCGTTATCAGCATTCCTTTTGTACCAAACCTGAAACCCAGTGACCACTAGAAAGAAAATGAACTCTGTCCCAGCTGAAAGCGGGACACTGATGGGTGATATTTTGGGGCAGAAAAAAGACTGTAGAGCATTCCCAGAGGACACCAGTCCTCTCTCTCAGTGATCTCTCGCTGGGCTTGCTCCTGTGGCTGGCTTAGCCTGTGTCAGTCATAAGTTGCAGCTTATCGCAGTCATTGCCCTGAAGTGCGCGACACCGAGCTAACCCCTGGAAAGGAACGGTGTCAGTCAGACCTGGGAGATGCTTTAGCATCCCTATATTTGGGAGAAGAGGGGGAAACTGGGGGAATCTTACAGGAGACAGCGAAGAGGCTATTGTGTAAGTTACCACGCGAGATTCCTGGGTGCCCGATGATGTGGCCCCTTCCTCTGATTTTGCTCAGGTTCCCATCCGAGGGGTCCAAGCTGCCCTACGACTCCATCCAGAAGATTTGTCCCGGTCCTGCGGCAGGTGGGAAGGTTGGGGACAGCAGCCCCGGCTGTGCCACCCCACGTGGATGCCTTGGGTTTACGAAAGAGCCTAACCCTGCTCCCCATGTCACCCAGGTGGCCAAGTCTCGGAGGACCCCCAGCCTGTGACGCTCACCAAAGCAGTCCGTGACCGACTGTCCCTCATCCATCAGATAACCAGTCCCAAAGCTGTAAGTGCACCGTGGAGGAGGCTGCAACTTCTTCCTTTCTGTCTCCTGTGGAGTTTTCCCCCACGTCTTGTCTTTGAGTGCCTTTATTTAGGACGTAGAAGCTGCTTGTTGTCATTCGCAGCTGATCCAGGCAGGTCAGACCCCTGATCTGGGCATGGTTTGTTGACCCCAGCCCTGCAGTTAATGACTGGATAGTTCAGTCTGACACAGCACAGAGCAGAGACAAGATAAACGCCAAGTACCTCGTAATCTCCAGACGTCTCTCCTCCCTGTCTCAGCTGAGGCAGCAAATAATTGTGTCTTCAAATTATAGGTAGGAAATGATGGCTGGAGACTAAAGGACTTGCTGGGGTGCCCTCAGGGAGCAGAGCAGCGTGTGGAGGCCCCATTGCTGGGGCTGTGGGCAGCTGCCCTCACCCCTTGTTCCCCCTTCCCTGCTGGTGGCGATGCAGGAGCTGGTGCTCACCAGACAAAGTGGTGATGGGCTTCTGGAGAGGGACTGGGGGAAGCCATCCCTCTCACGCTGTGGAGAGGGAGAAAACAAGGAACAGGACCACTTTGTTGTTCCTAACTGCGATGCACCAAGCTGGCTGGATCTCTTGTGGGGCTCTGCTTTGCTGTCTGGAGGAGGTGAACTCTGCACAGGCAACCCTGGGGGCATAGGGAAACTGGCTGGTACATGGCCAAGCTACATACCGACAGGGATGTTCTCCCTCCGTGTTGCTTCATCCTTGCGTGTGGCACTGAGGAGTCACTCTGCCTTGTGCGGAGGGTGGAAGGCACTGGGAGGAGGGCTGATCTTTGAGGCTTTGCTCTTTCTCAGATGCCACGTCGGTGCCCTGTAATTACGAGAAGCATCCCTGAGGTTCACCTGACAGCCCCAGGGTCTCCAGCAGCTGTGCCTGCTGGGGACCAGGAGCTGGAGAAGAACCAGAGACCGTACAGCGCAGGAGACACTGGGCAGTTAGTGGCAGTCGGCAACGGTGGCATCCACGTGTACGCTCACCAGAGGAGCGAGCAAACCATCCAAGCCACCCACACCGGCTCAGAGGAGGTGGGTGAAGCACAGAGGAGTCACAGCCACCCAAGGGTGGCTTTGGGACGCTTACGGCTGATGTTTGTGAGCCCAGCAGAGGGAATGCAAGATTCAGGCTGGAATTTCTGTTAATCCTATGGAGTCCTTTTGCTGCCATTAGTTTTTCTGATTAGCAGTTCTCCTTTCCATTGGTATCTTACTTGCCTTGAATGAGGGACCCTGTGTTTGGATGCACTGACCAATAGTGTCTGATTACTAATTTGTCCAGAGCGTGTACTGCAAGGGCCCTGGCCCAGGTGTGCCATCCGACAGAGAGGAGAGCACAGCCCTTCCCGCAGCAGCTGCCGCTCTCTGGGCATCGCCGGGGTGCTGTGAAGGGCTGGATGTAACCCCCCAGCCTGGGTGGGAGAGGTGCCGAATGCTGGGAAACCCCAGCTCCTCCTTCCTTCCAGATTTGACTTCTCCCATGTGAAATAATTCAATACATCCCCTTAACGGGAGAGAAGGCAAAGCTGCCTCTGTGCTTTAGAGAGAAAGGAGCAATGGGGACGGGGGGGCCTGTGGTCAGAGGACCTCAGTCCTACTCTAGGTGCAACGATGCTGTCTGTTGGGCTTTTTTTCAGAGGCTTTTACCAGATCCCATCCTGAAGCTGAGAATGATTATTGGCTTTGGAGGCTGCAGCACCAAATGGGTCAGTAACTCGGACAGTTTGGGGAATTTACGTGTAATCACAGATTGATGATTTTTTTTTATTATTTTTGGAGGCGTTAAAGGCAGCTGAGTGCCACCCTCCCTGCACTTCTTGATGGGGAAAGTGACTGTGAAGCAGATGGGCCTCTTTTTGTGCATGGGTCTTCTGCCATTGCGATGGTGAATTAGAAATGATGGGGGCCTTTTATATCTCATGACTTCTGCGTTTTAACACATTAAAATTCGAGCCACTTTGTAGGAGCCTGGAGAGGAAGGGCTGTGTTTTGGATTGTTTCCATGGGGCACTGTGCCTTGCAGGCACCCGCCTTGTGGTCTGTGTTAGGGTAAAGAAAGGGTCATTTTGGTTCAGCCAGTTCAAGCATGATTTTCCTTGTATCTGCTGTTCGCGTCTTAGAGATAATTGGTACAGTAAATCCACTGAATTAAGTAGAATGTGGGGTGGGCTCTTGGTTTTCCTTTGCGAGTTAGAAGAGTACTTGTACGGAAGAGCATCATCTCACCTGCACACGTAGAACAGATCTCCTGGTGAAGAACTCTGGAGGTCCAGCCTAGGACCTGGGGCCCCTCCGGAGGATCTGCAGCCCCACCTTGGTGGATCTCATTCCCGTCTCGGTCCTGCAGGCGCTGTGGACTCGGAACAACGCTGCGGTGGTTTACCCCTGCCATGCTGTTATAGTCACCCTGCAGATCCAGACCGGGGAGCAGAGGTTCTTCATTGGACACACGGATAAGGTGAGCGTAAATCTCTTTACACAGCAATGCTGTCATTGTACCCCGGGTGTATCCCCGGTCCCAGCTCTCCTCCAGAGCCTTGAACCCGGCGCTTCCCGCAGGTGTCGGCACTGGCCTTCAATGGGAACAGCACCTTGCTGGCTTCCACACAGGCTGGTCCCCTCGGCGTGGTTCGACTCTGGGACTTCCCAACGGGCACCTGCCTCTCTGTGTTTAAAACCCACGTCTGCTCCCTCTTGTCCCTGAGGTGGGTTTCAGCCTGGGTGCAGGGATGTGCGCAGGTGGGCTAAGCATTGCAGCACAGCAGCTTTGTGCATGATAAATCAGGGGTGAATTATAGCTCTCCTTCAGCCGCCCGCATTTATTGCTGAGACCTGCTGGCAGCTGTCCCAGAACAGCCGATATGCTGCCAGCTCCCTCCTGGGCTTATTCCTCGGGTCTTGCTGTCTCCCCATCCCCTGAACTTGTCTCCTTTTATTCCCCGTTGAGATGCACTTGGGGTAGAAGGAGCTGCATTTCACCAGGTGGCCTCTTCTTGCAGCTTCTCCTACAGTGGAGCCATTCTGTGTGGCGTCGGAAAGGATGGGCACGGCAAAACGGTGAGAACTGAAACTCAGTTTTTGGAGTTTTCCCTGCCTTGCGAACAAGCAAGGTGAGATGGCTGTGCTCCAGATCACATAGCTATTTTGCAGACAAACCTCTGCTCTGGGCTTTCTTAGACACGTTCTTCACTGTAGTCAGAGGGAGATCCCTTTCTTGTTAGCTGCTTAGAAAATACTTCCCTCCTACCCGCTGCCTGCGAGTGTTCGCATGCACGATCCTTGCCTTCAAGCAAACAAATCCTTTCGGAAGCAGCCCAAGAGACCTGATTGGGTTGAGCTTTGGGGCTGTTTCTTGTCCCTGGTGTGGTCCCTGCTGGGGCGATGAAGGCAGCTGTGTGATTCTGCCTGCACCCTGTGGGGATCGCCGCAGGCTCATGCACGGCGATGTCAGCCGCCTCCACAGCTGTTCCGGCCCACCGTGCTGCGGGTGACACGTGTTCGTGTGGTATTTCGAGCTGGAAGGCTTGCAAGCATGTAGCAGAGGAACAAGAATTGAAATGGGAGGCTCAGCACTGACTAGAGCCCCAAAAAACCCCTTTTTTAATAGCATTTAGGGCATGATGTGAGGTTTAATCTTTCAGTTCTGAGCATCTTGGGCAGCGCTGCTGGAAGGGATGCTGGGCAGTGAAGCTGCCACCCACTGATGTAGCTGGGGGATGACGCACATCCCACATGTAGCAGTCAAAAATAAAATTGTTTCATGGGACCGGGGGTTTTTCTTTATCGGGGAAACTGTTTTCATCCCCTGCTCCCTTATTGACAACCCCCAGCAATTAGCTGTGCTGTCGCCGAGTACTGCCTGCAAGGAAAAAACAAACAGCGTTCCGGTTTTTTTTTTTTCCTGGTTTTCAGTGGTCCGTGATCTGGATGGGAGCTGGCGAGCTGGAACTGGGATCGATAGGGCAAAAACAGGATGGGAGAAGGATGGGGTGCTGGGGGGCTGGCTAGGAATGCCACTCCCAGGGCGATGGGACCTCTGAGGTGATGCTGGGTCTGTTTTTAACGCTGTTCTGAAATGCAGAGGAACAAATCACCTGCATTCCTTCACCCACCTCCTCCTTTACTTTTGGGGAAAGGGTTGGACTCTCGTGCCCCTCGTGATCATCACGAGCTGCATCGAAGTGCTGCGAGAGCCGGTGCAGCCGGACACGTGCAACCTCCAGCTCTCAGGGACCTGAGCACAGCTCTTCTGTCTTGGCAGACAGAGTTCCCACTCCTCTGTGGATTTTCTTTCCAAGTCTCAGCCCTGTTGCCAGGCAGCCCTGGGATTTAGAACCTATAATTACGGATGCCAGACAAGTATACTGCTATTAAGCTTTGCAAAGCTGTTGGACTGTCCTAAACCCTCTGTGCGAGAGTGTGGTTTGTTTTTTTTTTTTCTCAATTCTGTTATCAATACTTTGTGCCCAGCTCCGGAGCAGGCTCCTGGATGTGCAGCTGGTCACAGCTGTGATGAAAAGCTCTTTTGCTGCCAAGATTTCCACGTTTGAGCCGCTCTGCCATTGTGTCTTGTTTCAGCTGGTGGTGGTGTGGAATGCTGCTCAGGTGACCCGTGGGGGAGAGGTGGCTGTGCTGGCCAAAGCGCACACGGATGTGGACATCCAGGCCTTAAAGATTGCCTTTTTTGATGACACCAGGTAGCGTGCAAAGAAAATAAATCAAAAACATTGGTTCTGGCATGGCTGAGGGGGGAATTGTGGTGCTGCAGCCATCTGGTTGCCATTCCTGTTCTCGATCCTTGCTGTCAGGCGATGGCCCTTGGGCCACTGACCTTTCAGCAGGGGCTTGGAGGGTCCTGCCCTGGTCCTCACGCAGTCTCTCCCGGGACAGGATGGTGTCGTGTGGCCGGGACAACATCAGGCTGTGGCGAGTGCGGAGCGGAGCGCTGCGCTCATGTCCCATCAATCTGGGCCAGTACCATTCCCTGGAGTTCACCGACCTGGCCTTCGAGGAGGGGCATGCAGCCGAGCGGGAGCCGGAGGACCGCACACTGTAAGGGGCTCCACTGTCGCCCATCTGCGGGGCAGCCTGCTGGGAGGGAGCTCTATGGCTCTTGGCTGCCTTAACATCCTCCTTTCTCCCTCCTCTGCAGGAGCATGGCATTTTGCCTGGGTTTTCCCTGCACAATACAGGTGCCTCCAGGAGCTGGGAGAACCTCTCCCCTCCTCAGCACGCTTGGCTTCCCAAAAGAGATTTGCCTGCTTGCAGAGTAGGCCGAGAAATGGGTCTTTCCTCTTGCCACACTGATGCTTTGCCATATTTAGTGAATCTTTGCCCATCCTGAGGCTTGTGGTGGTTAGCTTTCTGCTGGCAGCAGGAGAAGTCTGGTACATAAGGACACGGAGCTGTTGGAGCGGGGCCAGAGGAGGCCCCGGAGATGCTGGGAGGGCTGGAGCCCCTCTGCTGTGAGGACAGGCTGAGAGAGTTGGGGGGGTTCAGCCTGGAGAAGAGAAGGCTCCGGGGAGACCTTCGAACCCCTTCCAGTCCCTAAAGGGGGCCTATAGGAGAGATGGGTAGGAACCCTGGATCAGGGAGGGGAGCCATAGGACGAGGGGGAAGGGTTTTAAACTGGAAGAGGGGAGATTGAGATGAGATATTGGGAAGAACTTCTTTGCTGTGAGGGTGGTGAGCCCCTGGCCCAGGTTGCCCAGAGAAGCTGCGGCTGCCCCATCCCTGGGGGTGTTCAAGGCCAGGTTGGACAGGGCTTGGAGGAACCTGGTCTGGTGGGAGCTGTCCCTGCCCAGGGCAGGGGGTGACACTGGGTGGTCTTTAAGGTACCTTCCAACCCAAACCCTTCTGTGATGCTCTTGCATATGGACACATGCTTTTTTTGTTATTTTATTTTAATCATCAAAGCCAGACCTTTGTTGCTACCACGTACTGGTCCATAAAAGCAGAGCTGTCGGCTCAGCTGGCCCTGCCTTCCCTGGGGCTGCGTGTCCTGTGGCAGAGAGAGATTTCTTTCTGAAGTCTATGCCGAGCTTTTAGCTCTTTTGCCACATAATCTTTCAAAGGGACGAGAAATAAAACGGGAAGCTCTGACTAGGTTGTAGACTTGTAGTGTGGCAAGGTGCCCTTGGACACCTCGTTACCGCGAAGCAGAATTGCTTTCCATCAGGCAAAGAGTTTTAACAGATGAACCAAGGTGGGTTTTTACTAAACCACGCCGGCACAGCTCCTCTTCACCCTGGGGCCTGTCTCCTCTAACAGCTTTGTCTGCAGCAAGAGCGGCCACGTCTTGGAGGTGGACTACAAGAACGTCTGCGTGAGGAGTGTGCGGCGGCTGCTGCCCGCCGAGCCCCGGGGCTGCCTGCGGCAGGACAAGGCAGGTAGGAGGATCTGCAGGCAGGGAGGAGGGCGCCAGCCAGCACCCCAGCCATCCTCAGGGTCCCAAATGAATTCAAACAAATCCCTAGTTAAAACAAACTAGCTCTTTACATACCGCTAAGGATTATTTTGGGTTGATTAGATAGATCATTGCTAGCTATTTGCCTTTTAAGTGCCGCAAATAATCTTCCTTGGTGCGGAAAAGTATCGTTTTAAGAAAGGAATTTTAGCATTTTAAACGCTGATTGCTCTTTCAGAGAAACACTACTTTTAGAAACATGGAACAAGGTCTTAATTTGCTGATGGGAATCTTAATGTAGAGATGGAAAAAGAGCTCAGCAGACCAACGAAAAAAGATGAATTTGGGGATTTTTTTTCGTTATTCAGCCTGTGCAGAGTGTTTGGGAAATCTTTGTTGCTGTATACCAAGTAGTACAGCTTTCAGCTCTTCCATTAATTTTAACAGCGGGAAAAATTCACTTTCAAGTGTGATTGCTCTGATATCTTAAAATTTAGTGTATAGTTTGGATTGGCAAAACTGAGCTAATTAATCCCGAACATGCCCCTTTGAGGGGTATGTAGCTCCGGTTCTCACTTCATGGGTGAGAAAACGCCCAAGAGGAGGTGAATTGATGTCCTTGGGTGTCCTCCTGGTAGCAGTGCTGGCTCCTGCCAGTGCTTTGGCTTTACACCTGAATCAAAAAAATCCCAGTTTCTGTAGATGTGTATTCTCTCTCTCTCTTCACTATGCTGCAGAGAGGATTTGAGACAGGGAAATTAAAAGGTTTTGTATCTTGGGCGGTTAAGCTAGGAAATCCCTTGCCACAAGATCCTGTTAAGTCGAAAGTATGGCAGGGTTTAAAAAGCAGAAAGAATTTTCTGTGCCTGGTGAGAGTAAGCGGAGTCGCATGATGGTGAAGAGGAGTGCTGGAAAGGGATGGGGGCTGAGCGTGTTTGCAGTCCTGGGAAGGGCGAGCTGAGACTCTTCAGCCGACGCTGGCAGTCGCCATGGGATTCCTGGCATCAGCTTCTGAGACTTCAGCCGCTGGTTGAACCCAAGAGACTCAGCTCTTGGATGGAGGAACCCTCAGTTTGAGGGTTTTTTTGTTTCAAGTGTACAAGGTAGTGTTGTTTTTTGGGCTTTCAGGCCCTGGGATCGCTATAAACAGTATTAGCTTCTCCTCAACCTTCTGCGCCACGGGTTCAGAAGACGGCTACCTGCGGCTGTGGCCACTGGACTTCTCGGCTGTTGCCTTAGAGGCGGGTGAGTAGAGCTGGGACGGGTGCTTCTGAGCCCCACCTCTTCATCAGCCTGCTGCTGTGAGGCCAAAGCTCCACTGCCACGTCTCCTAAAGCAATTCATAGAATCATAGAATGGTTCGGGTTGGAAGGGACCTTAAAGATCATCTAGTTTCAACCCCCCTGCCCTGGGGAGGCATGATTGCTCGAGGACATGCATGAATGAGGGCATCTTGTATGCCTGCTGTCCCTAGGAGTGGCTGGCTTGGAAGTCTTTTACTTCAACAACAATTATTCATGTTCATTCTTGTAACTTGTAGGAGAAAGGCAGGATCTGCTGGGTGAGAGCGGGCACTCCATCTCGATTTCTGTGCTCTTCTATCTGTGAAAAATTAGGGGAGAAGTTGAGCAGCTCACTGTTTTTTGAAACAACCACCATAACAGCAGAGCCCGGGGACTTCTAGAAAGGGCTGAGACTAATTTGTCACTAAACTCAAACCTTGCAAGCATTTAGTCCTGTGGGATGTTTGTACCTGTGTGTGTTGCTTTCCCAAACGCAGATCTGGTTCAGTAGCTGTGCTCCAGCTGCTGCTGCTCCTTTTCCAGGGGGCTTTGCTGACTCTGGTGTCTTTCCCCAGAGCACGAGGCTCCGGTGACTTCTGTCTGCATCAGCCCGGACAGCCACAAAGTCTTGTGCACGACGGCTGCCGGGAATGTTGGTTACCTGGATATCCAGTCCCAGGGCTATAACACCCTCATGCGCTCTCACGAGGGCTCCGTTCTGGCATTCTCGGTGGAGGGGATTTGGAAGCAGATGGCAACAGTATCTCAGGACAACACCATCCGAGTGTGGGACCTGGTCTCCATGCAGCAGGTAGGCGAGACGAGGGTTAGTAGGTGTCTCACACTTTATTAATAGTCTCCCTGGTCTCTATTTGGTCTAGTTACCAATGCTCCACACTTCAGGAGCCCTTAAATGTCATCCCTGAAGCATGGTGGGGGGTACCATGGGCAAGAAATCCTTTGGAAGTATGGAGTTCTGAGAGTTTTAGCTTAATGCATGATTTGGCCTTAGCTTCTGAAGGTATTGTTAAACAAAAATACTTTCTTTTCCTCCACCTTTTGAATATTGCTTTTTAATACAAAACATCATACCCAAGGGCTTTATCTAAATGCCCAAAGACCCAGGACTTCACCGGGCTTTAGATCCACCCAGGCAAGCTCAGATTTCTGTTGCGAGACACACGGGGGAGGTCGGAGGCTGTTTTGTTGTTCGATGTGGCTGCCAGGTAGGGCTTTATCCAGCTTTGTGCCTGCGGTGTGTCTCTTCCCTGCAGCTGTACGACTTCACGGCTGCGGATGAAATGCCCTGTGCTGTGGCCTTTCACCCTACCCAGCATGTCCTGGCCTGTGGCTTCGACAGCGGGATGGTGCGGACCTTCAGCTTGGCAGCCTCCGATCTGCTGGTGGAGCACAAGTAAGCGCTTGCAGTGGGAGCTGCATCAGTGGAGGTATGGGTCTAACTGGGGCTGTCCTGGCAAGGATCCACATCCTGGCTTGTAGTGTGGCCAGCAGGACTGGGGCAGTGATCCTCCCCTGTACTGGGCACTGGGGAGGCTCCACCTCGAGTGCTGTGTCCAGTTTTGGGCCCCTCACTCCAGGAAAGACACTGAGGGGCTGGAGTGTGTCCAGAGAAGGGCAACGGAGCTGGTGAGGGGTCTGGAGCACAAGTCTTGTGAGGAGTGGCTGAGGGAGCTGGGGGTGTTCAGCCTGGAGAAAGGGAGGCTGAGGGGAGACCTTCTCGCTCTCTACAACTCCCTGAAAGGAGGGTGGAGCCAGGGTGTGTCGGTCTCTTCTCCCAAGGAACAGGCGATGGGACAAGAGGAAACGGCCTCAAGTTGCGCCAGGGGAAGTTTAGGATGGATATTAGGAAAAATCTTTACACTGAAAGGCTTATTAAACATTGGAACAGGCTGCCCAGGGCAGTGGTGGAGTCACCATCCCTGGAGGTGTTTAAAAGCCGGGCAGGCATGGTGCTGAGGGACATGGGTTAGTGGTGGGTTTGGCAGCATTACATTGATGGTTGGACTCGATGATCTGAAAGGTCCCTTCCAACCTAGACGATTCTATGATTCTGTGATAATCGTGGAGGTGGGAAAAGTGCTTTTCTGTGGCTTGACAACCCTCACATCCCACCTGAGTGGTTTTCAGGCAGTGACAGCCTGCTGTGCCAAGGCTCTGGTGGTAAAAGTCCAACCTGCGAATGCTGTGAGGGCTTTCTTTATGACTTCCCGGTGGACAGTTGGCCAACAGTAGGGAAGAGCTTGTCCTAGAGAGCAGCTGAACAGGCAGCCCTTGGGAACTTTGGCATGGGAAGCGGAGGATGCTCCAAAGGGAGAGAGAGCATGTCCCATCCGGGGACAGCTGGATTGCTGCGCTTGCTGCTTGGTTTTCCAAAAAGTTGGAGTGTTGATTGTCCTTGGAGCTGCAGGTGTGAGCATGGCGGGGTCCTCTGCCTGCCCCTGATTATTTTGCTCTGATGGATTCCTCACGTTGCTACTGTTTTATGGGGTTTAATGTTTGTTCTCGTCTCCTTTTTCATGTTTTCTGCCTTCTTTCAGGCAGCACCGCACTGTGATCACTGGACTGACCTTCTCTCCAGATGGCAATTTCATGTTCAGCTCCTGTTTGCAGGGAACTCTGGCTCTTTACAGCTGTATAGTGCAGAAAAGCCACGTCCTGAGGGTCCTGGGTAAGATTTTGGGGTTCTGGGTTGTTTTTTTTTTATTAGCACAGACATCCTAGCACCAAAGCCAAACCAGACTCAGCCTACTCGGAGAATTATTTTCTGAGGAACCTTCTGAGCTGTCATTTGTATTTACACCGTCTGTGTGAGCAAACCCTGGTGACTGCCAACCCTTCCCTACCCGTCCTGCTTCAAACGCTCTCAGCTTCCTCTGTGTTTTGATTTGGTGAACAGACTGGAATCGCAGAGACCTGCCCTTTCAGGTTTGGGTTCAACAGTGCGTTGCCTAGAAGTGACACAAGTGTAGAGTCTTCCTATTTATTCATGCCCAAGCCCTCAGTCTTTCCATTTTGTGGATGTGCAGTTTAATTTGTTTAAACTGGATCGTTTCCCTAATCCTGCCTGCAGCAGAGCTGCGCAAAGAGCCGTGCTGGTGAACAGAGAAGGTGGAGAGCTGCAGGCAGGGGAAGCAGTGCAAGGGCAAAGCAGTTTTGAAACATTAATGTCATCTTTGATGTACGCCTTTGAAATGAGCTCTGGCAGCACAAGCTTGGGCAGGGAAAGGGAGCTCCGTTACGCAATATTGTACAAAGAGAAGGATCCTGCCCCAAGAAACATGCAGTTGAAGTAGGTGGAGAAGGAATAGGGGCATGGAGAGATCAGGGAATTTGTCTAAAATCACCCAAGTTTGGTGTCAGTGCTGCAGCTGGACCTTCACATTTTGACTCTGCTCTGAACCCATGTTCTCTGCCTGGCCATGTTCCAGGGACAGAGCGGTGGCATTTGGGTAGTGGAATAAACACAGAGAATTGCTGTGATTTCTGCGACGTTTAGACCTTTGGGTCTATCTGCTCACCAGCCTGACATCAGTGTGGTGGGGTTTGGTACTGACTTCGTTCTGCGCAGGGTTCAGACACCCAGGCTGCAGCTGAGATCTCACACCCGTAGCTCCTTCTCACAGCTTCTTATAACGTTAAAAAATAAACACTAAAATCAATTTTATTCCCTTGACTTTGTCCTGCTCTCCTTGAGAACACCGCACGTTCGGTCAGGCAACAAGCTGTCTATCTAGACCTTGTGTTTGAGGTGGTTCACTGCATGCTTTGGCTGTTGCAGATCAAATTTGTAGCATCTTCTACAACAGAGGTTGCTTCTTTCTCAGGCCGGAACATTAACCCAAGGCTGATTCAGAGCCAGGAGAAGCTGCAGCTACCGGTCAGCAGCAGCATCACAGATTGAGGTGGCTGCAGCGTGGGCTTTGCTCCTCTCTTCACTCTCTCTTTTGCTCTGGTCCTCAGGCAACGTGGTGGCCCGGGATGCTGGGAGCGGTCCGGGTGCCTTGGTGGTGAGTGGGGACAGCCGTCTCCTGGCCTTCGTGGGTCCCTCCAAGTACGTTGTGACCGTGATGGAGGCCTGCTCTCTAGATGAGGTACCCAGCGGGCTCCCCTTGCTCCTGGGGGAGGGTTGGGAGGGGAGCACATGCCACAGGGGAAATTCCCACAGGCTCCATCAGATGAGACAGATCCAGGGCCTTGGGCACCAGCACTGCTGGAGAGGGCCCTTCCCTGCACAGTAGACGCTTGCTCAGGGTGCTTACAATGAGGTTTGTTTTCCATTCTGCGAGATGGAAACAACAAAGTCAAGGTTTCTTCGTCTCTGGCTTCGTTCACCTCTAGAAAGATAATTTGGAGAGCTCTTGTGCAGACCATCAGCTCCAGCTCCTTTTAGTGAGCTGCTCTCCTGGGCAGTAGGGACATTGCCTGGACACTGCAGCCCCCCAGACCCTTCTCTTCCCCTCACTGGGAAGGGAAAGGTCTTGTGGGGGGTGCTCTGAACCTCATGTTAAGGAGAGCCACGAGAGCAATCTTCGGGCTTCTGCGGTATTTGCTCCAGGATGTTTGTTCAGTAGCTCCTTGTTTTATAGCTGCTGAGGGTAGACATCAGCATCCTCGATTTGAACAGCACGGCCTTGGACTCTGCAGTGAGGGTCTGCTTTGCTCCAGTGCCTCGAGGCGAGCTCCTGGTGTCCACTTCTTCCAATAAAATCCTCGTGCTTGATGCAAAAACGGGACGACTGGTGCGAGAGGTAGGACACTATGAAATTAGTGCACTGAGGTCTTGTGTCATGTGGGGCTTTGGCACTTCATGTCACTGTGGGAGGCTAAAGGAGAGACGAGCTCATCCTGGAGTTCACAGGCTTCAAAGAAAGATGCGTGGCAAGCATGTAGCTATCCTGGTGTGGTTGTCCTTGTTTTTTGTGCTGTCACACTCCTGTGCTCTTGCTGAAGCATATGTAAGGATATGAAGTAGCTCAGTTAACACTGCTGGTGCTGTTTCTTGTCCTCAGGTGTCTCCCGTGCACAAGCTGTCCTGTTCTTCCTTGGCGCTGAGCAAGGATGGCAGGTACCTGCTCACTGCCGGCGACAAAGTTATCAAAGTGTGGGACTATCAGATGCGCTTTGCTGTCAACTTCCAGGTACTGCCCACAAAGGGGAGGGAAGGGGGTTGGGGTTGCATTTCTGAATCCCTGGAGAAGAAAGCAGCAAATACACTCTGTGTGACTTGGCCCAGTGTCCCCAGTCCCAGTTTGCCCAGCAGCCCTATTCCCATGTTGTAATAACGCCCGTCACCGAGCACGGGCTGGGGCTGCCAAAATGAGACCCTCTGCGAAGGAGAGAGGTGGGTGTTCATTCTGTGCTAGGGACAGAGCCACCCAGAGAAGAAAATGGCTCACCCGGGGTTTCAGAGGTATTGAGAGCTAGGATAAAACATTGGGGGTTTTCAGCTTCTGCTTGTTTCTCCACACCAGTGTGTTGAAAGTCACCCCCAGGTTGATCAGCCCAAGGTCTGAGCGCTGTAGGTGTGATGCTGGCCTCGGAGGGGATCTTCTGACGAGGAGAGCAGACACTGGCTACGCAGGGCAGGGAGTGGAGTAACCACCATCCTGCTAGAAGAGGCGAGGTGATGGAGAAGTTCAAGGCGTGCTCTCTCCCAGGTGTACATCGGGCACTCGGAGCCAGTGCACCAGGTGGCCTTTACCCCAGACCAACGGCACGTCATCAGCGTTGGAGATGCCATCTTCCTCTGGGATTTCCTGGCTCTGCCTGCGGAGAGGTCACCCCAAGCCGAGTAGGTGCACCGTGCCGGGCAGTGCCTTCCCCTGCTGCGCGTCGCCTCCCCTGCCCCATCCCCTCGGGGTGTAACGCCAGTCCCCTTGCCTTTCCAGGGCTCCTTCCTCCGAGTCCGCTCTGCTGCCGGGAGCAGGTGAGTTTGCCTCCTCACATGAGTTGTGCTGGCCGGCAGGTTGGCAACTCTTCGTGGCAGAGGGTAAGGGTTGGGGGTTTTTGGTTCCTTCCCTCAGCAGGTCAGATAGCAAGGGTGATAACCAACTAATTAGCCCCAAAGGACAGTCTTTAATTAACTAGCACCTCTCAGTGGGAGTCTGCCAAGGAGGGGATGTTCTGAGCAGAACCGCTCTGGGTTTTCTGGCAGGTCTTTCAGCTCTTGCCTTCTGTCTTTCCCTTTCCCTGCCCTCGCTGTCCCTCTCTCTCTCTGTCTGTCCCTCCCTTTCTTGAAGGGCAGAGAAGTGGCTTCTCCTGTCTTGGAGGAAGCTGGAGAAATGAGCTTGGAGCTAACACCGTTGATCAACCCAGGAGGATGTGAGGATCTAAGGGATGAAGGAAGTTGCACAAACCCTTTTATTTTCACAGAAGGGAGCCCTGAGAAGCTAAAGGATGCCTCTGAGACACCTCGGCAGACAGTTCCCCTCCCCTTGTTGTCCTCACCACCCTGTTTGGATGTCAGCTCTGTCCACCAAGCGGGATGTCAAAGTAAGAGGAAACTGCTTGCAGGAAAGGGGAAAACTCATCTTGTTTTAGGAGAAACTCCTTGCCTGGTTCAGCAGCACCCTTGGAGCCATCCCCGCCATGAGCCCCATCCTGCAGGCTGGCAGCCCAGTTTGCGCTTTGCTTCCCCTCACTTGGACAAAGCCAGCCAGAGGTGCTGGGGTTCAGCACCGCTTTATTCTCTGCTCTCCTGCATACACTAAGCTGCTGACACAGCTTCTCTGAGGGCTGTGGTAAATACCCTGCTGGACCTACCCAGGTGGAAATGTCTGCTTTGCCCTCCACCCTAACACAGACGGGCTGGTATGCAGAGCAGGAGAACCACAATGCCAGGATCAAAGGGTCAGTCGCACACGATGAAGCAGTCCTGAAGGACATGGATGGCTCTGTCCTCCCACTAATTGTTTTCTTCAGGTATTTTCTCCGAGTCGGACAAAGAAGAGGAAGCAGGTCTGCCAGGCAGCAGCAGGATGGTGGCGAATGGAGATAAAGACGCCTCAGTCCATGTGGTGGAGTTGGTCAGAAGCGAGGAGCTGCTTGTTGTGAGGCCCAAAGTGGGGCAGGAGAGCTCAAGGTCTCCTGGAGAATCAGCAAACGGTAAATCAGGGGTATTCCCACCTTGTACAGAGCTCAGCTCCTTAGGGGCACAACGTGCACAGGCCTGCATGGCAGCTTGGTCTATCCCTGAAAAATAAAGATCATTGTTAATATGGTACAGATAGACCCAGACACGTGCTCTGAGTTGTGAGATGAAGGGCAGCAACGTGTTCCTTGAGTCCTCAGCACAGGAAAGACATGGAGCTGTAGGAGTGGGTCCAGCAGAGGGCCCCGGAGATGCTGGGAGGGCTGGAGCCCCTCTGCTGTGAGGACAGGCTGAGAGAGTTGGGGGGTTCAGCCTGGAGAAGAGAAGGCTCCGGGGAGACCTTCCAGCCCCTTCCAGTCCCTAAAGGGGCTCCAGGAAAGCTGGGGAGGGACTCTGGATCAGGGAGGGCAGCCATGGGACGAGGGGGAACGGTTTTAAACTGGAAGAGGGGAGATTGAGATGAGATATTGGGAAGAAATTCTTTGCTGTGGGGGTGGTGAGCCCCTGGCCCAGGCTGCCCAGAGAAGCTGTGGCTGCCCCATCCCTGGGGGTGTTCAAGGCCAGGTTGGACGGGGCTTGGAGGAACCTGGTCTGGTGGGAGCTGTCCCTGCCCAGGGCAGGGGGTGGCACTGGATGGGCTTTAAGGTCCCTTCCAACCCAAACCATTCTATGATTTACCAAGGGAAATCAATATAAAGGGACACTTGCGTTGGTCCCCTGGCTTTTTCCCTCCTGCTGTTTCTAGGCACACCAGAAGCCCCTCTTCAGCTTGGAACCATTATCATTTCTAAGTGGCATGTTCTATTAAACCAATGTGAAATTAAAGCTCCTGATGTCTCTATTAATAGACGCACAGCCTCAAAGCTGCAGCAGTTCATGGCGAGCTGCCAGAAGCAGGCAGCTGCCAGCACTCAGCCCCAGGCAGCGCTGGTTGGAAAGCTTCAACATAAAACTATGTCTCCACTGCTCTTGTTAAAGACCTTTATCTAGCTGTGTGGCTTGTGCTTTCGCAGCCATGCCCAAGGCACGCCGCGTGGATGCCCTTAGGCTGTTTGCAGTGTGGTGGGGGAGATGGATTTTCCTCCTTTGCTCCTGGAAAGTTGGTGCTTTTCCTATGGAAAGTTGTGTAGGAACATGTGTGACGCCACAGTATGAATTTTGCCTTGTACGTAGCTGCTGGTCCCGAACCATTCCCAGGCACAGCATCCCATAGATACTGTTTTCTTCTTTCCGTGGCAGAACCCAGAAAGGAGACCAAAAGTCACAAGTCCCAGTGCTCCGTCCGCCCAGATTCCTACCGGCATTTCACTCCTCGCTTTAAGGCATCGGTGCTCCCCAAGGTGAGAGTTCTGCCAGGGCTGGTTCCTTGGGCAGGTGATGAATGGGCATTTTGGAGCGAATTTTCCAAAATATTTCCATTTTCTTCTCTCCTTGAAAGCAGTTTGTCAGGGATGTCTGACACAGCAGAAGGCTGTGCCGCCTTCCAGTGAGACCTGGACAACCTGCAGAGCTGGGCAGAGAGAAACCTTATGAAATTCAACAAGGGCAAGCGTAGGGTGCTGCACCTGGGGAGGAACAACTCCCCGCACCAGGACAGGTTGGGGGTGACCTGCTGGAGAGCAGCTCTGTGGAAAGAGACCTGGGAGTCCTGGGGGACAACAGGATGCCCATGAGCCAGCAGTGGGCCCTGGTGGCCAAGAAGGCCAATGGCATCCTGGGGTGCATCAAGAAGAGCGTATCCAGCAGGTGGAGGGAGGTCATCCTCCCCCTCTACTCTGCCCTGGTGAGGCCGCACCTGGAGCGCTGGGTCCAGTTCTGGGCTCCCCGGTTCAAGAAGGACAGGGAACTGCTGGAGAGGGGACAGCAAAGGGCTACCAAGATGATGAGGGGACTGGAGCACCTCTCTTATGAAGAAAGGCTGAGGGATTTGGGTCTCTTCAGTCTGGAAAAAAGACGGCTGAGGGGGGATCTTATCAACGCTTATAAACACTTAAAGGGGGGGTGTGAGGAGGATGGGGCCAGGCTCTTTTCAGTGGTGCCCAGTGACAGGACAAGGGGTAACGGGCAGAAACTTGACCATAGGAAGTTCCATCTCAACATGAGGAGGACCTTCTTTCCTATGAGGGTGGCAGAGCCCTGGCACAGGCTGCCCAGAGAGGTGTGGAGTCTCTGTCTCTGGAGACATTCCAAACCCACCTGGACGCGTTCCTGTGCAGGCTGCTCTGGGTGACCCTGCTCTGGCAGGGGTTTGGACTGGATGATCTCCAGAGGTCCTTTCCAACCCCGGCCATTCTGTGATTCTGTGAAATACACCCCAGGGCCTGATGTTCAATTAGAAACCCTTAACATTAGTCCCCCTCTCTTCTCCACAGGCAGCTCTTTCCAGACTAGTAAAAAGTGAGTTGTGATCAACTCTTTTTTCTGTTCAGCAAATCTGCATACGTTTTTATTCAAAAGAAATGGAAATGGCATGTGCTATTGAAAGCGAAAGACGAGTGAGCAATGGAGTGATTCATCACGCACCCATATTTGCGAGCAGATGCGTTGGCAGAGCAGGCTGGGGAAGGCAATCCATTGAGCGTAGTGAAGATAGTCAAGGCACAGCTCTCGCTCTGTTAACAAACACAGCAATAATAAAACAGAAACTTAACTCAACATTTTCCTAAGCTCTGCTCTTCGCAGTGCTGGGAGAAAAGCTACGTTCAGCTTGCACCTTCAATTCTCTCCCCTGTCCCTCCACCTGGTAGCATTTTTTCCCCCTCCACTGTCTTCCTATTGGAATATCTCCATCCCCAAGTCAGCAAAACCCACTGAACTCTTGACCAGCAGCTGCTCATCGGCTGGGCAGTCGCTGCCAGACTGTTTTGTGCCCCATCCAAAAGCATCTGCGCCTGGTTTTGCTGGTGCGGTTTCTCTTTTATATGTATAGGTGTGCACTTTGGTATTCATCCGTTGATGCGTTGAATTTGAATTGCGTGAATATTGGCAGGATTTGCATGCTCTGTGTGTGTGTGAGTACGTGTGTGGGCCTGCACGCACGCTTTTTCTGACGTGGGTGTTGAATGTACCTGACCGGGTCATCCTTCTAGAGCTTATTTTAAGCCAGTGTCTGGTTTTCTTGCAGAATTTCTTATCTCCTCCAGCTGGCAGTGAAGTCTTGAAGCTAAAAGGAGTGATCGGCTACAATGGGAATGGCAGAGGGAATATGGTGTGGAACCCGGACACAGGTACCACAGGGAAGGCTCCGGAGGGGCGGGAGGTGTGTGTACTGAGCCAAGGTTACAATCTTGTGGCTGTTGGGTTGGGATCTTTGCTTTAACACAGGGGTTCTTTGTGTTGGTAAAATCCAATTCTTTGCTATTGGCAAATATTAGTTGATACAGGCAGACTCAGGCTTCAGTTGTTGAGCGGACAGAGTGGAAGGGAAAGCTCTCCCAAAGGCCATCTCATCTCCTTTCTCCAGGCCGGAGTGATGCCCAACAGCTTTGCTTTGCCCAGGTTAGGGGACGTGAGATTTGTCCTTACTCCACTCTCAGCCTGATGGGGAGGATGCTGACAAGCTGCGTAGAAATGTCAGCTTTTACATATTACTGAAAAAAAAAAAAAAAAAAAAAGAATTTTCCTGAATTGCGCTGTAGGTTGTAGTGGGTGCTGCATGTGAAGCCTTTACATGAAAACATCCCGTCTTCTCCTCTGCTAGGCTTCTTCGCCTACACCTGTGGCTGCATCATCGTGGTTGAAGACTTGCACTCGGGATCACAGAATCACTGGCTTGGCCATGCAGAGGAGATCTCTACGCTCACCCTCAGCCACGATGCCCGGGTACGAGGGGCTGCTGCTGCCCCGGGATGGGTTTTCTCTGTGTCGCTTTGGGCTAAAGGAATGTCACAGACTAAAATCCCATTTATCCGTTCCTTCTGCCTGTTGCATGGAGACCTGGGGTTATGGGAATAAAATAAGTGTTTTTGGAGCCTAGCTTTCCATTGTGCTGGCTCAGTGTGACAGTGAAGGCTGCTCCCTTCCTGTGGGAGATGCCACCATTCCCTCCTGCCGTCAGCTGAAGGCTGTTCTTGCAGGATTTTCCCAACCGCATCGCTTTAATTTGAGACTAATAGTTGCTAAGACTAACTAATGAAGTGTTCTCTAATTATTTAACAAGGTCTCAGTGACAATATATTGTTCTGTTAGGTTCTTGCCTCTGCCTCGGGAAGGAGGAGTGGAGACTCCCATTGTCAGATCTGCATCTGGAACGTCCAGGATGGGGTTTGCACAGCAAGTCTCTTCCATCACAAGCCGCAAGTACAAGCCATGGCCTTCTCTCGGGATGACAGGTTCCTTATCACTCTAGGTGAGGATACCCATAACGCTGGGTGTGGGTGCAGGAATACACGCTAGAGTAGCTCATGGGAGGAAGATGTGTAATACCTGTGAGACGGGTACCAGGCTCCTGGGTATGAAGCTGTTGCTCGGTAGCCTCAGGACAATGGATAACGCAGCATGTAAAACTGCAAGAGATCTCTGGTCCTCCTGGGAGTAGTGACCACCTGCAGAGACACTCGTTGCAGCTAAACGTGCTTCCAGGGCACTGTCGGCAGCATTTCGAGGGGAAGCACACACCCTCTGCGTCTTGGCCACAGGCTCCCTCCAGCTCCCCTTCAATTCTTTCTCATTGCCCCAGCTAGCTCGTTTTTCTTGAAGTTACAGCTTTCTCCTGCCTCACTAGTGCTTGTCAAACCTGGGTAAATAGTTTGCAGTTACTATATATAGTATCCAAAGGGAAAAGACTTCTTCTGGACTTCTTATTGCTGCTGAGGTGGAGTTGCATAGGAGTAGCCAGGCTTCAAACTGTGAGCCTCCTGCCAGGCGGCGATGCCAGCACAAGCCGGACGCTCAAGCTGTCTGTTTTGTTTAGGCAGGGGACATTTAAAGGACAAATATGCAATTAGTAAGTTCTTGTTTTGCATGAGAGAGGACCTGCGGAGCAGGCAATTTGCTCTCTCTGGGCTGGTGAGTCTGCCCTTGGAAAAAAGCAAGCTCTGCTGGAGAGAAAGAGCTTTGTGCTCTCCATGGAGCAGTGTGGGAGAGGAGTCCTCCTCCTCCAGCGTCGGTCTGGGCTGCAGAGAAAAGCCAAAAGTCTCCACTGAGGTTGTGGAGCCTGGGAAAGGCAGCAGGAGAGCACTGCCCTCCGGAGCTGTCTGGGAGCTGGGGATGTTTTGCCATCACCGAGGCCAGTGCCTTCTGCTGCTACCCAGATATGGTGGCTTCCATCCACAATCAGCTCCCATCTCAGCTTTGACCTCAGCAAAAGTGACATCCCTTTCTTACATCGAGACTGTCGTTAGCCCGGAAGGCAGAGTATCGTTGGAGGGCTTGTGTGAGGCATACATTGAGGTGTGCAGTAGCTCCTAAGGATGTAGAAACAGCAGAAGACCTGCTCTGCCATCAGTTGATGGGTGCGTGCAGGGTGTCTGCTTGCGAGTATTCTCAGGCTGCAGGGTTTCCTCCTACCTTCTTTCATGTTCTACCTAGGGGACTACAGCGATCAAACCATTGCTCTGTGGAATACCTACACTTATGAACTCATCTCATCGAATTGTATCTCAGAGCCAGTCCATGACGTGGCTTTTAGTCCTTTTTCTCACAGAGACCTGGCCTGTGTGGGGAAGGGAGGTGTGATGTTTTGGCTGTTGGAGCAGCAGGGAGCTGATGTCAACCTCAAGGTAAACTTCAGTTTTACCTTCTAAAATTTCTGGTCAGCATCTCTGACTTCTAAGCTTCTGGTGAGTGCGATGGAAGCTCTGCTTCCACAAGTCGATATTGGCTGTCCATGAGTGGCTTTCAGCTGTATTTGAGGCATTACCTGAATAAATTGGGGGTAGGAAAGGGGTTGGTTTTTTTTTTTTTCTGATGTAGGTAAGCACCATATTCTCTTTGATGTCTCTGTTCTATGTGCTCCAACAGGTTCATCGAGTCCCTGCCCCAGACGTGCTAGGGCCAGTGGAGCTGACCTCTCTCTGTTACAGTGCCGACAGCCTTCTTTACAGTGGGACCAACTCAGGCCAGATCTGCGTGTGGGACACCGAGACTAATTGCTGCTTTATGACATGGGAGGCTGACGAGGGCGAGATCGGTGGGTGCCGATGCCCTGGGTGTCTGTCAGTGCTGTAATAAATTCCATGGGAACTCGTTAGGAAAGAATAGCAATGAGCTTGCAGGGCTTTCAATTTCAGCTGTGCTCAGAAAACCAGTTTGCTGTGTCAGATACAAGACGCGTGGGGTGGCAATGGATCCGTGTTTCCCTGGATTTCCCCGAGTTTCTTTGTCAGGGCTGGGGGGTCCACTTACACTCTGTAAAAACGCTGGGTATTGGGCTGTAAAAGACTCCTGCTGCCCTGCCCAGATGAATCAGAGGCCTGGCTGTCAGGAGCACACCTTAGGTCATGGCTGAGAGCGGTGGATATTCACGGGTGCCCTTTATTCCCCCGTGGCCTCCCAGGTGTGCTGGTGTGTGGGCGCGACAGGCTGGTGAGCGGCAGCAACACCAAACGCATCCGCCTGTGGGCAGTGGCCACCGTGCAGGAGCTGAGGCTGAAAGGTGCTGATGCCAGGTAGGAAGCTGTGGCCCCAGTGTCCCCACCGTGCTCGCCCCCATCTCCAGAACGCTCCGTGCTCTTGAGATGCTCTTCCCCTCATCTGGCAGCTCCCAGGACCTGCCTGAGAGGTGGCTTTTCAGGGACAGACAGCGGCTCTGCCTGCAACCATGCTGCTCCTTGTTGCTCTTCATCCTTAGCTTTTCCTCTCCATCCCGTGACTGCTGATTCTTTCTGTCTGGATCTTTTTACTGAACTTTTGCCACAGGTAGCTGAACCCTCTTAATACTGGAAATGAGGGGAGTTTATCACGCCTGAAGTTTGTGTCAGTGGTTTGTAGGAGCTTCTTTTAAGAGAATTAGTGAAAACATATTGCCTTTGTTTCTTCTGTCATGCTATTGCATCCCCTGTTTTCTTTCTTTCCTATAAAAGATGGTTGCAGTGCAAATGTAACGGTAGTCACTGTTGAAGGTACAGGAGCACCTCATCGAGCCATTTAGCTGTAAATACATGACTGGGCTTATTAGAAAATTGCATTTAAAGGAGGCGGAGTGGCTGTTCCAACAGTCGAGCCAGTCCCTCTTGCATCCTCCTTTCCCCCAGGTCTAGCTCAGTCCTGCTAGAACACGAGATTACCCTCGACGGGACAATAGTCAGTGCAGCCTTTGATGACTCTCTAGAAATGGGAATTGTGGGCACCACGGCAGGAACGCTGTGGTATGTCAACTGGACGGAGAGCACAAGCATCCGACTAATCAGCGGCCACAAGAACAAGGTTAGAGGAGCTGGGCTGGGGTGATTTGTCCCACGGAGCAGTGAGTGCTGTGTGTGCTCTCCATGCTCTGGGAAGCCTGTGGGGGCTGCAGAAGCATTCCCTGGTCTGGCTGCGGGAGAGGTTAGGCAGCTGCAGGGCTCGCTAGTGCCGACAGGACACACGGAGGAGTCTAGAGAGAACTCTGCATCCTGAGGAGTCTAATTTCAAGAAGTCTGAGCTCATCCGCTCTAGCCTCAGGTGTTTAACAGCCTCCGCCTGGGAGCAGCGGTGGGCCTTTCTGCTGGAGGGGAAGAATGTTGTTTGCAGTCACTAAGGCTTCATTCCCGAGTGCTGCAACTGCTGCCTGCCTTCTGTGTGCTAGCTGTGCATTCATACTGGATAATGTTTCCTTTGCCTAAAACGTTTAAAAAAAACCAAAAAAAAACCAAAACAGATGAAGAATGACTGGTTTGAATTTTGCTGTTGCTCTGGGGTACCTTTATGCTACAGAAAGATTTCAAATGATAGAGGAGAAGGTATTCTACTTACACCTATGTTGCATAGCGCCTGGTCCCAGCTTTGGGGTTAGGTTTACTGGTTTCCGTTACAAGCCTAGTTGTCAGCCCGAGATCTAAGCACCAAACCAAAGCACCCCACCTTCCTTTAGGTCTGGGGCTGCTTGTTTGATGTGTCCCATGAGAGGGGTCCTAGGGGATGAGAAGGCAGAGGAGCTGATGTCCTCCCAGCTGCGGCGTTTGTAGGGCCCCAGTTCCCCATCTCCATTCACACTGCAGGTGACTGAAGTGTGCTTCAGCCCCGACGAGACTCACTGCGCAACGTGCGGGGAAGATGGCAGCGTGAGGATTTGGTCTCTGGGCAGCATGGAGCTGGTGGTACAGTTCCAGGTGCTCAACCAGGTAATTGTTTGGGGTACGTCAAGATTTTCCTCTTGGTAGAGGGCACAGTCCACTGCTTGGGATTGCAAGGACTGCTGTGTCTTTGTGGAGCAGACTAAAGTTGGATAAATACTTGCAGATGGAGTTTGTAGTGTGCTTGCTCTCTTCGCTGTGTCATTGGGTCTCTGCCCTGGTTGCTTTGCAGAGTTGCCAGTGCCTGGCCTGGAAGCCCCGTCCCGTCGTTGCGTGGGGAGCTGAGAGCCAGCACATAGTGGCAGGCTACAGCGATGGCACCATCCGCGTCTTCAGCATTTCCAGGACAGAGATGGAGCTGAAAATGCACCCCCATGCCATTGCGCTGACGGCAATTGCCTACTCCACAGACGGTGAGGCTGCCCGTTGTAATGGCGGGGAGATGTTGCCTCGGGGATTGCGGTTTGGTTGTGCCTGGGTTACCCTGACCTCCAGCTGCTCTCTGTACTGCTGACCTGCCCAAAAACCTGCAGCCAGGGAGAACCAGAGAACTTGCATCAATGAGCTCTGGTAGCTGCCAGCTGAGTGCGTGGTAAATGGGACACAGGAGGTGTACTGGCAATGGTATAGCAAAGGGGTTTGGGTACAACAAACGTGCCTTTGTGTCCTCCTGCTTATAATCTGCAGCAGCTCTTCTTCAGTGCAGTGTTTTAGTGGGTGTCTCCGAGACATCTCACCTTACCCAGCCCTTGACTCAGATGTTCCCAGCTTCTCACGGTGTTTGGGGACACTGGTATCCCACGATCTTGGACTTTTCTGCTATGGGCTTTTTCTTCTACAAGAAGTGTCCCATTCTTTTCTCTCCTCTGCCCACAGGAGAGATGATCCTATCAGGAGGCAAGGATGGGCTCGTGGCTGTCAGCAGCCCTCGCACCGGAATGACAATCCACATCCTCGCTGAGCACAAAGGCTCCCCCATCACTGTCCTCCAGTGCACCAGGAAGCAGGTGAGACCTCCCCCTCTGCCCCGGTGCTGCGCAGGAGCAAGTTCCCTGTGTGTCACTGCAGCAGTGTGGCCAGATCAGTCAACAAGTTTGCTTCACTGTCCCTCGCCTTTCCTCTTCAGGCCCCCATCCCCGCCAGTAACCTCTCTTCAGTTTTTCCAAGGATGTCTTCAGTGTTGTAAAGCCGCGAGTGTTGCAGGTGCGATCCCGAGTGACGCTGTGCCTGCGGGCGGGGGGACCTTTGTTGGCTGTTGTAGACACACTGCACGCAGGTGTGATGTGTGCCTGTGCCACGGGCTCTCTCACCCCTTAAAAGCAGCCTGGGCTGTGAGCTGTCAGCCCCTGTGCCCCCAAGAAAGGGCTCGGCGTGCTTGCCCCACATCGCTCCTTGGCAGCCTGGCCTCCCGTGTGTAGCTGGTTCCTCTGTGGAGCTAGGAAGACTTGGTTGTGCAGCAGTGTGATGGTTTTAGCATCTCCTTTGTCCTTCTCTTCACGGAGAGTCTTTTTCCTTCATGCAGCAGAAATGAGAATAATTTAGCCTAAATTCTCAGGCTTTAAAATCATCCGTGCTGCAAGGCTGTGTTCCCTGGTAATCCTAGACTTAGGAGATCCTCCTCGGTTTTAGGTGAAGGACTTTGTTAGGGGACATACAATATCTGCAGGCACTCTCCTGGGAGATGGGCAGATCTGGAGGGCGTTTGGGAAAGAGATCTGTGTTGTTCCAGCCAGGTGCTCACCCCTCTTTCAGCAGCCTCTTCTGCTGGCACTTTCAACCCAGAGTGTACCACCGGTTCCGATACCACAGCTTCCTTGTCCTATTTTATTCTAAGTGACTTTAATGGAGGTTAATCCTGGTGTTGATCCCCTACCGCATAAGGCCTGTGTTCCCACCAGCTCTAGTAGCAGTTTTCTTCGAA
Source organism: Stercorarius parasiticus (assembly GCA_013396915.1). Taxonomy (NCBI): domain Eukaryota; kingdom Metazoa; phylum Chordata; class Aves; order Charadriiformes; family Stercorariidae; genus Stercorarius; species Stercorarius parasiticus. The sequence goes on along the minus strand of VWZL01000612.1, from coordinate 24,463 downwards.
GCTTCTGTACTGCCAGAGTTAACAGCATTGTTTTTATCTTCTGTAGTACCGGGACTTTGGGGTGGAAGGAGCTGAGCTCTGGCTGGCCACCAGCTCGGACCGACGAGTCAGTGTCTGGGCCTCCGACTGGCTGAAGGATAAGTGTGAGCTCCTTGACTGGCTCAGTTTCCCGGCTCCTGCCAGCCCTGAGGTAAGCGTGGCACCTGCCAGCCCCTGCCCGCTCGTGGCGTGGGTCTCGACACCAGCCGAGCTGGGGGAGGGATGCTTCAAGGCTCTGAGCGGGATGGGGCCAAAGAGAGCGTGTGCTTAGGAAAGTCATCTTCATAGTATCTTGTCAGTGCACATTCTTGCCTGTCGAAAGGCAGCGGGAATTGCAGCAGTGCCTAACCCCCGGGAAAGCACTGACTTTGTAAGCGCAAGGAGTCAAAAACTGCATCTGCAAAGAGCTGACACCCCCCTGCTACGCAAAACAGAGCGCAGGCAGCAGCGAGCACAGCGTGCAGAAGAGAGATCTAATTATGAGCGTGCTGCTAACTTTGACACTCCCAAAGAGCATGAATATTCAGGGCCAGGAGCCCAGTCCTGGGTTCACAGAGCCACATACTCGAGCCCCGCGTGTCTGTGAAGCTTTGCAGAATGCTTGGGCTCCCACCCAGGTGTGGGATTTGGGCAGCGGGACACCTGCTAGAACGGGAGGAGGGTCTGTATCGGAGAGGATGTGGAGATGGTCCCCAGTACGGGTGACACTGGCATGCAGAAGGGAGCTGGGTCTTTTTTGGGGAGCAAGCAGAGGTGCCTCAGCCTGCCACCCTCAGGGCCAAGCACCGTCCAGGTCCATACAGCAGTTGGGTTCTGTCAATGTTTCTTCTGTTTGTTTCCAAAACGATTGTTTTCCTCTCCATGAAGGAAACTCACTACAGGTCTCCCCACAGTGAACAGGGGAAGGATTCATCTTGCATCCACCACTAAAGATCTATCTTCTGGGCCCTATTTTCTTGTGTTAAACTGATCCATAACCCAATCCCACCTTCAAGCCCACGTAGCAATAATGCCTCAGCGGAAATTCAACCTGTTGGAACCTCACGTGTCCCGCTCCTATGACAGTAAACAATTTGCTTCAGGTTCCCATGGACACTCCCTGCTTCTTTGCCATGAGAATGTCTGAGATGGCAATGCAAGAGGGAGGAAATAGCCTCCATCATACTAATTTCCCACTGCTCGGACACCCGCAGCCCAAGGGCTGGTGTCCCTCCATGCTCTCCTTTTGTCTTCGCTGTGTTGGGTCAGGCTGGAGAAGCTAACCTCAGTTTTGTTCCCTTTGGTTTCCCCCACCAGGGCCTCGGCAGCCTCCCGCCCAGCCTGGCTGCCTTCTGCCCTTGGGAACCTGGTACCCTGGTCTATGTCGGCTTTGGGATGCAGAAGGAAGCCTTGTTTTACAGTCTGCGTAAGAAACAGGTACTTGTGCCCCTGCAGCTGCTCAGGGCAACAGATTTTCTTCTCAGAAAGTCAGAGTCTGGCCCAGGTAACTGGTGAGCGGCGGGGCCCTGCCCCTGCCTCAGGCTGCGTCTGGGCAAGCTGCCAGTCCCTGCTGCTGCCCTGCCACCTCTCCATCCCACTGGAGGGGAAGGTGTTCGCTGTCAGGAGCGCTAACGAGCTCTAAATCTTTGAGTTGAGTCTCCTCTGCAAAGTCGATGCCTCTGGCAGGTTTCCGAGCTCAGAGAGGTGCTGTGCATCTGTCAGCCTCCCCTTTGAGAGGAGCCCTTTAGCCTCCTAACGACTGTCCCTGCAGCAGCTCTGGTCTCCTGCCTGCTCGTTTCTGAGGTGCTGGTGTGTTTCTCTTGCTGGACCGCAGGTAGTTGAGAAGATCTCTTTGCCGTACTTTGCCACATCCCTGAGCCTGTCTCCTGCTGCATGCTTTATGGCAGTCGGCTTCGGTGGTGAGTACCAAAGGCCCTGCTGCCCAGGCTGCCTTGTCCCCAGGTTGCCTTTGGTGGGGAGGGATCTCCCCTTCTTCCTGCGAGTGGGTGGGGGAACCAAGTGTCTTTTTTCCTTGGGAGCTACGGGAGCAGCAGACTGCGAGTAGCTGCCCTGCTCTGGGGCAGGGTATGTGTCAGGCAAGGAGAAAGCTGTGGAAGACTCATAGTTCAGGAACAAGATGCATGAGCTCAGTCCCATTTGTCAACGAGCAAGATTTGTCACTGGAATGACTCCTTGGGGTCCGTAGGGCTGTCTTCATCTCCATTTACAAGTGAACAGCTCTGTGGCTGTGTGAGCTACAGCCCAGGAGGCACAAGGGACCTTCCCCCAGCACTGGGACAGTCAGCACCCTTCTCCTGTCAGGGGCGCTTTGCTCCTGCAGCTGTTTGTATCTGCTTGAGGAGGCAGCGCTTATGTCCATCCCACTCTGACAGCAGCTCCTGAGAGCGGGGTGAGCTCCGTGCCTGCCTCGGCATTGCAGGCTGCAATGTGAGTCTGACACACAGTGTGGAGCTGCCCTGTCCCGCACCCTCCCCATTACCAGCTGTTAATTGCCTGCTTGCTTTGCCAAGAAGCCCTCTCCTGTTGCTTAGCATATTGACTCAGCAGGGGACAGAGGGCCCAGGGGGTGACCGGGGACAGTGCTGATGGCAGGGACAACCCCCATGGTGCTGGAGCCCCCTCTCCCCAGCACTGAGCCCCCTCCTTTCCCCACAGAACGGCTCCTGCGGCTGCTGCGCTGCCCCTCCAGTGAGGCGCAGGACTACGCCGGCCATGATGACACCGTCCACCTCTGCCGCTTCGCCCCCTCCGGCCGCCGCCTCCTCACGGCCTCCCACAGCGCCGTCCTCCTCTGGGAGCTCACGGCCAGTTGAGCCGGCAGGCCCCTGGACCAGCGGCGCCTCTCCAGCGGGGCAGCCGGGCCCCGACTCCCTTGGGCTGGCCCCCCGCTCCTAGGCGAGGCCCTGGTTTAGGCCCCAACCAGGCCTCAGCCTTACCCTGCGCTCCCCGCCCGGGCTGCGGGGGCCGGACGCGGCGGCGGGCCCGTTGGCCAGGCCCGGCCGGTTGTGCGATGTGTTTTACAGACTCTATTTGCCTTTTTGTTTTGTTTTTGTTTTTTTACTAATAAAACATTGAAAGCTGAAGCCGGGAGGTGTGTGTGGGGTGGGTCTGTGCGCCGCCCCCGCCCGCCAGGGGGCGCCGTTCTGCCCGCGCCGCTCTGCGCCGCCGCTCGCTGGTGTGGCCGGAAGTGGCGGGGGGGGCGCGGCGGCGGCCC
>VWZL01000612.1:4847-21195 GCA_013396915.1 Stercorarius parasiticus | reverse complement strand
GAGACCTGACCCGCGCTGTGACGGCCCCGGCAGCGGTGCCGTCCAGCCACCGTTTCTGGCGGTTCCTGCGGGCGGGGCCTTTCCCGTGGGTTCCCTCCAGCAGCCCCCGGGCTGAAGTGCTGAGCCGCTCTACCGGCCTCCACCCCCGAGGCTCCCCGCAGGGCACGGATACCGCCGGCCCCGTCGCCCGCGGGCCGCCCCGCCCCGGTGCCCTGTGGGTGTGATTCCCGCTGGCTACTGGCTCCCATCGCCGTGCCGGTGCCAACGTCTTCCCTTTCTTTCCTAGCCCAGGTGGGGAAGACATCTCTGATCATGGCTCTGGTGGGCGAGGAGTTCCCTGAAGAGGTGAGTGTGCTGGGGGAGCCCTGGCCTGCTGGGTGCTGCCAGGCAGTGGTGGGGTGGCTCTGTCCCCAGAGGCACTGGCCCGACGTGGGGGTGTCCAAAGCACACAGCTCCTTGGAGACTGGTGACAGCCACGGGGATGGTTTTAGTGAGCTTAAGCCTGTGAGGATCACACAGAGCTCCATCTGAAACGGTGTTGGCTCCAGTTTGTGCTGTAATCCCTGACTTGGGGTGCCATCTGCCCCGGGGAGGGGTGTAGGTACCTCCCAGAGTCCTGCTCCCCGCTGCTGCAGCCAGCATTCTGGGGCTGGGGGTCTCTGTGTCCACCAGCACAGCAGCCTGTGGGGCCCAGCCTTGCCCTGCATGGCAGAGCTTTTTGCTCCCCAGCTCCGGCCTTGCTGTGGTGGCAGCAGCACAGAGCCCTTGGAAGGGGCTGAGCCACTCTCCCTGCCCTTCTCCTTGCGTCTGGGGACACACCTGGTGCTTTGAGCTGGGCCATCTGTGAGGAGCAGCGTCCAGCCTGCCTGCATGTGCTCCTTGGGGCCTCCAGCTTGGCAGCTCACCGTCCCATTGCGGTTCAGGTGGGGAATGAGCATTGGTCTGGCCGGCAAGTTTGCTCTGTGCTGTCAGGTGGCAGCTTCTACTGCCTACGAGCAGATGGTGCTCTCTGTGATGTTTGCGCTGGGGAAGCATCAGCGTCGGGGGCCTGGGGGAGGACCGGCTCCACACACCTTCCCATGCTCTCTCAGGAAAGCCCAGACAATCAGCTTAGTGCTTCTGCCAGCTGCCAAGAGGTCAGGCCGGAGAGCTGGGGGAGTGCTGAGGGCTTATCTCCAGAGCTATAGCAGGGGCAGCAGCGCTGACTTGTCTGAAAGCTGGCTTCCTTGGCAGGACTCTGTGCTATCAGGAGCTGTGTCTTGAGGGAGGGCTCAAGGCTGGGAGGCAGACGGAGGTTTCACCGCAAGGACGCTGCGTGTGAGGACTGAACCGTAGTAAACCGAGCCATAGCTGCAGCCTGGTGGGCCCAGAGTGATCTGTGATTTTGGATCTCATCCCACCTGGCAGGGAGGGCACTGGGCAGCTGTTGTGTGGGGATCTGAAGTCGGTTGTCACCTGTCCTCTCAGTTGTGTTTGGTATGGCTGGCTGGAACAGAGTCTGCTGGCTTTGCAGGTGCCCCCTCGTGCGGAGGAGATCACGATCCCGGCTGATGTCACCCCCGAGAAGGTCCCCACGCACATAGTGGACTACTCAGGTAAGGTCCTGTCCCTCCTTGCTCCCTGCCAGCCTCACTTCTCTCCTCCTCTGTCCGGCTGAGGGGAGTGGGAAGGGGTCTCCACTTGCCAGGGGTTGTTAGTGATGGCTCTCTTCCCTATCCAGAGTCGGAGCAGACGGAGGATGAGCTGCAGGAGGAGATCGCTAAGGTGAGCAGGACTGGACGAGGGTGTTGCAGGACAGGAGCTTGTGGTGCCCGTAGGCCTGCAGCTGGCAAGTGACATGTGGCTGCTCGCTCTCCCCATTAGCCACCCGGAGCTGCGCAGGCAGTTGGTTATCTGTGGATTAATGCTATCGGTTTGTTTAGAGGTTTGTTTAATCCTTCTCTGTCTTGTAAGCTGTTGTATGTGGCTTGTCGTAGCCCTCTGGGGAGCCTCCAGAAGGAGAGCGGTGGGGGGCAGCTCACTGCCCACCAGGAGGTGGAGGAGGCTGCTGAGCAGCTGATGTGCTCTTAGCCCCGGGATGTTCCCGACGGACTCAGACGAGGGGAAAAACAGTTGCTGATCTTGGGCGAGACCCCCCTGCTCCCTACATTAGGCCCCTGTGGCTGCCTGATGAAGCAGCAGCATAGAGTAGCCATTTTGGGAGCTGGAGCCCCAGAGAGCGCTGGGAGGGGAAGGACAAGGGCTCCCACATTCCTCAGGGCAGCCGTGGAGGAATAATCCAGCCAGCTGGCTGTGGGGGGGCAGCAGCTCTTCTCTGCCCTGGGATTAACCTCAGCTCTGCACAGAGGACCTCTTGATTACAGATATTAAAACTCTCTCTCTCCTGTGTGTCTCATGTGAGCAAAGCTATTTAATCCCTCCACCTCGGTGGTTAATGGCTAAGGAGGTGGGGCGGCAGGCATGGGGGTCCTGCTCCCTCCGCCCAGACAGCAAGAGTATACAGAGGCTTAAAATGGCTCCGGGAAATCCTGACTAAACCCTTGTGTGTCCTCGGGATTAGCACTAAACTCTCTCCTGAAAGAGCCAGTGATCCCTCCTGTCTGCTTCAAATAAAGCGTTGGTGTTAGTGCTGTCTGCGCGGGTCGGGGAGGGGAGGAGGGCGGTGACTGCTGGCCCAGCACAGGGCACGGGCAGAGCCATCGTGGGGGGACAGTGAGGTGTAGGAGCCGGGAACCGGAGCCGGGTGTCAGGCGTGGAGGCAGATGCGCTCAGAGCAGCTCCCTGGACGGGGGCTGAAGCAGAGGAGCGAGTGTTCACTCTGAGCAGCCCCTTGTAGAGCTTGTGTTGACAGCAGGCGAATTGTTGCTGTCAGAGAGCGTGTGTACATGGCCACACTCATGTGTGCTCAGGCGCCACTGCTGGGTTTCAGTGCAAGTACCACAACAGTGTGTGGGGCCGGGGCTGCCTGGCCATGGGGCTGGTGTGTGGCCACCGCAGGGCTGTGCCTCAGGCTCAGGCTGCCTCCCCTCTGCGGTGGGTGCGCTGCAGGGACTCTCACTCACCACCCTCTGCCGCTTCTCTCTTGCAGGCCAATGTGGTCTGCGTGGTGTACGATGTCACCAAAGAGGCCACGATCGAGAAGGTAATGGGAACCCTGTGGAGCCCTGAGTGGCCCTGCTCCAGCAGCAGACCCAGAGGGTCCTTCTCTGCTGCCACGGCTTTTTGGTGTGGGTGGGTACTGGTGCCCCCCAGCCCTGTGGGGATTTGGGGATTGAGACCCCTGGAAGCAGAGACAGGCTGAGCATAGTCCAAGCTTGCTGCCATGTTGGCTGTTGTCCTCACTTGCTGAGGGGCAACAGGCTTGTTACATCCTTCTGCTGGCATCCAGCATCCCTGGGTCTGCTCTGCCTGCTGGTGCGGGGGAACACCGGGGAGCAGATGGCTGTGGGGCCCTGCTGGCTGCCGTGGCGCCTGTGCTGGGAGCTGTGCAGGGAGCTACCTCTCCCTCCGCAGGCAGCCCTGACAGGCCTTTCCCTGTGCTCACCTTTCAGATTCGCACAAAGTGGATCCCCATGGTGAACGGGGGAGTCGAAAAGGGCTCCAGGTACCGTGTGTGGCATGGTCCGTGGGTGCGGGATTGAGGGATTCTGGAGGCTGCAGGGTGCCCACCACCCTCTCATCCTCCTGAGGTTACTGAGATCAAACCAGCTTTGTGGTGTGCGGCCAGACCACTTGTAGGAGAAGAACGTGGGGGCTTTTCTCCCTCACAGATTTAGCTGAGGCAGAGGGCTACGGGAGAGGATTCCTTCTTCCCTTGATCTGTTCTCAGCCAGGCAGGGAGAGGAGGCTGCCAAGGGAGTATGGGAGCACAGAAGCCGCAATGTGGATTTCTTAGGCAGAAGGCTGCTGTGCTGGATTAAAGGCTCCTGAACATATTGTTGCTGGGTGAAAGCGTAAGCAGGATCAGGCAGTCTGTTTCTCCAGATGGATGCTCCCAGCCGTGGGAGGCAGGAAAGCTGCTGTGGACCTTGCAGAGGAGGGTGGGGAGGCTCCCCAGCCTGCTGCGCGGGAGCACGCGTGGCTGGGGCAGCGCTGAGACCAAGAGAGGGGTGGCCTCGTTCATGCCCTCTGATACTCTGTTTTTCTTCCCCAGGATCCCCATTATTTTAGTGGGAAACAAGTCTGACCTGCAGATGGGGAGCTCCATGGATGTCATCCTGCCCATCATGAACCAGTTCTCGGAGATTGAGACCTGCGTGGAGGTGAGGGAACCGGAGGGTTTCTGCAAACCCTCCCTGAAGGCTAGGAGCACTTGTCTGGGGTGAGCCAGGGAGCCTTCATGCTTGTGGAGATCTGCCCTGCTAACGTTGCTCTGCAGAAGTACACCTGTCTGGGTCTTGAGGGCCTGTGCTTTAGGCTTTCTGTCCTTTGTCTTCCTCGCAGGGAGTGGGTTTCAGTGTCTGCCCACTCTGGCTCTCTAGCTGTAACTGGTGTTGGAGCTACGCGCAGCCCGTGTTGGCTCCAGGGCTGTGGAATGGGCGCAGCAAAGCCAGAGCATGAGCAGGAGGTTTCCCGTTTGTTTTTTTCCCAGTGTCAGACAGACATTGCTCTGTGCTTTGATGCACAACTTGTCTGGCCTGGGGAGCCTATATCGTCCTCCTCCTGCTCCTTGTCACCAGCCCATTGCCAGTCCCTGCTCACAGGGTTTTCTCTTCTTTTGAATCCCCAGTGCTCCGCCAAGAACCTGAAGAACATCTCTGAGCTCTTCTACTATGCCCAGAAAGCTGTGCTGCACCCCACCGCCCCCCTCTATGACCCAGAGGAGAAGCAGGTGGGAAGCACCTCTCTTGGCCCCTGGAGCAGTCTCCTTTCTGTCACAGCGCTCTGGCCTGGTGCTGTGCTTTTGTGTCTGCGTAGGAGGGTGGAAAGTTTGGGCCAAGGCAGCCAGAACAAGGGGAAAATGGTACCCCTGGGGGGAGCCAATGGAGGCGAAAATACCCATCTCCCATGTTTAGCGCAGCCAGCTGAGAATATCCAGGCCAGAGAGATCTGAAAAGACCAGGGGTGTGTTGGGGTGGAAGCTCTTGTGCTCCAGACCATGTGTTAGCCGTGGTGGGAAGGGTCTAGGAGAAACCTTCCCTGTGGCTTGTCCTGCGTCTGACTCCCAGCTCCAAGGTGGCTGTGATACTGGCCTAGCTGGACCAACACAGGACGGGAACCCCTCTGCACGTGGGGTTTCAGGAGGCAGGAGGAAGGGCCGGGCTGAAGGTGCTGCCCTGTTTTTGTCACCGTGGTTGTTCCCTTGCAGCTGAAACCTGCATGTGCAAGAGCACTGACCCGGATTTTCAGCCTCTCGGACCAGGATAACAACCAGATCCTTAGTGATGATGAACTCAACTACTTCCAGGTAGGGCCGGCTGCCGAGCTGAGATATTCCCCAGTCCCTTGTGGAAAGCCCATGGGGTTCCTTTTCCTTCCAATACCAGGCAGAAAGGCTGCCCCTCTCCTGACACAGCCGTCGTCTTTGCATTCAGTACTTCTGAAGTAGTATGGCTAAAGCACCATAGGGTGCATCTCCAAGCACATGAGGATCCACAGGTCTTCCATCTTCACTAAGCTTGGGCTGAGTTTGCTCTACAGTGGGAAGAGCAGGAGGCTCTGGAGATATTGAGAGTCATATGTTATTGGGATGCTGAGGAGTAGGGTCTAAGCCTGTAATCCCTGAGCTGGGTGGATTTTCTCTCCTAGGAACACCATCCCCTTGCCAGGGGAGAGAGATGCTAGCGAGACCGAGGGTTGGGCTGTCTGTGCGCTTTGCTGATGATGACCTTCTTTCTCTTGGGAGGTAGAAGTCCTGCTTTGGAAACCCACTGGCTCCTCAGGCCCTGGAGGATGTGAAGATGGTTGTGTGGAAGAACACTACAGACGGGGTGCAGGACAACGGCCTGACATTGAACGGTAACAACACAAGGGCTCTGTCCCCCTTCCCAGCGAGGGATGGAGGGACCCATCTCCTTTAGCACATTGTGAGGGGCCCTGTCCTCGGGCTGAGCCTCCTGGCTCTCATTCCAAGCCTAATTGTCCCTCTTGTCAAAGCAAGCCTGAACCTGCTGTAGCTAGTAGAGCTCTCTGTCCAAGCAGCTTGTTTTCCCAGGGAAAGTGTGGTCCCAAGGAGTGGATTCCTGAGGCTGAGTGCTTGTTTGGCCCTACCGTGTTCCTGATCTCTCCTGCAGGCTTCCTCTTCCTCAACACGCTCTTCATCCAGAGGGGCCGTCACGAGACCACCTGGACCATCCTTCGTCGTTTTGGGTACGACGACGAGCTGGAGCTGACGGATGACTATCTCCACCCACAGTGCGTATCCTGCCGTGGAGTGGGGTGGGCAAGGTGTGACATCCCCATGGTGCGCAACTCAGGCTCCCCAGCACCTTTGCTGGCTCCTTTCTGCACCGTGAGGTCTACTGTGTTCCTCAGCTGAGGCTGAATCCACACCCTTAGCTCATGGTCAGGTTCACACTCCTCATCTTCCCCTCTGGGCAAGAGCTGACACCCAGGGTTGGCAACAAATACAGTGGGCCTTGGACCTGCCGACTGTGCTGCTGGCTCTGATGTAGGCAGGCAAGGAGGTGGGGAATGCAGGCCTGTCCCTGACTTCCCTTGACATCAGCAAGGGGTTTTTGAAGGCAGTTCTGTCTGTGCCTGAGCTGAGGCAGAATGGTTCTGTCAGCAGCAGCGAGCTGTCAGCGTAACCCTCCCGGCTGATTCTGCAGCTGCTGTCTCTTCTCTGCTCCCTGCCACCCCGGAGGTGGTGATCTGGCAGTAATGAAAGGGTTTGACTTGTGAGCTGCCTCATCCTCTCCCCAGGCAGCAGGCTGCGCGGGGAGGCGACAGGGCCTATGCTGGTGGAACGCACCCTGGGGGTAATGCTGTGCCCTACTGAAGCCCCGGGCACGAGGCAGAGCAAGGGCTACACCATCTCCCCGGCTGCTTGGGGAGCATGGATGTGCCGAGGAGAGGTCACTGTCACCCTCGAGGCCTCCCCACGGCAAGGGGCTGTGTTGGGGAATAGCCAGGCCTGGAGACAACCGCTGGCCTTGACCAGGGAGGGAGTGGGGAGCTGAGTGCTTTGGGGTGAGATCTGGCTTGGCCAAAGACCCGCTCATATGCTGCCCTTCATTCGGGGCTTGAGGAGGCTGACTTGTCTCTCTTCCGACAGGTTCCGCGTTCCTCCCGGATGCTCCACGGAGCTCAACCACTTGGGCTACCAGTTCCTGCAGCGGCTGTTTGAGAAGCACGACAAGGTGGGTGGCGCGCAGTGGAGCTGCCTGGGGAGGGGATGCTCTCAGCCAGTTCTGCACGTTTGAGTGCTCTCCTGTCCACCCCTCTGTTCCAGGGAGCAGACGTAGAGGTAGTGAAGGGCTTTCCTCTGCCACAGCACTCCCTTTGCGGCTTCTTGCCGAGGCTTTGGGAGCGGGAGGTGGCCACAGCGAGCTGTAGGTGGTCTGATGGTGTGCCCAGGTGGCCAAGAAAGCCAATGGCAACCTGGCTTGTATTAGAAATAGTGTGACCAGCAGAAGCAGGGAGGTGATTGTCCCCCTGTACTCAGCACTGGTCAGGCCACACCTTGAGTATTGTGTCCAGTTTTGGGCACCTCAATACAAGAGAGATATCGAGGTGCTGGAGCGAGTGCAGAGGAGGGCAACGAGGCTGGTGAAGGGCCTGCAGAATAAATCTTATGAGGAGCGATTGAAGGAGCTGGGACTGTTTAGTTTGAGGAAGAGGAGGCTGAGGGGAGACCTCATCACTCTCTACAGCTACTTGGAAGGACATTGTAGAGAGGTTGGTGCTGGTCTCTTCTCACAGGTAATTGGCGATAGAACAAGAAGGAATGGCTTCAAGCTGCAACAGGGTAGGTTTAGACTGGACATTAGGAAAAAATTCTTCACAGAAAGAGTGGTCAGACACTGGAATAGGCTGCCCAGGGAGGTGGTGGAGTCATCATCCCTGAATGTGTTTAAGAGTCGTTTAGATGTGGTGTTGGGGGATATGGTGTAGGGGAGAATTTTGTAGAGTGGGGTTGATGGTTGGACTCGATGATGCCAAGGGTCTTTTCCAACCTAAATGATTCTATGATATGATTCTATGGTAGTGGCGTGTCTAGGCCATGGGGTTGTGGTCACTACCCTTGACCAAAGGGCAGCCAGTAAGGTTTAGGCCTTCAGGGAATGGGTCTGAGTTAACATCTAACTGGTGTAGCCCCTCATAGTGCCTGGCTGTGGCATGTGGGGTGGCAGGGAAGGTGGGCACACCTGCCAGCCTGCAGCCACGGACCAGGCACAAGCATCCGTATGGCTGTCAGCCCAGGGGAGCGGGTGCCAGGCTGGAGAGAGGGAGAAAAAGCAACCGATTTGTGCCATTCTCTGCCTTTTTGGAGAGTGGGAGAGGATGGGATGTATTGGATCCTCAAGCACCTGCTTGGACTAGTCATTCAGATGTTTGTGTGCACCTGGGGTACGGCAGCTCTGTGGGCACAGAGAATTGCAGCAGGGAGTCGATGCACGTCCCTGTGTGCCCAGATGTGGGCAGATCCTCTGTGGCCTGGCCCCGTGGCACACCAGCCCGAAGGTGCCACCTTGGCATGTGGTTAGCTGGTGGCCAGTGGCCCAGTGGCTGCATACAGACCTTGGGTTAGTTGCCCTGCAGCATGTAAGGCCGGGATGGACCAATACAGGCTGCTGCAGGGTGGCTGGCCCCAGGCAAGCTCAGGGGTGAGTGTGGACGGGTCCTGCCCAGTAGCAGGGCTGGCACTGGTTCCAGCTGCAATCGCAGAGCAGAATCAGCCTGTCTCTTGTGCAGTGACGGGAATCCCTGGGGCACAGGCTCTTTGCACGCTCACGCAGCTCTGGCCTTGCTTGCAATTGATTTCTGCCATGGAAAGCATCCCTGTGTCATCCTGCAGCAGCGAGCAGGGTGGCTTGTTGTGCTGGGGACCCTCTCTAGACACTGACAATGCTTGCTGTGGCTGCAGAAAGCTGACGGTGTGTGCGTAGGCTGTGTCCCGCCTCAGCTGCCGGCTCCGCTCTGTTTTGGCAGGACCAGGATGGAGCCCTCTCCCCGACAGAGCTGCAGAACTTCTTCAGCGTCTTCCCCTGCATGCCCTGGGGCGCCGAGCTCTACAACACGGTATGCACCACTGATAAAGGCCTGCTTTCCCTGCATGGATTCCTCTGCCAGTGGACGTAAGCTCAGTCCCTCTCCCCTGACTTTAGTCACATTGCTTAGCCCTTGCTGACCTTGTCGGCTTCCCGGTGCTCTCTGTCTCTCCAGGCTTGTGGCTTACCTGGATGTGCGGCACTGCCTGGAGTGCCTGGGCTACTTGGGCTACCCCATCCTCTCGGAGCAGGACTCCCAGACACAAGCCCTCACGGGTACGGCCATGCCCTCCCCTCCTGTCGTGGCTCAGCTTCCTCCTCTCGCTCACCCAGCCTCTCTCCTGCCAGTAACCCGGGAGAAGAGGATCGACCTGGAGAAAGGCCAGACCCAGAGAAACGTCTTCCTCTGCAAGGTGCTGGGAGCCAGGGGCGCAGGCAAGTCCGCCTTCCTGCAGGCCTTCCTCGGCAGGAGCCTGGCGGTGAGTGGCTGCTCCCTCTCCAGCCGTGCTGCGGCAGGGAGTCCTGGCGGAGCAGGAGGCAGAGCCGGGAGGCTTTTGAGTGATCTGCTGCGTGACCACACCTCCCTGCCCATGGCGAGGCCCCAGTGTCCCAGCAAAGGGCTTCATACCCCGCTTTGTGCTCTTGGTGCCGGTTGCTGTGGCTCTTGTGTCCTTAATTTTGCCTAAGGGCATGGGCCCCCTCCCTCTGCTTGTCCTCAGGATCTGGAGGGGCTGTGCCTTTCCTGGGCAGCTGTATCTCCCCAAGGTGATGCTGGCTTTCCCTGCTGGTTACAAACAGCCCCACGTCTCGTGGCTGGCCTTCAAGTGGCTGTTACACCCCAGGGACTCGGGGCAGTGTGAAACGCTCTCCCTCCTCCAAGCACTGCTCTTGCTCCCTGCTGTCTGAGACGGGTGTTTTATTGGTGGCAGGCCCAGAGGGAGAACCCAGGAGAGCCATCCCTCTACGTGATCAACACGGTGCAGGTCAACGGCCAGGAAAAATACCTTATAGTAAGTCAGGGAGAGGAGGGAATCGCTGCTGCGTCTGGCTCACGGCAGGGCTGGGCTATGTCCCCCTGTGTTGCTGCAGTGCCATCCTGGCACCCCTGGCTGCGGCTGTGGTCGTGCTGGCACAGTCTGTGCACTGGTGTGAAAATCTTGAGATGGTGCTGTGCCACGTATCCTTTCCCTTCCTGCTCCAGCTGTATGAGGTCAGCGCCGACTCGAAGTTCATGAAGCCATCGGATGCAGCCTGCGACGTCGCCTGCTTCATCTACGACCTGAGCAACCCCAGATCCTTCAGCTACTGTGCCAGTATTTATAAGGTACCTGGCAGGGGCCCTGTGGGACGTACACCTTTGCGTGGCAGCCTCACATCTCCCAGGGGCCGGTCGCTTACCCCTCGCTGGCTCTTCTCCCTCCTGCAGCAACACTACATGGACAGCCAGATCCCCTGCGTCTTCGTGGCCTCCAAGACAGACCTGCCGGAAGCGAGTCAGCAGCCTGGGCTCTCCCCGACCGAGTTCTGCTACAAGCACTGCCTCCCACCGCCCTTCCTCTTCTCCTGCCATGGCCAGGGGCCACCCGGCGCCACTGTCTACACCAAGCTGGCCACCGCCGCCACCTTCCCGTTAGTATCCTTTCTGTGGAGGAGGCCCTCGGCTGGGAGCAGAGCTTGGGGAGGGGGGGCAGCACCCTGCCTCCGCTGCCATGCTTTTGGTTTGGTTTCTCTCTAGCTCTTGGTGTCGTTTGCTCATCCGAGTCATTGAAGAAAAAGGGCCACTTCTTGCCCTGCTCAGAGAGAGCAGAGCAGACTCGACTCTCTTCTGCCTTGTTTGTGTCCCTGGCAGATTTATTACATAGATCCTGCCACAGGAGTTTTGATTTTTGAAGCTTAAGATGACAAATGCTGAAGGGGAGTAGCCAGCCTCGTTTGCCGAGGCCCGCAGAGGGGGGTGGCAGCTATTTTCTCCTGATGAGGTGAATCACGGCGAAAAAGAGGTCAGTGAAGCGAGACCTCTGTTCACACAGGGAGGAACTGCACCTGAAAGGGGCTGAGTAACAGGGTAGGGCAACAACCAGGCCAGTCCCGAGCAGGGGATGGGGGATTTGGGAAGGAGAACACCTCTGCTTGTGGCATCGAGGGGCGGAGGGGTCTGAAAGCTGAGGGTCGGCGCAACACTGGGGGCAGAGCCCTCCCGGGAAGAACGTGCGGGTGCGTTGGAAGCCAGGATGGGATTACTAAGTGAGTGGTTTTCCCTCTAGCTTCTTTTTCAATAAACAACTTTATTTTTAGAGCTGACACTCCCCCCCCCACCCCCCCACCCCCGTGGTATTAAAATTTAAATATTCTTAATATATCTTAGGGTATGTGGTATAAATAAATAACGGCGTAATGGAGGGCCAGGGATTGGCTGTTTTCCCCCGATTTAGTGGAGAATGAATAATGGATATGTCTTTCCTCCTCGGAGAGGAGCACATTGATGCAGGCCAGCACGTGTTTAGGAAGGGAATTTGTACGCGCGGGCAGGACTGGGCCCCTTACCTTCCCTCGCTGCCCTTAGGTCGGTGTCTCCACCTGCATCCGCTTCTGGGTCTCCTTGCACTTGGAGTTGTAAAAGCAGCTTGACCTAGAAAGGAAGATACATACCTCCTTGCTCCTACTAATTATTTAGGTGTTGGTGTGCTATTTCCAGACCATGGGAGGGTAAAGCCACGCATCTGTCCCGCCAGCGGGGCGGGAAGCCATCATTTGGCTTGATGATGATGATGATGAGCAACGGGTGCTCTGGCTTGCGGGGCGGGGAGCCTCTTGGTGCTCTCTGCCTTCAGCTGGGCTGTGGTCACCATCTGTCCCCCAAGGGACACCCCAACCTCCTTCTTGGCAGGGTAAAGCACTGTGGGCTGTCGGGGAACCTGGCGTTGGGACAGCCCTCTCTGTGCCCTTCCCTCACTGCCCTCTTCTCTCTTTCCTTGCAGCCACTTGAACGCCATGGAGCTGGGAGCCGCGTCCTTCTGGCTGCGGGTGGCTCTGGGGACCGCGGTGACTGCTCTGGTAGGGTTCACGCTGTACCGCGTGCTAGCCAAGAACAAATGAGAGTCGCCCTCCACCCTGTCTTCCCCGTGACAGAAGCCTCCCTGTCCCCAACGACGCCCCGGTGAGGGGCCCTGCCTCAAGGTGGTCCCTGGTGGGAAATCCTCCCTCTCCCCCCAGCCTGGATTGCAGGACCAGTGAAACTGGACTTCCCAGCACCAGCAGGATAGGTCCCCTGGCACCTGCCAGTCTCTGCCACCTCCTGCCCAGCCGTGGCGGGGGGGCCATGCAGCTCTACCTGGCGGCTCCGCCTCACCAGCAGCTGGAGGATCATCCCCATCTTTTATTCTGTTAATATTTTTTTTTTTAACGTTCGTTTTTAAGCTCAAACGTGAGTGTTTCAGTATCTGTTGGGCCGGGCACATCCCTTCCCCGGAGGGCTGTGCTGGTACCCTCAATTCGGGGGCGGGGGGGAGGCAACACTCCCGGAGACGCTGGGGCCTCCAGCAGCAGCAGAGCTGTGGAATGGGCTCACGGCTTCAGTCCCCGGGGACACATGTCCATCTTCTGTCCCTGCTTCCCTCAGCCAGCGCTGGGGAAGGCAGCTGTGGGGGGCCAGGTGCTTACACCCCCCTGTGTTTTGGGGTCCCTCCTGCTGGGACGCTGTGGCTGCAGCCCCCAACCCCGTCTGCGAGGCAGGGGGGAGCAATACCCGGCATCTCTCTCAGGCGCCTTCTCTCTCTTGTTTCTGCGCAAAAATACTCGGAGCCCTGCAGCGTGCCAGGCTCTCGGCCCGGCTGCCCTCCTCCCCTGCCCGGCTGCGTGGCATGTCCCCTCCCTACCCCCTCCATGGCCACCAGTATTCTCAGCACCCCAGTAGCCTTGGTGAGCTAAGGAGGCCTGCGAGGGCATAGGGTGCCCGCTGCGCTCCTGAGGGCAGGCCCATGGCCTTTCCTGGCAGTGCCATCGCTGAGCTGGTGCCACGCCATGCCATAGGGCCTGTTCTTGTCCTGCTGTCCCCTCGGTGAGGCGCTGGCTGCGCCAAGGCTGTCCCGGAGCCCTGGGCTCTGGGCGTTGCATCTCCTGGTACCACTGGAAGCTCTTTCCTCGCCGGCCTTAGCTGCCAGGCAGCTGCCATGACTTCAGCCCAGCACAAATCCGGCGCCGGAGTCCCGCAGCGTCCTTGTCTCCGAGTCCCAGAGAGCAAGGGCAAGCTGTGCTGGCCTCCCTGCTCGGCTCCCCCCGACCCCTGGGGCTCCCATTCTGCCTGGGGGAGGGCCCGGGTCCGCTCCTGACTCAGTGACACTCGCTCTTAGGCATTTGGAGCACACTCAGGGTAGGTTTATTTGCAGGCAGCTGGTAGGGCAGCGCCGAGGCAAAAAGCTGGAGCTCCTTTTCTGTATGTTTTGTCTATTTTAAACTTTTTATTGTGGCCTGGAGCTGGTGAGGGGGGTGAGAAGCCGCAAGGGAGCAGCCAGCATCTCTTTACGGGGCAGACCCAGGGTGGTGTCCCCATCCCGCTGGTGCCTGGTCCCCAGCACTGAGCGGCCAGGGCCAGTCGGGCACCAGCTGCCATCACCCTTGCTACTGGCCCTGGTGTTTCCGTGTCCCCACCCGTGTCTGGTGCTCTGACCCTGCTCCCGGCACTGCTCCCTGTCTGGCAAAGCCATACCGTTTTAGGGGGTTTGTTCTCTACGTGAAAATAAATTTTTACACACTTTCCACTTGCCCGCCGTTGTCCTGCGTCTCCTGGCTCCTGCGAAGCCCGGGTCCTCCCTTGGCTGTGGTGTGAACAAGGCAACCCCCAAGGGCCTGGGCTGCCCACACAGTTTTGGGGACACTTACAGGAATTTAGGGCAGGAGCTGAAGCCCAGCCCTGGGGGATGAGGCCCAGGGTTCTGTGGTGCTCGGGGACACCCAAGCAACAAGTGCCATCCAGCAGGGAGAGACAGGGAAGGAGGTGGTGGGTCCCCGTGTCGCTCTGGTGGGATCTTGTGGGCAGAGGTGGCTGTCCCTGGTAGCGGTGGCGCTGTGTCCCTGTCCCCACACAGGGTTGGGGGCTCCCCGCTTCCCTGCAGCCCCCTCCCCCCCGCAGCTCCGGGGGCTGTGCCACCTCCCCTCCCTGCTCCCATTTCCCCCTGGCAGCTTCTCCCTCCGCTATTTCTGTCTCTGCAGGCTCAGCTGCGGGTGCTGGGCACTGGGAATGTGGGTGCAACTGGGGAAAAGCCTTTTCCCAGCACCTCTCTGGGAGTGGAGACCGTTCCCACCATGGCAAACCGGGGCATCCAGAGGTGCCAGGGCAGGAAGGGAGCGTGGCCGGTACCTCCGTGCCTGCAGAGGAGGCCATGCCAAGGTGTATGGGACACGCGGTGCTCCCTAGTGAGTCCAAACCAGGCTGGGCCCCACGGGAGCAGCACGTCCACGTGCCGCCGCACGTATTAATAGTGCCGGAGCCACACGCACTGTGTTGGGGTGTCCCCAAGGAAGAAGCCTGGGCATTGTCGCCGCTGCCTGGCATCTCTGCCTGGCGTCACCGCAGCCTGCTGCCACCCAGGCATGGGGACAGCCCCGTGCCACAGCTGAGCTGTGAAGCCCAGAGCCCCCCTGGCACTCGCAGTGGGGCTGAGGCCAGGGGACTGGGGACATGCCACCCCGCATGGGGACTCGGGGGCAGCAGGTCTGGCCCCGTGCCGCTGTGTGCATCATGTAAAGGGTGCCAGCTCATGGTGCCCGGTGCCTGGCTGCCCCGTGTGCTCCGTGCTGGGGCAGGTGCCAGCACTGGAGGCACTGTGTGTCCCATGCCATCCGGAGCACCCATGGGGGACGTGCCCAGACCTCGGCCAGCCTGCGGGTGACAGGGTCAGGGTGCGGGAATAGTTTGCAGACACCTGAGTCAGATTCCACAGGTAGCTGGTGCTGGGATGCTGGTATACCCATGCTGGGATGCAGGTGCTATCCTGGGATGCAGATACCCATACTGGGATGAAGGTAACATACCAGGATACAGATTCCTGTAGCAGGATACAGGTGCTGTCCTGTGATGCCAAAACATATTCCAGGATGCAGGTACTGTACTGGGATGCAGGCATCATGCCGGGATGTGGGTACCAGTACTGGAATGCAGGTACTGTAAATGGAATGTGGGTTCCAGTACTGGGATACAGATACTGTACCAGAATGCAGGTACTGTTCTGGGATGTGGGTACCAGTACTGGGATGCAGGTATCAAACTGGGCACCAGGATGTGGGAACTAGTACTGGGATGCAGGTGCCAGACTGGGATGCAGATACTGTACTCGGATGAAGGTACCAGACTGGGATATAGGTACTGTACTGGGATGTGGGTACCACCACTGGGATGCAGATGCCCATACTGGGATGCAGGTGCCATACCAGGATGTGGGTACCAGTACCAGTACCGGGATGCAGGTACTGTACCAGGATGTGGGTACCAGTATCAGGATGCAGGTACCCTTACTGGGATGCAGGGACCAGTACCGGGATATGGGTATTGTAAATGGAATGCAGGTTCCTGTACTGGGATGCAGATACCCATTCTGGGATGCAGGTACCGGGATGTGGGTACCAGTACCAGTACCGGGATGCAGGTACTGTATCGGGATGCAGGTACCCTACCAGCATATAAATACCAGTACTAGGATGCAGGTACCCATACTGGGATTGCACGCAGTTGTACTGGGATGCAGGTACTGTACTGGGATGTGGGTACCAGTACTGGGATGCAGGTACCATACAGGGATGAACGTAGCTGTACCAGGATGCAGGTGCCATACCAGGATGCAGATACCCATACAGGGATGCAAGTAACCACACTGGGATACACATACCTATACTGGTAGCTGTACTGGGGATGCACAGAGCTGTACCGGGATGCAGGTACCGTACTGGGATGTGGATACCCGCACTGGGATGCAAGTACCATACCAGGATATGAATACCAGTACCGGGATGCAGGTACCCATACCGGGGATGCACGGAGCTGTACAGGGATGCAGGTACCGTACTGGAATGCAGGTACCCGTACCGGGATGCGGGTACTCGTACAAGGATGCAGGTACCATCCCGGGCTGCCGGTGCCCGGTTCTCCCTCCTGGTGCCGTGTCTCGGGGCGGAGCGGGGCGGGTCCCAGTTCCCCTCTCGGC
>VWZL01000611.1:480327-505863 GCA_013396915.1 Stercorarius parasiticus | reverse complement strand
CGCGGGTGTGTTGCCGTTCAGCTTCTCATAACCTTTGTTTTTTTCAATTTTGAGTCATCATGCCAACATTGGTATTGCACTGGCACTAAATGGTGGGCAAAATTGTTTCCCTGAGAGCAGCAGAAGAGCATTTGTTGGTTCTAAAGGTGAACGTTTTTTTTCTATATATACATTTACAAAGCTCCCCGTGTAGAGGGTTGGGTGGCACAGCGGGCTTAGTGCGATGGTCAGAGATCAGACCCTACCATAGGTCACAAATGCAAAGGATGTAGGTAGTCTTGAGAGGCACTCGTGCTACAGAAAAACTGAAACCCTTGGCATGATTGACAGCCATTGCTTGAGAAGTCTAGGATGTGCGTGCAGACAGGAATCGGAGCTGCAGGTTGTGTTGAAGGAGCTTTGGCAGATCTGGACGTGGGTCTGCAATGCCTGGCTACACTGATCCCAGCTGTAGGTTATCCATTTCTGCCCAAACCGCCACAATTTCCATGAGTAAAAATTAACGAATGAGGACTAACAAGTTGTGAAGGGGAAGAAGCTATTGAAGTAGTTGCACGCTTAACTTTGTTTATTCAAACTTGGCATTTTTTCCACGCCCTTTCAATTTTTATTAGAGTTTTTCTCTGTTTATTGTGAGACTTTATTTTCCTACAGCTAAGCAGCAAACAAAAATGAACTTTGTTTGCCTCTGGCCTTATCCACAGAATGGCCCAGCAGCAAGCACTGAGGTTCCGTGGCCCAGCTCCCCCACCAAACGCAGTCATGAGAGGCCCACCGCCTCTCATGCGACCACCTCCACCTTTTGGCATGATGCGAGGTCCTCCTCCGCCACCTCGCCCTCCTTTTGGACGTCCTCCATTTGATCCAAACATGCCTCCAATGCCACCTCCAGGAGGGATTCCTCCACCGATGGGACCTCCACATTTACAGGTAATGAATGGGAGATTCTCTTCATTTGTTGAGTTGGGATTTAGGGATTTTTCTTGTTTGTTTTCCCGTGTGGAAATAGTAAGAGGAGATGCTAAAATGGATGAAAAAATTAGCAGGGCATGACAAAAACATAAGGCTCACACATGGTGTTACGAAACTAATGCATACCTGTGGTATGTAAATGCAACTTCTGTTTAGCTCCTTGAGGCGATTCTAAATTAATCAATTATGCATTTAGGATAGGCTCACCAACAGTGTCTTTGCTGCAGCCTGATGGTGTTGGTACCCTGTGGCCTTGCAGAATGCAAGATTCAGCTGTGCTTGGATTTCTGAAGGCCTGAAAGCAGGCGTGTGAAGTACACATCAGCCTTTGAGGGTTGTCTCAATTCTGCCTGCATCCTCTTAGTGAGGTAATGATGGATGCGCACAAAGACTGACAGGGAAGGTACAGCTGAATTCCGTGTGGGTTCCAGCATGAGCCACACCTGCCATCACTGCTGTAGTTTGTTATTACTGATCACCAAGGGCTTGGGCAGGTAGCAATTCTGAGAAGCAGGTATATAATCATTGAGGAGGTGTGTTTTGTTTCAGCACTGTGTTCAGGAGGGAGCGTTGTTTGTAATACACCAGAAATTGTCAACACCCTCACAAAGGAAAACTTAACACTTGGAAAAATGACTAAGAGTAGTCTCAGTTTTTGACTGGAGCTGCTGCAGGTGGCCCTTGTGCTCTTGGCAGAGGGAGAATGGTCTTTATCTTATGTTTATTGTTGTTGTGTTTTGTGGTTTGTTTGGTTTTTTTTAAAACTTACAGCATTCCTAGCATCTATGGGGATAGTGTGAGCCTGTTGGGTTCGAGTAAGGTAGATTTCTGTCTGTATTTCATGGTGATGTATGTTTAAGTTCTTTTGCCTACTTTTCAGAGACTCTGACAGTTTCAAAGGTACAGCACATTTGGGAATAAGAAATGTATTGTTTTAATAGCGTTGTAGGAGTACGGTGCTATTGGGGCAGTGTAATTACTATGTGGGACTGCAGGCAGGCCTGTCAGGAGGTGAATAGTACTCTGTGGTTTATAAATAGTGGTTTAAATCCACTAATTGTAATAGAATAGTGAAAGCTTTAGTGCTGTGAAATTTATTTTAAAATGTAGGGATGTGGGCATGATGGAAAGACAATATGCTGATATAGGTTATTTCATGGGATTCTAGGCCCTGCTTTGCATATGGTTTTTGGCAGCAGGGCTGTGGGAACTTTGTTCCACATTACTCAACGCAGGCTGATTCACTGTGTCGTTCCACAGATAGCTTTGGGGGAAATGGAGGGAGTGGGATGAGAGGAAGCAAAGAAGCAGTGAGCACAGGAACAAGGACTTAAGCTGAACTTCATCTGAAATAAACTAACATCAAATTGTAGTTTAATTTTCTGTGCTATCATCATTCCGAGCACAAGATTTCAGGAGGAAAGCAGCGCGTGTTCTCCGTAGCAGTTTTCCCTGCATCTTCTCGAATGTAAAGTGTGTTGTTAGAACTTGGACTGCTCAGGGAGGTGTGAAGTAGTAGCTGTTCATTTTATTGAAACATTCTCAGCTGAGCAGAAGTCCTGTGGAATTGATTGAAACAGAATGTTTGAGGGATGTAAACAGTCCCTCTCACCTTGTGCAATGTCATCTTTTCCTTCTGTTCAGTACTTGGTGCCTTGTTCTATGCTATGTTTTCATGCTCAAAGCTTAAGTTCATTTAAGACTATTTCCACCCACAGTGTCTTTGTTCTGGTGCTTTATGATCCCATTTTTCTTCTTGGTGTTAATATTCATGTGCCTATGCACTAGCTTGAAAGCTCTGAAGCAGTGAAGAGTGTGAGTGTGCAGGGGAACTGGGACTGAGAGGGGAGAGCAGGATCTTGCTGCCTTCTTACAGTTTCAAGAATTGGCCAGAGTTAATTTGAAGCCCCAAGCCTAGCTGCTGCTGTCTCCTTCACTTGTGATTTGTATTCTGAATGTGTTTCAGCTCTCAGCTCTTATATCATAGCTCTTTTATCATGCCATGCAATAAGCATGTCTTCTACAACTCGTTACCATACATGGAGTCCATGCACCAAGTGTGTCTAAATTGTTCATGCCGTGTCAGCACTGTGCTCTGCTTTGCACCGAATGTTTGCTTTTTAGCTCCTCGCCCTGCTTCTGGTGCAAGGGGGACATAATGTTGAAAGGTTCTGTGGTAGAAACAGAGGAGGGGATGTGCTTATAGTGGAGCTGAAGGGTGTCCTGGACCCTGGCATCCCCTCCTCACTCCCAGGACTGCCCTGGAACAGCCTAACCCCCACCCCTTTGGAGTTTTTTTTGGTTGGGGGTTTTGGGTTTTTTTTTGAAAGCAGCAACAGCAAGCAAAAAGTCAGCTTTACTGGATTCTTCTTACAGATTGTAGAGAGGTAAAGAGAAAGATCACCTCGTGGCCAGGTGGAGGAGCTGTGGAGAAGAAATAAGGAAGGAAAGAAAGGCTGTAGTTACCTTAATGGCTTTTTTCTTTTCTTTTTTTTTTTTTGTTCTTTCTGTGACACTGGATTTCCTGCACACATCCTGGCTTCAGCAGAGCCCTAGTCTTCCTGCATTTCTGCCTTTCACTCTCGGGCCTGGCAGTTAGAAACGCAGAGCTGGAAGTTTTTCACCAGTGAGCTCTCTTGGTATTGCCTTTGTGAAGAGGAAATCTTTTGCGTAACAAGTTCAATAGAACTGGGTGATGGAGATAATTAGGTCAGTTGTAGGTGTATGCAGAATAAGTTAAAGAACTTGGTGAATTTTTCAACCGTCTTTTTTATAGGGAAGTATTCACTATACATGTTATGCACAGGACACTTCAGAACTGTACAAATAAACAAGTAGAATAAAACACCTTAATGTACCTTGAATTAGAAAGCAGGCATTCAGGCTTTCAGGTAACAGTGGTGTGCAGGGCAAGCCTGCATTTCTTATGTTGATGCAGTAACGAAAATGTAATTTTTTAAAATTTTTTTTAATTAGCACTATGTAGGATTTTAGTTAATGGGAAATTGAGAAGCATAATGGATTTGGATTGTAATAAAATCTGCTGCTCTGCTGTGCTAATAAATTGGATGCTTGCTTGTAATTTTTTTATATATATATTTCTTTGCTCTGAGGGTTGTTGTGTAACTGTTTAGTGGTATATTTGATTCACAGCTGGGGATCTCTGAGCGGCAGTTATTCAGGAACAGTTCTTGCGTTGGGATGTTCTCGCCTTTTCAGGAGAGGAGTTTTCTCTAACCTGACTTTTTTTCATGCCACTTCTTTTTTGATGCTTTGTGTTTATGTTAGCATCTCAGCAGTGAAGTGCATACTGCAGCTGTTCTGCCATAGATGGTGGCTTGTCAGGAAGCGTGTTCTCTGAGCTGGTAGTGTTAGGTTGTTAACGAAGCTCTCAAGACTGGTAGAGTTAACCCTCCTATAGGTGTACTGTCTATTGATGCTGTAACAAAGGAAAACTCTGCTTGAAAACCATAATATTATCATCATTGTTATTGTTATTATATGCCTTTAGAGACCACCATTTATGCCTCCTCCCATGGGTAGCATGCCACCACCTCCTGGTATGATGTTCCCTCCAGGAATGCCGCCTGTCACTGCCCCTGGAACACCAGCAATGCCCCCAGCTGAGGAGATATGGGTAGAAAACAAAACTCCAGATGGCAAGGTAAGATTGTTACCAGAAACAATGAAGTAATGGGTATTTACTGCTGTTGTGAGCATGTTGTCACACATAGTCTTGCACTGTGGTAAAATCCTACACTCTTGTCTATTCTTTTATTAATTATTTTTAAACCAGAAGGAAACGGACCATTTGTAAACGCTCCTCCTCCAGATAAGCAGTTGTTTGACAGTTATATTCTTAAATTGTAGGTCTATTTCTATAATGCGCGTACTCGTGAGTCAGCGTGGACTAAGCCAGATGGGGTGAAAGTTATTCAGCAGTCAGAGCTGACGCCGATGCTGGCTGCACAGGCGCAGGCCCAGGCACAAGCAGTAGGTGCATCCACACCCACCACCAGTAGCCCTGCGTCTGCAGCGTCTCCATCCACGTCCTCCAGTACTCAGTCCTCCACAACCTCCACCACAACCACAGCCACTTCAGTCTCACAGACCATCTCCAGTGAGTAACTGAGGTTTCCTCCAGCTTTGCGATGGTGGGAAGCAGATGGTGGGGATGCTGCTTTGGGGAATTACTGCAGCAAAAACTTGGTATCCAGGAGGAAGTTGCTTCAACATAAAGTGGAGTATGAGTTTAAAGTACAGTATTTAATCCAGAAGAACCTTGCATGCAAACCTTCCCCCCCGAATCTGAAAGAGCTACTTCAGGAGAGTAACACTAGATCAATATGCAACCCTTTTTCTTTAGGTCTTTATATATTTTTCTTCTGCTGTTATCACATCATCTCAAAGCTACTATGCATCCATTTCCTTTTGACTGTAGATAAAGCTAAATTGTTTTTAAAAAAGTATCTCACAAGAAAAGTTAATCTGAGGTAGAAGTTATAGCTGTAGCAATTTCCTCTTTGTTTCCAAAATGGCATCTGTTTCTCTAAGAGCCTGGATCTGTGAGTGCTGCTCCTGGGTTGCCCACAATTGTTGATTGCAGACTAGAGCTGCTTCTGGTGTATTACTTTTATTAGTGTTATTCTTCTGACTAAGCCTCGTAAATTCCCATTATCTAGAGTTGCACAAAAGAGAAAAAAGAAAGTCCTTAGAGCCATTATTGTTCGAATAATAGTCTGAGGGTTACAGCTGTTCACATGGGCTGAGCCTTTGCTTCTAAGGGTTTGCCCACTGAGGGAACCTCAAGAGAGAAGGGGGCTGAATTTATGCAGCGTGCACATAATGCATGTTTAGACGTGGTATCTGCATATAATAAATAGTATGATTTATAGTACGCTTTGGCATATCCGTGCTAACAAAGTGCCTCTACTGCATCTATACAGAGATGTCTCTTCTGTGCTATTTGCACGTGAGCATGTCGCCAGCAAACAGCGAGTGAGATCACCTAGCATGAAGGAAGCAAGGCACACTTGCTAAGGAGCAGCTCGGTTAGTGTCAGCATCCTCATGCAGGGCTACCCAAAGCACAGCACTTACGCTGATCAGGAATCCTGTTTGACAGTCTTGGTCATCGTAGCTGCGCTGGCAGAAATGTTGCACTGAGTCAGGCCAAAGAGTCTGCAGAAGATGAGCAATTGCTGAACTGTTCTAACTCCAGCTGTAGTGTGTAGTTACATCCCCTGGAATTATTGCATCTTTTCCCTGTAACAGGTGAGACAAGTCAAGCTTAACTCACCATTTAACCCAAACCTGAGAGATCTGTCTGTAAAAGGGAGTCACGTTTAGGTAACCCTCGAATTATGCTTTCAGTTAACACTGGAGGGAGGACAGATCATTGGAGTAGCGCATAATTTGTATTGCTCAAAGCATTTTAGGGTTTTTATTTAATTTGAGAGGTAACTTAGTACTGTGTCCAGCTGCTTTGTTGAAATCTGGTCTACTGTAACTGTTTTGCTGAGTAACAAGAATCGTGCAGGAGGGGAATGTTAGCTTCGGGCCTAACGCCAGGCTTTTGAGAACTGATCCTGGAATAGCACTTTATGCACCTTCTCTGAAGCAAAATTTCCTAATATCCAGCACTGAGAGTCTGTCCCACTTCTACCTGTTCTACCTGCTAAACTTTGTCTTTGCTTTCAAGAACTGTTACTGTTGGTGTCTGTCCCTAGGTGACAAAATTTTATCATTTGAAATACTTTTTATAACTCTTAGACTTGGCCTGTAAAAAAAAAAAAAAAAACCAAAAAAAAAAAAAACCCAAAAAACCTGGGACTTCTGGCTGAGCTTCCTTCTTGTCTGGTACTGATTTGACTTAGGCCTTTAAAGAAATCGCATACTGACTGTCTGCTCTGTTTCCCTAAATTTTAGGCAGTGCTAAGAGCTTTCACCCTTTCTGAAACACTTAACAACAGATCCAAAATCTTTATTTATATATGTTAATACTGGTACATTATTGGGGATGCTTCTGGTAGTCATTAAATACTGAAAATGCACAGTATGCCCATATATAATACGGTCATAAATTGGTGTGGTTTCTTTTTTTTTATTAGCTTATTTTTACAACAGTTTCTCTTCCCCTCCACCTAATCGTACAGTGTAAACTTGCAAGGCTGGTCGATGAGTTTAATCGGTCACATCTGTAGTGCTTGCCTGTGCTTTAGTACGCAGCACTGTTTATTCTCAGCAAAGTGCTGATTTCAATCATGCTGCAAGGATTATGGAATTGAATGCTAGTAGTGTGTTTTCCCACTGGGAGGCACTGAAGACCAAGGAAGTTCTTGCAGCTTCTGAACAAAAATATTTTCCTTTTCCTTGCTTATTTATACATTTTTTAATTGGCATTTTTGCATTCTTGGATCACAGCTTAATAAGCATAATTTTAGCCAGGCTGTTGTCATGTGCATGCTGCTGCCGTTATTGTTAAAAAGCAGAACCTGTGTTCATTTAAACATAAGAACAATCTTTTTCCATTTGAAACTCTCTGTAACATTCCCTTTCTATTTTTCTGAACAGGGATACAGAGGCTGTATTTGTCCTTCGGTACACCCTTGCTACTATCATAGAGACTTGTTAGGTGTAAAGAATGGGACAAAGTCAAATTTGAAATTGACTTTCTTTGTGAATATTTAATTTACAGAGAAGGCAATGGGTTTTTTTGTCCGAGAGTGTCTTCCTGCTGGTTATATCTAAGCGTATCTGCTTATGTGATGTCTGTTGGGAAACAGAGAGCCAGTATGTTTGCAGCAAATATATTGTAGTGTCTAAGATACAAGGTGTTCTTTGTGTTTTTTTATCAGCACCTACCACACAAGACCAGACCCCGAGTTCGGGTGTTTCAGTTGCCACACCATCAGTCAGTGTTTCAACCTCTGCTCCTTCTGCTACACCTGTGCAGACTGTACCCCAGCCAGTCCCACAGACATTGCCTCCTGCAGTTCCTCATGCAGTACCTCAACCAACTGCAGCAATTCCTGCTTTTCCACCAGTAATGGTACCTCCATTTCGTGTCCCCCTTCCTGGCATGCCTATTCCACTTCCAGGTAAATTGGCAAACTGTAATTGTCTTGTCCGCTACATGTCCATGTTGTCAATTTGTTTGCACTCATGTGTCCACTGTGTACGGAACTTGCCTGAATCCTCTCCGCTCAGAGTATTTTTTGAAAGAATTCAGGGTTAGCAGACAGACTTTTTAATTTACAAAGAACACAAAATTTTTTTGACCTCTAGTTGTGCGATACACATATCAGAAAACAGCTGCATTTAAGCGTGTAAACGTTTTTCTTCTGGATGATAGGAAAATTGCACTAAACACTTCTTAATCTCATGGCACATGTCTGTCTTGTCATCCTATTTAAAAAAAAAAGAAGTGAGCTTCTGGGCAGAATATTGTAGCACTATATTCTACTAATTGCAATACTGCTATAATTTTTTCTGCTTGCTTGATTTAGACCTTAAGTCTTGTGCATAAATATTTATTAGGACATGGATTGTAGCTGAAAGAAAGTAAAAGAAATATAAGCAGGAAAATTTACCATTCAGATGCATTACCCCTGAATGATGATAGGTGTTTGCAGCTCTCAGTTATGATGCTGAACGCTTACGCAAAATGTTGAGGTTGAAACTGAGGACAGTAATGAAAGGCATTCAAGATGCGAGGGTATTATTCAGAGGCTTTAGGTGTAAAGACCATTGAGAAGAAATCTTAGATGGCAGCCCGCTGGTTCCTAGGTAAATTGTATTTTCTTAAGTTTATATAAAATATTTAGATACTTAAGGAACTGATTTTAGACTGGGAAATTTTGCTGTTTGCTGCAGAGGTCCTGAGAAGTTACTAAAGCCACTCATTGCTTAAATACTCCATTTTAGTTTGCATGTGGATACAGTTGAGTTCCTCTCCTAGTACCAAAGTGGTTAACGGTTTTTCAGCGTGCAGTAGCACTGAATATATACCAAGAGCTGATGATTTTCTGTTGCAGAGGACAATTTGAGACTGCAGTTGTATTGGATACAAGTTAGTTTCTGATTAAGAATTACAAAGAAGCAGCTCTGAGCAACATCCTCACAATTTTTGACTCTTTGTACAAGCTGAGTGAGGTGACTTCTTTCCTGCTGTCCTTTTAATGCTTGATCCAGCCTGTGTGAAGGGAGGCCTTTACCTTCCATCAAATTGGTTGGATGGAATTTAGTCCTTTATAGTGCTGCTTTGATAAATGATATAAGCATCGAAGTAGTTAAAATGGGTATTAGTTCTGCTAGCTAGAAGAGAGGACCAACTTTTAGGGTAATCTTCTAAAATAACTGGGTGAAACTACTGTAATCTGTAACTTGCTTGAGAAGGAAATTGCAGTGTAGTACTCACTGTTTTAAGACAGGAAAAACAATACTATTCTGAACATGATATTAAAGGCTGAACAAAACATGGATAAAGGATAGAGGGAGAATTCTGCTGTTGTATATTTGTGAGGTTTGGAAGAAGAACAAAAAGGGTTAAGCCCTAAAGGTGGTCAGCTGAATGTCCTTAACTGCAATTTCTGACATTGCCAGCGAGGGATCAGTGTAGAGTGGAGGATCCTTGTGTATCTTGAAGGATGTAATCATCTACTCAAGTGTGAGCTGTCAGGTGAGATGTGGATGGTCAAAGCAGCAAAGAGGGCCAGTGAAAATGACTGCGCTGGGCGTGTGCTTGGGTTGGGTTTTTATAAGTTCTCAGTCAAGGTTTTGTGAGTAGTGCAATGCAGAAGTAAAGACAGAGCAAGAACATTGATTTTTTTCCCCTTCTTAAACTCATTTTTGAAAATTATTTTTTCCAGAACTTGCCTGGTAGCAAGTTTTAGATGTGTCCTCTTCCCCTGTTCTCCCAGTGAGATGAGCCTTCTGGGTGTAAGCCTTAGTAGGTAGGAAGGATACCAAGCAGGAATGTGCGTGCTTCCACTAACAAGTCCAATATGTCATTTTGCCAGATTACAGAATAAAATCAGTCTACTTCTTTCGGCTAATTCTGGCTTGAGTTGGTTGTAATGGTCTATAAACACTGTAAAGGAACAGGAAACCTTTAAAATACTTTACAGTAACAAGAAACTAAAGGGAAGTCAAAATGAGTTCCTGTCAGTAGAAGGTGAAGTCAGAAAGGCTCACAGAGTTCCCTGTGTAGGTGTTTGGAGCTTTTAGCAGCAGATACAGCACCAGCCCGATTGCGTTCAGGTTACAGAGACAGAGCTGAACAATGCCGTTGTCAAGTGATTTCAAAGTTAATCTCTGTATTATACTATAGTAAGATGGAACAATGGAAGAGTTGATTAGTGATATCTTATAATCTCAGAATTTAAAAAGTAAGTCTGCTTTCTCTTAATTCATACGTTAAAAGTCAGTTGTATGTTTGAGAATGAACTTGGCAGAGGACACAGCTTGGGTATTTGCTACGTCTTATCTGCGCTGCAGTATCTCTAATTTCAGTGATCCCGCAGATGGCATTATTTATACTGACCCAGTTTTAAGACATGCTGTAACTTCCTTAACAAAACGAATTTTCAGATTCATTTTCAATTACATAACATGAACACACACACACACCTCACCCCACCTCCCCCCAAAATTTAGACAAACACTTCATTCAGTGCTGTTTGAGTCAATGTTTTTGTGTCTCAATTCATACTTTTTTTTATAAAACTAGTTTTGGATTCTTTCATTGAAATTATTATTGAAGAACATTACAATTTTGTCTTCTCACAAATATTTTTTTAAATAAATTGGCAGTATTTTTGTATGCTTTCCATATGAGATCTCTAATGAAGAAAAATAGAGATTACTTTGGTTATAAACACAGGGGTTTAATTTCACTTTCTGCTGGAGGATTTCCACCTCAGATGATGGAAATGGAACCATTTAAGGGGAAGTTCTCTGAAGTATTTCAGTTTCTGAGTGTCCAGACTGGACCAACGTAGAGAAAACTTTTAGTTTCCTTCCATACCCTAAAATGAAGGTTTTTAGAAATGCATTCCCTTGCCCCCATCTAATTTCCTACTAATTTTGTGTCTAGTTGAAGAGGATTAGACACTTCCCTCTTTGTGGCCTTTCTATGTCATTTCTTCCGAGCTGGAGAGCGGAACAGCGCGTGATGCTGCCTTTTTGAGGGCCAGTTATGGTGCTTTTACAGCATTTTTCAGCTCGTGACATTCTTGATAATGAAAAATAAAGAAAATGTTCGCTGCCACTGACCTCGCACAGCTTTGTGTACCTCTGTTTGCAATTCCTTGCGTTTATTTCTTTTCCCCTCCCCTCCTTTTGCCTCCAGCCTTTCTGTCATGGCCCTCGTAACCCCAGCTTTCCCTGCGGGCTGAACGTGGCTTCCCCCCCTGCCACGCCTGGCTGGTCTGACCCCTTCCAATCTGGCCCCTGCCCTTCCCACTGCTCTCTAAACCCAGCAGCAGGCTGGAAATTGCAGGGACCGTCCGTTTCACCATGCTGCCGCCCCTCTGGGGACGTGGCCAAGCAGGGGCTGTCGCTGTGAAGCAGTACCACCAGTAGAGTATTTTCCCCTGGTGCTGCCCTGTGAGGAGAGCCAAGTCCCCCTTCAATGAACTTAAACCCCTGAGTCTTCACTGAAATACCTTTTTTTAATGACATCCCAACAATTTCCTAAACAGCTGTTTTGATGTAGACACAAACTGTTGCTGCAGCTTAAAATTAGTTTTATATTTGATCTGGCATAAAATGTTGGAGCAAAAATAATTCCCATTTTCTTGCCGGAGGCTTTCTCTCGGCCGGCTGAAAATGGCATCTAAATTGCGGCAGGAACCCGTAGCGTCCCCACTCCCAGTGGTAGCTGACGTACAATGGCAGCTTTCCAACATGCTTGCTTGTCCCTTTTGCAGGTGTAGCAATGATGCAAATAGTCAGCTGCCCGTATGTAAAGACAGTCGCTACCACCAAGACCGGTAATTTTCAAAACCATCTTAGTTCGTTTTGTCTGTAAGTTGGCATGGTAGTGAATGTTGTTGTTTATCTTTTATTTATTTATTTGCTTCCCCAATTGAATGAATATCTATACTTTCTTTTCAAAACCAGTATAAATGCAAATATCATATTTGGCCAGGAAATAACTTTCCCAAATAACTGTTAGCGTTAGCTTATTTTATACGAAAAATCCAGTAGAGTTTTCTGTAATCACTGAGTTCTGTAATAACTGTGACTCTCTTCATGCCCATACCTCTTAGTTATTAGTTTCTTGTGTGTGGATTTTTGTTTTTCCTACTTCCACATGTATAGTGACATGATTGTGCTCGCATGTTGGTGTGTGTGTATGTGCGTCTTAGTATAAACTTTCATTTCTCAAATTGTGCATTTAAGAAAAGTCACTTACTGAGAATATTTTATGGCAATGTGTAATGTGTGCTTTTCCATTAGTTAAAAAGATAGACTTTACCATATAACACTAAAGGCTCAAAATTATGATCTTGTAGTTCTAGTGCTATCCAATTTGTTTTTCTAGAACTTGTCATTCAAAATATGTTCAGTATATCCGTTTTCTTGGAATGAGTAGAGGAGTAATAGGATAATGTAGCATTCTGGCTTTCTTATCTTTGGATTTTTACTTACCATTTTCTTTAGGACTTAAATGTTTTTTCCAATCAGTCCACAGTACTAAACAAAATCTGAAATTATTTCATTCTCATCAGTGTTTATCCAAGGCTCAGAATTAACGTTAACTTTTTTTAAGTCAAGATTTAAGATTTGTCAGAGTTCTGCTCTGTATTATATGGCTCAAATTCAAGCCACTGTCGTCTTTTTTCAAGAGCAACAGCAATATCTCTTAAAATGACAGCATAATTGAACAGTGGAGTAGGGTTTTTAAAAAATAATTATTTGCTATAGAGATCCAATAAAGATTTTTTTTTTTAATAAATAGAGCACTTAATTTTGAAATATTAAAGCAAATGTCTGAAAATTAACAAGCTTTGTGCTGTGCGGAATTGCACATTAATTAAAATAAAAAACTTTCTAATTGGCCTCGTAATATGGCATTGTAATATGATTGTAAAACACAGGAAGGAAATCTAGTAACAATGTATCACTTTCCAACTTAATTTTTGAAAACAATCTTTGTATTTATTTCTATAGGTTGATTATTTGTAAATCAAGTCAGTAAAGCACTAGGGTTTGGTTCTTAGGTAGTTCATTGTCACTTACTGTTTTCTTTCCTCTTCTTTTTTTCTTTTGTTTTTTCCCCCTTCTCTGTCCAGGTGTCCTGCCAGGCATGGCCCCCCCCATCGTGCCCATGATCCACCCCCAGGTTGCTATTGCCGCGTCACCTGCTACCTTGGCCGGAGCAACCGCAGTCTCCGAGTGGACTGAGTACAAAACAGCCGATGGAAAGACTTACTATTATAACAACAGGACTTTGGAATCAACGTGGGAAAAACCCCAAGAACTGAAAGAAAAAGGTACTTTTTTTTTTGTTTTAATACAGCTCTATTTGCTGTATTAAAAACTTTGCTTAGACCATTAATGGTTGGGCTTGAAAATGCAAATGAGAATATTTCTAATCCCTTATCTCCCTTAAGAATATTCTGAAATCCTGATTATTAGTCTATTTGAGTCGGAAAGTTATCGTTTCTTTGTTTCCCGCTGTATTGGACGAGTACTTGGTTGTAGAGTTCCTTCCGAGTCCTGTGACACTTGGGTAAACACGTTTCCACTCCACTAGAAAATAAGAACTTTACGTACTTGGGTGTTTGAGAAGATCCCGATTGCAGAGGGATAGAAAGCGAGGGGAAATTCAGTTATCCTAAAGACTGTAAACCAGGAGAGAATAAAGATATTGAAATGCTAAATTTCATATCTTCAAAAACTAAGTATATAAACAGATGTGGAATATGAGAACAAAATAAATTACCTGCCCCTGTCCGCAGCTCTAAGTCGTATTCTAGTCTGTGACTTGTGTTTAATTGAACCCACGTTCTATCCACGGGTGTTGTTACATTGGAGAGAAATTGTTCTGTTATTGTAAATAAGAAAGAAGGGGCAAACTTCCCATGGCTTTTATTCAGTTTATAAAATCTTTTAGGAAAACAAATCCAGTTGGACCCAAATAGTTCTTCCTTTTACTGTCTGTTGGATTTTTCACTTACAAGAAATCTGTTTAGAGAAATTCAGAACACTTACACAGTTAGCTGGTTTAATACTCATCTTTCTAATAATTCAGCTTTAAATAACAGGTCTTTTTACTGTGATGAAAACATTTAAGGCAGCAAATACTAGTTTTGCTGAGTAAAGATTATACATTTTATAATTTTTTTTAAATGGGTGTAGAGCAATCCTCAGATGATTCTGCATGCATTTTCTCTGATTTTTATTTTTTTGTCAACAGCATTTCAAGTCTGAATGTTGTCTTCAGTATTGCACTGTTGGTTGCAACTGTTGGTTGATATTTTTATTGGTGTTTCGTTTGTTCCGTTTGTACACTTAATTAGCTTTTTAATATAATAGGCTGCCTTACAATATTTCATTTTCTGGTCCCGGGTAGATCTTGGTCCAGGAATTAATCACATCTTTATAAGCAGACACTGTAAAGCCCAAGAGGACAGAAAGTGGTGAAAATACATTAAAAATAAGTTTTGTTTTGTTGTTGTGCTTGGAAAATCGTACTGATAAAAATAAATTTGTTGTGGTTCTATAACTGTTTCTTAAGAATACTAAGGAAAGTTCTATCTTCATTTAGAAAAAATGGAAGAGAAGATCAAAGAGCCAATTAAAGAACCTACAGAGGAGCCTTTACCAATGGAGACAGAAGAAGAAGAGCCAAAAGAAGAACCTATAAAAGAACTTATAAAGGAGGTAAAAGACGTTGCAACCAAATAGTCAGTATCGCCATTTTGAGTCCTACATCCTACAGGTGTGGCTGCATCTGTAGCCAGGCAGATTGACAGGAGACATGGTTAGTACTTTGAGTTCGGAAATTCCTGGGGGGATTTTGAAAGCCTGCCTTCTTGGGCTCATAGCTTATTTTTTCCCCTTTTTTAAACTAATTTTTTTTTACATAAGGAAAAAAGGACACTTAAAAGAAAAATGTACAGAGTATGTGAGTTAAGAAATTAGTAAGGATGTGGAAAAAAGTTAGCTGATTACATAGACGTGATATTCTCTCGCCGATTTTAAGATGTTGAGAAAAATGAAAGTTGTCCTGAATGTTTGAAATCTTTAAATTAATAGCTTATTCTCTATTTCTTTACTTCTTTATTTTGAACAGTTTTGAAACAAAGCTTGCACATTCTCCATGTGCTATAACCGATAAGTTTAGCCTGTTAGGAGCACATGTCCTAGAAAATGACTGTGGTATTTACACTGCAGTAAACAAAATTAACTTTTTTCTTGTAAGGCATTTTGTCATGCTGAGAAAGTATGGTTCTTGAAGATGCTAAGGTGTTTGAATAAGGATTAGAGCTTTTATTCTGATTTTTGTGAAATTCAACGTATCTCAGTAAGCAAAAGCACAATTCAATTGCTGGTTTTTATTACCAGTTTATTTTTGAGGTAGCTGCTAGTTTACTTATTTATGCTACAAAGGTTATTGCAGATTTTTGACTGTTTCATACTCCATGTCTCATTTTTCAAGGAATTTAATTTTAAGAATAAATCAGAACTTCTTTGTGAGAAACCCTTACCCCTGTATTCAGGCCTTGATTTGAGGATTCATGCAGATCTAGGAAGGCATTTAAATAAGGTTTCATTGAAGTAAAAAAATTAAGTAAATGCTTAGAGGTTTTCTGAATCGAGACTTTTGAATAGCAGTTACTTTTGAAATGCCAATGCTTCTGTTTTACACATGGATGAAGTGCAATTGTGAGCTGTTTGTTAGCATTGTTTCAAACTACACTTGCTTGTTTAAAATAAGTTAGTTACTTTATTATAAATAATTAGCCAGCTGTCATTGCCTGAATCCTCTTTTTTCCTCGAGGAGCCAAAAGAGGAGGAAATGACTGAAGAGGAAAAAGCAGCTCAGAAGGCCAAGCCAGTTGCAACCACTCCTATCCCAGGAACGCCGTGGTAGGTAGCGGTTTGCCCTGGGGCTGCTGCCAACAGGACTGACGCAGCCTGTGCCATAGCCACTGGGAGGGCTGCAGGGGAGTTAGAACAAGTAGTAGTGTGTGAAGAGTCTGTTCTTGCTGTGCTTCTGTCTCAAATAACCTTGGACTCCGCCAGCCAACGCTGCTCACACTGTGCTGGCATCAGGATGTTCAGTGGTGGGTGTGCAGCCTTTCTGCCACATGCCGACTCCAGTCCCATCAGCTACGTTACCAGTAGAGATTTCATATCCCAGCTCCCTTCATCTGTCACTGATCCCTCCTGATCTGGTATGAAATACTGGCAAAAAAAAAATAATAATCTTGGACTTCTTTTGCCCTTATGCCTTGGGGAATGAACTGGCTGCTGGCCAAAGCAATTTTTTTTTTTTCAATTTTTTACTTGGCATAGATACTCATCAGTATGTGCCTGGACGTATAACGTCACAATGGGGTTACTCTTGCTGTAATAGATGTACATCACCTTTGTGTGTTTGGATGACCAAGGTAAAAATCTTACTGATGGGAAAGGGATATTGTTTTAATTTTTGAAACTTAGCCATTGATGCTTTTTCATTAATGTTTGATATTTAAAACTGACTCCCTTCAAATTATCTCTGCAGTTCTTTCATCCCGTCATTTATAAAATTCTGGCAAGATCATTGCTTTTTCTCATATTTTGCGGGGCATGGAAGAGATGAGGTACGTTTTATCCCAAAATCTGATGCAGCTGTCTAAAAGGTTTTTCTAGAGAAGAATCCAGTATGCTGCAGCTCCTGATAAAAAGCAATTTTAAAATTGCATTTCAAATCTGCTGGCAGAGAAAAGCAATAGTTCAGTGTCCTGTTTGGACAGTAGGAATGCCTGGTGGTTGCGCAGTAAGTGTAACCTGCGTCTGTCTGTGACCGTCGTGCTTGCTTCATTCTCTGGGTATGGTACCAGCTGTACAGAATGAATAAGACAAAGATAATCCAAGACTTTCTGTCCGTCATTCCTAGGTGTGTGGTGTGGACGGGTGACGAGCGCGTGTTCTTCTATAACCCTACCACTCGTCTGTCTATGTGGGACCGACCAGATGACCTAATTGGAAGGGCTGATGTGGACAAAATTATTCAAGAACCTCCTCACAAAAAAGGAATGGAAGAAGGAAAAAAACTTAGTAAGAGCAAACTTATTGCCTTCTGAAGAAGTCTGAATATAATTTATCAGTTATTTTGTGTTGATTTCCAAAACTAGTAACGTTTAAATAAGTGAGAGAAATGTAAGGACATATTGAAAAATGTATATAACTTTGGAATTTAAGAAGGCTGGTGGAAACGCAGATTTCCAGAGTCTTTGGAAAAAACAGTCTGTTGAAGAAAGTAGACACTAAGAAGGTTATTTTTTTTTTCAAAATGCCAAAAAAAACCCCTACAGTTTTTACTGACTAAAGAAAGGGACTGTGTTTATTTTGTAAGCAAGAGGAATTTCAGGGCCAGGAAAGATCAATCATAATGTAATCAGAGGAGAGCAAAGTGCAAGTAGGTAATCAGGAGATCCAAATGTGCTTCATTAGACTGTTCAGCCTGAGTTTTTCTCCCTGGAAATAAGAGGTAAGTGTTTGTCACTTTAAATCCAAAGTTGACCACAAATCTGTTAGTCCTGCCACCAGATTCCAATGCTGTTATTCTGAAAGCAGCTGAAAACGGTATATATTCCTTTGTCAGAATACATTATTGCTGCTCACACTGGCCTGGTTTTGCACAAGGCTTCATTTGTAAATTACAAAGTTTTCATAAATATAAAATCTAAAGTATTATTGAATTCTCTTACAGTTAGAGAAGAGCATGAATCTACAGAGGAAGCAAATGAAGATGAGCCTATTAAAATTAAGAAGCGCAAGTAAGTTTGCCTTTTCAATACTAAGTGATCTGTGTAGATAAAATAACCAAAGTTTTTCAGCTGAGCAGTGTCTACACTGTTGTATTCAGCAGAGCAGAACATAACGGGTAGGACTGGTGAACACAGTCGTCAGCTTTCTGCTATTTTGCTTTAACAGCTCAAGCAGTTGATATTTCTCGGAGATAGCTGTAATTTGTGTATAGAGGAAATTGCATCTCCTTTGGAAGTGATGGGAATAAGTGGTACAAGTTGGTGAATCCAAGGGATATTTTGAGTGCAGTTTATCTTAAATAGCTTGCTTCTGCTGATTATTTATCTAGCTTGTTAATTTCTGTACATAAGATTTTGTTGCCAAAAAATCCAGTCATCTAGATTTTCATAGCAATTACTGTTTTCGCTCTATTATAAAGGTTTAAGATTTTTTGGTTTGGTCTGTTTTGCCTGTCGGAAGCGATATATGTCACTTCACTCTGAGTTATGTACACACACTGTTTTAAAAGTAGTTCTACCATTTTGTTTGTTATTGTGTACTCTGAGGGATGATCATAAAGCTGTTAACGATTAGCGCTTTGAGTTTGGGATGAAGCGTATTTCCTCTTAGTAAACATAAAACAAACAGCACACACTTTTCCAGAAATGCTTTGGTGGATGGATGAATGTATCACTTGCATTACAGCACTTTCTGCTGTAGTGTTCGTAAGGTATTCTCAATTTGAACTAACTGCCTTAGCCGTAGGCTTTTCACAGGGCCTCGTGGTCTTGAACAGGAGGTAAGAAAAATTAGTGAAGTTGATGTAAAATCTATCGCCCATCTGGCGAGACCATTGCATACAACCAGAATGTGCAAACTACTCAGAGTTGCTTGTTGGCACTGACGTTAATGAGAATACCTTGGTTCCTGAAAGCATTCGTATCCCTGTCTCAAAGAACAGCTTTCATGATTTCTGAGCCTATGCTTCTGAAGTAATCGGTTATATCCATTCTGTTCTGGTGCAGTTCAATTTGTAACCTACAGGATTGACGTATTACGGCTCAAGTTACGCTGTATGTTTAATTTTTTTCAGGAAAGATGATAACAAAGATATCGATTCGGAGAAGGAGGCTGCTATGGAAGCTGAAATTAAAGCTGCTCGAGAGAGAGCCATTGTGCCTCTGGAGGCTCGGATGAAGCAGTTCAAGGACATGCTTCTAGAAAGAGGGGTCAGAAATCAGTGTGTGTGTGTGAGAGAGAAGGGGAGAGAGGGAGCGGAGGTTCAGGCAGAGGTCTCAATCCTTAGCGAATTCAGGAACTGTAGGGCTTTATGTAAGGAAAACAATCTCATCCTTGCTCTGAGTAGTGGATGCATTTGATACAAGACTCCATATTTCAAAAAATGTTACAATTATAGCAAAATTTTGATCTCTAAGTAACTGAAATTGAACAGTATCAAGCCAGATTTCTTAAACATTTTTCCAAGTTAAGTAATTTCCTAATTGAAAGCTGACATTGAAAATTAAATGGAGCACACAAACTGGACACATCCTTAGTGTTTTTGGAAATGTTCCTACATGAGGAAAGCAGTAAGTTCCACTCTAGTCTGTACACTCTTATCCTTAAATGGAAGACTTTTTGGTTTTAGTTAACTAAATTTGAAATCTGCTAGTTAGCAATCAGTTTTGATAGATAAATTAGGCTATTAGAATATAAATTTATATAGTAACTTTAAAAAAAAAAATTGAAGTAGTTCCAACTGCCTATGCAACTTCCATTTAGTTTCAATAACTGGATTTTATGGGATATTTTTCATAAAGCTTATTTAAGTTGAGCTTGAACGTGTTTAAGTAAGTCTTTTCTGTAGCAGGACTGTTTACACCCACAACAGTTCGAAAAGGCATAGAGCAGGCGTGGGACATGAGAACATAGAATCTCAAGGCTTTCTACTGATGTACTTTAATGTCACACAGTAGTAGTAATTAAGTGTGTGTTATTATTAAGGAGTTTTCACGTCCAGTTAGTGTTGAAACTTGCTGTCAACATCTGTGATGAAAACATCAGGATGAGTTTGTTTCCCTCTTTTCATCAGATGTCCTGTAGTTTTCAAGCAAAACCGTACAACTTCTGTATATTTGAGGAAACTTAACCATTAGTTAAAATTTGACTTTTTTTTTAATTAAAGGTCTCTGCTTTTTCAACGTGGGAGAAGGAGCTACACAAGATAGTTTTTGATCCTCGTTACTTACTTCTCAACCCGAAAGAAAGAAAACAGGTAAAAGAGAAGTCAAATTCACTCCCCATCCAGATGCAGCTACTTCGGCCTTTATCTAAATCCTCAGTCCACTGGTTTTGTTCCTGCTCACCTTCCAGAGTAATAAGCATTGCAAGGGATTTTTGATATGATTAGGGTTTGTCTGGAAACAAGGCGGCAGCAAGAACAGAAGTGAGTTGACAGTTTTATTTTTCTTGTGGTTGGAATATCTAATACTTCAACACAGTGTAAGTTGTATGTGTACAGAGAGTTCCCAAAACTTGAATGAAATGGTGAGAATCGTCAGTTTGTCTTCAAAATATTGGTGTAATGAATAATCTATTTATTTAAAAAAAAAAAAGTGGTTGGGGGAAAAACTGAAGTGTGTTTTTATTTTTAAGCAATTCTCACTCCAAAAGCTTTTCTTCAAACGGATGTAGGGAAGTAGAAATATTCAAGAATACAGGAGGTTACTGCTGTCTTAAACTTATGACCCAGAAAAATGTTACCATAACATGAATTTGTAAGAAACTTCTTCCCAGGTCTCAGATTACGTATTTAGATACAGTATGCTACATGTTCAACAGATTGGAGTAATTTGCGTATTCAAATACAAAGAGTCCCTAACCCTTCTTTCTGCCTTGTCTGTGCTGTCTCTGTGGCGAGAGGAAAGGAAACAGGAGAAAAGGAAAGAAATGGGAGTTTTCCTTCCTCTCGCCTAGACCTTACGTGGCTTCAGGTTTGTACGTTTTATGTCGGTGACTGGTGTTTCTGTAGGTATTTGATCAGTATGTGAAAACTCGAGCAGAAGAAGAGCGCAAGGAGAAGAAAAACAAAATAATGCAGGCCAAGGAGGATTTCAAGAAAATGATGGAAGAAGCAAAAATTAATCCAAGGTAGGAGCTTCTTTCTTGTTTGTGTGCATAAGCTCTGTTAGAACCAAGTATGTTGGGTTTGGGGTAAATTCACCTCTTTCAAAATGGGCAAAGAGGAGAAAAATGATTGGATATTGTTGAAGTCTTATTTTGCCTGTTTGTATTTACCTAACCTGTGAAATAATAGAACTTGGGATTTATAATGATTTACATATTCTAAGTCATTTTGAAGATATCCCCAGCATGCTGTCGGGACTGGGAGGAAGGCCTCGTGATCCACCACAAGTTTTCTTTAATAACCCTATTTCTTCTTAAGAATATTAGTCATCTCTGAGAAGTACTGGGGAGGTTTCTTCAGTTTGGAGGGGGCTGAAGGGATGTTTTTCTGTTACAAAGTATGTTAATTGCAATATGATAGAATGTTCTGGTTGCTTTAGTATAGAAATTACTACATACCCCTTGCATTGAGA
The DNA here is from genome assembly GCA_013396915.1 of Stercorarius parasiticus. Taxonomy (NCBI): domain Eukaryota; kingdom Metazoa; phylum Chordata; class Aves; order Charadriiformes; family Stercorariidae; genus Stercorarius; species Stercorarius parasiticus. The sequence continues at coordinate 484,322 of VWZL01000611.1, read as the reverse complement.
CCCACTCACAGTAATAACAGCAAGGCGATGACAGTGAATGTACTAGCATTCAAGATTTTATTGCTAGAATTCTTTGTTTCACCGCTTTCTCACATAGAGTTCATGAAATATGTGCTTATGTCACCAGATGAGCTCTAAAGCATTCTCTTTCAGCACCTCTCGGGCTTATCTGGCATTAATTCTTTTACAGTGAAATAACAACTCATTTGTTTCACTTCAGCTTAATTTTTTTCAGTGATCCGTTTTGGAAATCTGGTGGAAGCCAGTGTTATGTTAACTTTTAAATTACTTCAAATGCGATTAATAACTCTTGTTTAAAACACCTGTCTACTCGTTTAATAAGGGTGTCAGTTTTGACGGGAGTAGGCTGGGAAGAATGGAGACATGGAAATTGTTTGAGAAAAAGTTCATCAGTAATAAGTTTAATATATAATTCAGAGACTAACGTGGATTATTATGTTAGCTTGAGTATCCTCAGCTTCCAAGATATCTCCGATGTGTCATATTGGGACTGACTCTTATCTGGTTATGGGTTGGGGTGGGAAAGAGTTCCAGCTGAAATACTGTCTTGTTTAATCTTATCCTTTGTCTTCTGGTTTCAGTGTTTGTCTAAAGATATTGCTGTACTTCTGTGAGTGCCAGACTGGTTTTTTATCATCTATCTCAGTCCAACATGCTCAAGAGTTTGTGTTCCACTTCTCTTAAACAGCTCTTGTTCTTCAATATAGCTGTACATTCACTTTCTAATCTTTTTGAATAAGCTACCAAATTCTCTTCTTGTTTCAATTTACCCTACAGCAACAGTAGGCTGGATTTTCCAAGTCTAATTATTTCCATGCTGTGATGAAAACATTCGTATGATTATAAGTGTCTCACGTATTCTTGGGGCCAGATTTGCATCAGAGCTTGGAAAAAGCACAGTAGTGGTTTTTTTCGAGGTAAGTGGCAGTACTATATCTACTGCACAGATTGGAATCTGGCCCTGGAGGTGAGAGAACGGTCAGGGAAGTGCTATGGGGATCATGGGTTGAAAGCCCAGTATTGCTGCATCTGCCCATAGTGTTTAAATAATTTCAACTCTGTGTATTTTAAGATTAGGCTATACAATGTTCACAGTAGAAGGAAAAATCGATTCAGCCAGTGTTCTATTGTGATTAATACCAAAAGGTGATTTTCTTGGTGAACTCTTAGCATGGTTTGGCTGCAAGTGAATGCACGTAAAATTTTCAGTTTCACAGCTGTGAAATACCTGGACACAGACTGGTGGCTGAACTGCTAACCCACAAAAAAAGAAGATTTTTGTAGACAACTGAGGCTTTTTTTGTTTCTTTTTCTTGGTTGCATTGTAATCTCTCTTCCTACACCTGCACTTTCTGCAGGTAGCTGTATCCAACCAACCAAACAAAACCCCTGTAAGTCTCTAACAATACCTTTCATGTGTGTGCCTAAACCTGACTCCTTTCTATATAGTTCATTGATCAAGCATCTCTCTAGTGAGACCATAGGATGTTGCCTTTTTTTTTTTAAATAAATTGTGCTCTGGCATGTATTCTAGCAGAAGTATTTCTCTGCTGAACCTGCTTCCCAGCAAAGACGGCTCTGCCAAATGAGTTCACTTGCCATTTTGTTGCAGAACTACTTTTAGTGAATTTGCAGCCAAGCATGCTAAAGACTCGAGGTTCAAGGCAATTGAAAAGATGAAAGATCGAGAGGCCTTGTTTAATGAGTTTATCACAGCGGCAAGAAAGAAGGAAAAAGAAGATTCGAAGACCAGAGGTGAGAAGGTAAGGTGACTTTTTTAGTTCCAGCGGCGTGAATGGTGTGAGCCTGAGTGAGATAAGACAAAGTGGTCTCCAGTGAGCCTTCTCTGAGACACAGTCCTCTTTCCATAGAGGTTTTACAATGTAAATCCTTCATGGATGTCCCTTTCCTCTTTCTGAACTAACTGGTTTAAGTTTGCAGATCTACTGACTTCTAGAGAGTACAGAACTGACCTTACATTTATTTGTGAAGCCAAGTTTACTTAAATAATCACACTTTTTTTCGTTTACCTAAGCAAGTAACATGATACTCTTAACTGGAATAATGCCTGATTTTTATTTTATTTTTTTAAAGTTATATTATCCTGAAGCATTAAAAGGAAAAGGATTCTTGTCCTGTTTGGCTGGAAACCCCCGAACTGGCCATTACCTCTGTTCTCTCAGTGGAGGCAGTAAGAACTTGAAAGTCTCTGTAGGGTATTCCGTTTAAATTTCAAACCGCTTCCGTATCTTCTCTTTCCATCTAAAAGCTACCACTTTAGTGACTTTTTAATCTTTCAGTAAATATATCCTATGTATAAATTGCTGCTTATTAGAATTAAAGGTCAGCTATTAAAGATTAATGAATTCCAAATGTCATTTGACCGTACTGTCAATAAGAGGGAGGAGGCTTTCCCCACTGGGGAAGAGGGCTCCCATGGAGGTGGCATCAAATATTATCAGCGAAATATGCAGCCGCTTAAATGTCCCTGTGTGTTGTGTGAATGGAGAAAATTACCTCTAAAGCCTAATCATTTCTGACATTTTAAAGTCTGCAATATTTATTCTATAGTATAAAGTTATTGCAAATTTCACCTACTAAGAATGCTTACAGAAGAGAAAAATGCTGAATAACAGGTTAGATTTGGGGACAATTCCGTTATTCAGTAAGCTTTGCATATTTTTTTAAATCTAGTTACTCTGGTCTAATTTGATTCTGTACTCGATTTTTTCAAATGTTGACATTGCTGATATTTTTTGATAAATGATTGTGCTTTCAGAGGAGAACTGATGTAGACATTTGCAAATTGCATTTCGATTATGAATATGGAATTTTAAAGCATTCTTGCAGCTTAATAGTGCAGTTGAAGACTTAAAAAAAAGTAAATATTTGTTTTGTTGTTGCATGATTGTTCTTAAGTTGAAAAGTTAAAAGAAGAGAGATTGTGTTTGTTTGCTTTTGAAATAATGTTTTTTTTTCTCCAAAAGCCTTTTGTAACCATTTTATGTATTCTGTTTTATAACAAGTGGATAGACTTTACAGTTATGTGCTGTGCGGCCTGTCAATCAGTTCAGTCTGACAGCTGTCAATCACTGACACGCAAATATTATGGGATTCCCTAGTGAGGAAAGAATTGGTATCTCTGTGTGGTGACTTTAGCCTCCCGCAGTTCCGGTACTTTACATTTTTTTAGTTTTTTTCCTTGTGAAGTGATGAGAGTTGTACCTGCAATGTGTTAACTGCCAAAAAAAAAAAAGACTTCTAAATACACCTGAAATATTTTCAGTCTTATTTTCCTTTGATTTTGAAAGTGCTTAAAACATAAAAGAAAATTTAAGGCATTTAACCTGAAGCTTTCTCAGTCTGTTTTAAAAGTCCAAAATCTTTATTTAAGAAGGATCAACTTTACAGAAATCTTTAACGTAAGGGTTTTAAATTATATTATGGTTTGATTTTGCTTCATTGAGTTATGGCTTGTTGGATGGTGATGGAGCAGCCAGCTTTTCAGATGGTTGGTTTTATTCATGTGACTGATTTCAGTGCGTAGAAACAATGCCAGCACTTCTCAGGTGATAGATGAGGAAGCACCTGTGGGTTTGAGGATACTGGGGAAGGGACTATGAGCTGGTAACATTGACTAAGCTGCTCGTGTGCTGTCCCAGAGCACAGCAGTATCCCATTTCTTTGAGATAAGCTGTGCCAGCAGATGAGCCTGATGTCCCACCTGGTGTAGACTTACTGAAATGTTCAGCTGCAAACATCCTGCAGCCCGCTGTGCTGAGGGCTGTCTCATCTGTCATCTCTCCTGGCTCGAGATCTCTTAACAGTTTTCTTATGTAATATTCATAGAATGGTTTGGGTGGGAAGGGACCTTTAAAGGCCGGGCAGGGACACCTCCTACCAGACCAGGTTGCTCCAAACCCTGTCCAACCTGGCCTTGAACCCCTCCAGGGATGGGGCAGCCACAGCTTCTC
>VWZL01000611.1:398525-480271 GCA_013396915.1 Stercorarius parasiticus | reverse complement strand
CGCTGCTGGGGATGCAGCCCAGGCTGCAGGGGGTTTCTGGGCTGCCAGTGCACATTGCCGGCTCATGGCCAGCTTTTCCTCTTCCCAGCACCCCCAAGCCCTTTTCGGCAGGGCTGCTCTCCATCCCTCCATTCCCAGCCTGTACTGGTACCAGGGGTTGCCCTGACCCAGGAGCAAGTTCCTGCACTTGACCTGGTTGTAACCTCATGAGGTTCATGCAGACCCACTTTTTGAGCCTGTCCAGGTCTCTTTGGGTGGCATCCCGTCCCTCAGGAGTGTCATTCTACTTAGTCGAGGTTGTTACCATGTATAGATAAACTAAATTTGCAACATGGTAGAGCTGTGATCTTAAAAGATTATTGCGTTTTGAGATGTTTTTGTCTCAACAGCAGGCAGGAGCTGGGTGGGGGTGAGCACATGGTGTCCAAGGGGGCCAGGAGGTGCTGCTGGTGGCACCTGCAGAAGTGTCTCCCTGCAGATCGTGGTGGTGCTCCTGGGCCTGGCTTTGTGTTGCTGCTGGTGCCACGGGGCTGCCAGTGGTGTTGCGGGTGTGCAGTTTTTATCTTGTGGAATATGTCTATGTGCATATGGGCTTTGTGCAGAAACTTGGAGATACCCTTACTTTATAGACTTCTGTAGTAACGTCTGGGAATTGTGTGATTTTTAACAAATATTTCTAATGCCATGGCTTAGAAAGCTTCATATTTTTGATACTGCATGCATGTTTTAAGATGTTTTGAAACAACGTTCTTAATTTTACAATGAATAAACAGTTTGCTTAGCATTTTGTTCAGCTACTTTAAGAAAAATTGATAGTGCTGTAGACGTAGAGCAACTTCCCACTGGCACTAAGCAGTTGTTTTCTAATCTCTGCTTACTACGTTAATCTCTCTGTTGAGATAGTAAAGAAAAAAAGCCTATAAACCCTCTTATGTCTATGTGTTAATATTGTGAGGAACTAAAATTATCGATGGGCAGGGCTGCAGAATGTTGGTTCTGGTCTTCATTTCATTCTTGCATTCTGTAACTAAACACAACTTAGAGCATTGGGATGAGACAGTTCTCTGGCAAGCCAGAGTTTGGCATCTGTCTGTCTGATCGCTTCCCATGTGAACCTCAGTGTTTTGCAGCCAAACCAGGAAACTGGTTTTCTTTTTTTAAAGGGATGAGGAGGGGAGATAAAAAAATGAATGGCCAGCCCTTCTCTGAGGTTTTGGGGTTTTTTAATTGGTGTGCCATAAAGCCGGGTTTTATCTGTGTCTGGCAGGGTTGGAGTGCTGTGAAGGCAGCATGCTGCGCCTTGCCTAGGGCATCCCCAGGGTCATTCCCTGGCCCCTCGCCTCTCTGGAGAGATGGAGGCTGAAATGCCAAACAAGACTTTTGAAGCATAAAGTGGTGGAAATTAAAAGGAGAAAATACCTAGGAATTAAAGTGCAGCAGGAACAGGGAGATCATCTACCCCAGAAAAAAAAGAGATGTAATAAAGGCACAGTAGCTGCTGTTACAACTGCTGGTTCTGGGAGCCTGGATGAAAACGTGTTGCTAGTTGTCTAGAGATAAAAAACCAGTATGATTGATCCTCTGCCAGCCCTTTGCAACGGCTCTTGTTGCTGACATGCCGTTTCCAATTGAAAACGTAGACTGAAACATTTCCTTAAACTGTTACGTATGTCTGCATATCCATCTTACGTGTAATTTACTTAATTACCATATGTGGATAATTCTTTACTGGTTAGCTCCATCTTAAGACACTGCTCTTTATCAGCAGATCCAAGTATTTACCTCTGTTCATTGTACACTTAGAGGATGAATCTGGAAAAACTTGATTTGTCTAGAGCCCTGTTTAAAAATGCATAGATTCTCTAGGATCAATATGCAAAATGCTATAATGTAGAATCAGTAACTTGTTACTTTGAGATATAGATACATATATATATAAAAGCTCAAAAAAGTTTAAATTGGAGTAAAATAATAAAAACTGTATTGGTAAATCATTCTTTAAAGAATACAGTTCATCTTAGATGTAGCAGATCTTTTTAATATATCTGCTTTTGCAAAATTGTCCCAAGGGGAAGTGAATTTTAGATGTGGTTATGTCTAAATCCAGATTTTTAGTGATTTCTCTAAATTGTAATGGTATGTAGTAGTAATATGCTTCCCTCTGTTGGAGGTAAGTTGACTCCTTTTTTCGTAAGAGCAAACTGTTGGCTATCAAAGTATCTTACTCAAGTATTGTTTTTCTCTTTCCGTGTGTAAAACAGATCAAAATGGACTTCTTTGAACTGCTGGCTAATCACCACCTGGACAGTCAGTCTCGCTGGAGCAAAGTGAAGGACAAAGTAGAGACTGACCCGCGGTACAAAGCAGTGGATAGCTCTTCACAGAGGGAAGACCTTTTCAAGCAATACATAGAGAAAATAGCTAAGGTATGCTTGTGACGTTCAGGAGTGTAACTTTGGATGTTCTGGTCACATTGCTGTTAATGTGCGAGGTAACTAACTAGAAGATAAACTAATACGCGCTTTAGTTCCGTACTAAAGAGAATTATATACCATTATTATTTGTCGAAGCACCCCAGAATGACAGCTTGAAGCGTAGAAGTCCCATCCCTGGCAGTGGTGCTGCTGCAGATGTGTATGGCACACTTATGCATGTGTGCATACACCCATGCAGTATTGGGGAGAATTTATCCAGCAGAGTAGGAGGGGCAGAGACTCCTGTAAAGACATTGGTTGTAAAAATGGCCATAAAACTACGTAAAATACAGACACCACATTGATCACTTCTTACCAGGGCGGGCAATTTCCTTTGCTGTGATTTGTTTGTAGCAGCTGAGCTGCCTTCAGGAATACAGATCATTCATACACAGTTCCTTCGCTGTTTTTTCTCTCTTAATCCAATATTGCTACCTTTCTCTTCAGGCAGTTAAGGGTTGAGAATGTAAAACTGGGCTAACAAATAGTGATTCCACTCTCCCTCTGCTCCCCCATTATTCAGAGTTTGTCACTATACATGAACAACGTGCTCCTGAGAAGAGTTGTGATCAGCGCTGTGACCGAGCTTCTCCTTCCCCCATGTAAACCCTGTAATGCTTCACCATAGCCCAGGGAGCAAAATTTTGTAATCCATAGATCTCGGATCACTTTGAAGTATTTTGTTCCAAAGATGCCCTTAGTTTGATAACCTTTTAATTTACTTACCTGCCTAATGAAAATAGGAAAGGTGGTGTGTGTTGTTTGTATTGAGAAAAGTTTGTTCTTACATTTCAGAACTTAGATTCTGAAAAAGAAAAGGAGCTGGAAAGGCAAGCTCGCATTGAGGCAAGCTTGCGTGAACGAGAAAGGGAAGTGCAGAAAGCTCGTTCGGAGCAAACCAAGGAAATCGATAGAGAACGTGAGCAGCACAAACGGGAAGAAGCGATACAGAACTTCAAAGCGCTTCTGTCTGACATGGTGAGATACGAATGGGCTCTCTCAGCTTGTCCGGGCATTCTTTTTGTAATTGTGGCACTACGGAAAAGCTTTTGGCGTTTGTAGTTAAGTTTATATAGAAATAGAATCCTGTTGACTTCTTCACATTGCCCTCCCCTCACTGTTGGGAGTTCTGCCTTGGTTAGAAGAGAATGCTTTGCATTTAGGGTTCATGCTCCAGCATCTTGCCTAGGGGTTAGCGGATAGGAGCATTCCTCTGGGTGTCTCTGGAGTCCCACGGGTGATGGCACATGTTCAGTCGTGCTACTGTAAACTTCTGTATGGCTGTTGGAAAATTAGATATTGTTGAGTATTAGGAATAGTCCCCTTATTTTTGCGTTATCTCTCTCCATACTCCAAACACAGCGCCCTTGTCGTACCGTTTCTCTGCTGTGTTGTGTGTTTGCTCTGTTCTTGTCCAGTTGAGCAGGGAGAGAGCAGTTCCTGCATGGCCAGCATCCTCTTGAGAGGACAGGGTCAGCCAAATGAGTTCACAAACACGTGTACTATGCCCTTGCTGCCTGGCGTAAGATACGAAATCCAAACACATTACTAGGGCTCCGTCCCACGTGTCAGCACGTTTCTAAGGGACAGGGTAGGAGCGGCTCAGTGCTCTGCTGGAATAGCCAGGAACGCAAAGCAGCAGCTCCTGGCGGCTGCTCTCTGGGCTAGAAGCAAGGCACTGCAACCTCCTGCTGTCTCTTTGGCAAGAATTGTCTCGGAGGCTGCCTTTCCAGACCACTTACAGTTAACGTAGGATGTTACGCACAGAGGAGGAGGGTGCTGGATTCTTCTTTTTGAGAGACTACTCAGCCAGAGCAGTGGGGTATCTCCTACATTTGAACTGATGCAGAGCAATTCCTTCTGCCACTGCCTCTTTCATATTTGTGAGGAAGCTACTACACTCTCTTATTGAGAAGCTGATTTGGTTTTTGTTTTAATTTGAACCTTAACTTACAACAAAAGAAATAAAAAAAAATAAAAAATAAAAAAAAAAACACAAAAAAAACCCCTAAGAAGTATGTAAGAAATATCAGTGAACTGTAAAAAAAATAGTTAAAAGAAATAAAAAAAAATAAAAAAAAAACCACACAAAAAAACCCTAAGAAGTATGTAAGAAATATCAGTGAACTGTAAAAAAAATAGTTCAAAAAAAAAAAATAAATCGTCTTTTGGATTAGGTGCGTTCTTCAGATGTGTCATGGTCTGACACCAGAAGGACTCTGCGCAAAGATCATCGATGGGAGTCTGGCTCCTTGCTAGAGAGAGAAGAGAAAGAGAAGCTCTTTAATGAACACATTGAAGCACTTACCAAAAAGAAGAGGGAACACTTTAGGCAACTTCTGGATGAAACTTCAGCGGTAAGAACTGTGTATATTCAAACTTCAAATCTTTGCCTATCTCTTTCTGATTTTCTGTCACACCATCTGATTTGTTTGGTTTTATTTCCAGGGCCACCACTGTCTCTTCTTCTTCATAACAAAATTTGTGTGTTATGTTTCCTTACCTGTTTATCTCGAGTGTTATTTCAGTTTAACATAAAGTTCATTTACATTTAAACTTCTAACAAGTGATCTTTTTATCCCCTGCAGGATGTTACATTTCTTCAACACTGAGTTATTTGATACTCTTTACTGTATGGCATCTTGCTCTTTCAGATATCCAGTCTGTTTGTCTTAATGAATATCAGTATATAATCTTACCAAGTTCATCTTTTTTGATGTTCTCCTGCTTTATCTTGTGCTACTGAATCTGCACTTCTATTCTGTGTAATGCTGTAGAAATGCATCGCCTGTTCTGTGTATTGCGGGCGTTTAATGAGACTCGCTCTTCTTTAGTTACGTGCCAGCTTCAGGCAGCTTGCTTTTTAACCTGCAAGTTTGTACCTCATTTTTAATGCATTAGTTGAAAGTGCTCAGAACATCAGACATATTTTTAGTGTGATAAAATAAAATGACAGATAAGTAACTCTGAAGCAAGTTTTCTGTAGGTAGTTTTTAACAACGCATTCATATACATAAATATGGACTAGAAAAAGACTTTGTGATGTAAATTATGTTTGTGAGGACTTTGATCTGAAAATGCCATCTCAAAATACTAAAGAAAAGTAAATATATAAAATCAACTAATTAAAAATATGAATGTAGTAGTATAAATAATCAAAACCCAACACTTAAAAATACAGCAACGACTTTGTCAATGGGCTCAAGAGATAGTTAAAAGCTTCAGATGTAGTCATATTTACATTCTGTATTCTTAGAATCTAATTCTCTTTTAATTTAACTATTTTTGTTTCTTTTGAAAGATAACTTTAACATCAACATGGAAAGAAGTGAAAAAAATCATTAAAGAAGATCCAAGGTGCATTAAATTTTCTTCGAGCGACAGGGTAAGCGGTTTGCGTCGCTGTTGCTGACTTTCGGTGTACTGCAGGCTCCAGAGACAGCAAGTTAATGGCTGCTGAAGTGGTTTCTGCTTTGTGGGAAAACAAGTATTATTGTTTTAAATAAGAATTTTTTTTAAAAATTAAAAATGTAAAAGATAAGGAAAAATAACCTGTAATTACTGCTTATGTTGAGTATGTTGTTGCATGAAGTACTTGAGCTTGTAACACTCAATGCAGATTATCTTTTTTCTTTCAGAAAAAGCAAAGGGAGTTTGAGGAATACATTAGAGACAAGTACATTACTGCCAAAGCTGACTTCCGAACACTATTGAAAGAGACCAAATTTATAACGTACAGGTCTGTAGCGTAACGTCAACAAAGCACTAGTCTTTTTTTATTGTGTTTTTCCATATAAATGGCAACAAACTGATGCCTATTTTTCCTCCTAGCGTAAGTTGATGTCTAAGTTATGCTTTTACAATCTTTTGTAATCTGTCAAAAAAACAAGTCTGCAACAGCTAGAGACCTCTTTTTGCTTTATTTTGACATTGCTGCTGCTGACTAACAAGTAGTGAAAATCCAACCAGCGCGGGTGGGAGGTTCCCTTTGCTTCAGAGTACTGTCCTGTGAACGGCATCTGAGCTTGCGGGCTCATTCATCTTTCATGTTTGTACCAGTCCTTGTTTCAGACTCCGGGGGGATCGATACTGAAGTGGGGGCTCTGTTTCAGGACTTTAGAGTAGACGGCAAAGAAATATTGGTTCCACTGAAATTTTATAAAAAACCTTATCAATAATTTGCCTGGTTTCTGTGGGAGGATTTCATCGAAAGGGTGGGCAGGTTTACAAAGCAGTTGGCTTCTCCACTCGGTTTCGGGGGATGGTGAGGCTGATACAGAATCTTAGGTATGAACCAAAAGAAGTTTCCTATCAGAAACACAAGTTCACCTAAAAAGGAGAAAATGAAGTTAAGTTCTTTGGATCCTAACAAACCACATGGTTCCCTTGCGGTCAGCGCTGTGGCGTGTTGTGGTTCCAGGTGGTGCCGCTGTCGGTGAGCGGGATGGCAGTGCGCTGAGCTGGTCAGTCAGTCAGGCTGGACCGTAGCTGAGACTTCCACATCCAAATTCTAATTGTTTGCTTCATTTAGATGCTGAATTTTTGTCCCCTCTAGGTTTTAGCGTTTGTGTAGTTCAGGTAGTGCCAGACACGAGTCTTCCATGGTGCTTAATTAGTGTAGCACAAATGTGTGCAACAAGCCTTTATTTCCTGTGCAGAGAGTGCTCTTAATGAGCCAAGTCCTGACCTAAAGCAGCATCTTTCTAGCCGAGCAGATACCCAGCTCTCTGCACCTTTCCCCACTTTGCCTTTCCGTTGACTCTGCCCGTGCTTTCTTACGGTGGGACGGCTTCTCTGCGCCCGCAGCAGCCTCCCCCGGGAGCAGGGGGGGCTCCGGGGTGTCTCTGCCTCCCGGGGCTCCCCCGGGTAGTAATTCTTGCGCTTCCTTTTCAGATCCAAAAAGTTGATTCAGGAGTCAGATCAGCATCTGAAAGATGTAGAGAAGATATTACAAAACGACAAGCGATACCTGGTACTCGACTGCGTACCGGAGGAGAGACGCAAACTCATTGTGTCCTACGTAGATGACCTGGACCGTCGGGGCCCGCCTCCACCACCCACAGCTTCAGAGCCTACAAGACGAACAACAAAATAGTTACAAAATACTCTTAAGTCAAGGGTATCTGTTAAATCAAAAAGCTTGCATGAGCCATCTGTCAGGTTTATACATACACATTACCGTGAATATATTGCAAAACCATCTGAGGAGCAGAGGAAGAAGCAGCATTTGTGAACATAAAATGGTCTCGGGCGGGGGGGAACCAACAACAAAAAAAACACGTTAAAAGTATTTATGAGTTTCTTTGGGGCATGACTGACAAAAATCCAAACATGTGGGCCGTGTGTGATAACTTCAGGTCTCAGAGCAATGCAGTACCTGTATGAGGGGTGGATGTCTGGCACTTGGAGCCATTCTCAGCGGTGTCATACATGTGAGTCTTAAGGATGAGCGTGCTTGTGGTTTGAGCTTGTACTGCCTGTGTGCCACCAGCGTCCTCCGGTCACCCGCCACCGCTGGCTGGAGAGGTGAAATGCGGGCTGATAGCTTAAATTATTGATTGCTGAAGGTCGTGTTCTGGAAACACTAGTCCCAATTCTGCTTGCTTTCACCCTTCTAAATGGAACTAAATCCATTAAAGCCAGAGTTAGAACTGAGAGAGGAGAACTACGACTCGGAGACCAAATTAAACTTGTTCACAGGTCTGCTTTGTTCCTTACCCTATCCATGAATTAGAAGCAAAATCGGGTCCCTCTGCCCAAGTGAAGATTTGTCTAATAATTTTTATTCGAAGTTGGAAACACTTGGTAAATAACAGTGGTTACCGGTGCAGAACAGGACGGTTGTATAAACGCATTTTTATTTACGATAAAGTGATCTTTACATACTTCTGGATTAGACTGTGGATTTCCCCTCTGGGCAATTCTTGTAAACTATACTCCTGTTTTGAATGTTAAACTTGTGTTTCTAAAGTTTAATTTTGAAATGTTGGGATTGTTCAGTTTATGTATTTGAACTACAATAAACCAACCCTTTTTATATATGGATTGTACAGGCCTAATACCAGTTTTTGTTGGATTTTGTTGGACTTGTGAATTTACGAGTAAAGCAAACAACTGAAGTCCTATCGCCTAAATTCTTGGCTGTGTTTGGCAAAACAGTACCTGAGGCACTGTGCAACGTTGGATTAAATGTCAGCAGCAGCATTCAGCTTGGCATGCATGCAGCAGGGAGCCAAGGAAAACAATTTTCTAATTTAGTTCTTTAGTCTTTTGGTTAAATAGGAAATGGTAGGGACGGGGGTGTCAGAGTATTTCCCTTTATTCTGTATTTGACATGGGTCTCTTCCTCTGAGTTGATTCTTCCATGAGAAACTGATATTTTATTCTTTTCCAGCAACGGCTGTTTCAGTGGCCAGCCACTGGGACTTGCAGTCTGAGCACCAAGACAGAAGGTTGTTCCCAAAGGTCTATACAGCTTGGGAGGGGTTTGTGCTGCTGCCATCTGAAACGTCGTGCTTGTAGTGAGAACGTACTCCCTGAGTTGAGGACGAGCATCCCTCCGCTCCCTCAGTGTGGCGGTGCCCGCGCCCTGGGAAGCAGCGTCGGGCAATGCCTGTGCTGGGGGTGGAAGCGGAGTGAGGGGCACTGCAGCTTGTGTAAGGCCAAACATGTCAGACCCTGGGGGAAGGGTCGTTCCTGCCTGGGAAGTACAAGAGTTAAACTGCTGCAGGGCTGCACCTGCCGGGGGAGGGCAGAGCTCCCTGGGTCCCACTGTAGCTGTCAGACCTGGGGAAATCCCATCCTGTGGCTGCTCTCTATAAACCTCTCTCAGCAAGGTAGACCCTCCACACGGTTTCCTTAATTTTAACAAATTCTCCGTGTTGTATTTGAATGTCAGATGTCTTAAGAGTTTTGGATTGCCTGCTTCAGGCAGACGGGTTTCATGTTTATACACACCTGAGGACAGCAGTGAGGGACACGAGGAACTGGCGCAGGAACACAGTACAAGGTGAGCAGGAACAGTTTGGCCAAGGACAAAATGTCAGAAGGTTTTTGCTGTGGTAACAGCAATTCAGAAAAATAAATGTTGGCTCAAGGAGTGCCCCCAAGCTGGACCCAGCCTTTGCAGGCTCCTGCCCATAGTGGGGCCAGTGTTTTCAGCATAAAATCTTCATTTTTGTGAACAAACTAAGTCTACTAAGCCACAGCATGGGGAGGTTTTGTCAGCAAAGGGTCAGAGGACTCCAGCAGACAGCGGCCGTGCTGACGCACAGGTCTGCTCATTTCAACAGCACAGCGTCCTCTGCACCCCGGGGACCCCGCAGCTGTCCCAGCCTGCCCCGTGCCCTTGCGCCTCCTCGAGTGTCTGTGGCCGCGTCTGGGATGCAGAAGGTGCCCAGGGCAGGACACTGGTGATGGGACTCGTGACGATGCGCCTGTTCCCCGTGAGAGCACGACGTAGCCCTGCTCTACCAGTAAATGAATTTATTTTCACTCAGCTTAGCGCATCCCTGCAGGAAGCCATGCATTTTTTGTGGCTGTTTTAAAATATGGTTAACTTGTTCATTAAATGAATAAGATTGCTATTAATTTTAATTTGTCTTATTTATGGAGACCAGATGTTCATTAACATTTATTTATCTGCTTATTCTGTAGATAAAGCAATTATGCATAACATACCAGGCCCCTGGTGGGGGGGTGCTGCCCTGGCAGCTGCAGTGATGCTGCCGGAGGACACGCTGGTGACGCAGGACATCGCGGGGCACAGTCCCCTGTCCCCCTGGGAGCAGGGACAGTCCGTGGGAATCCTCATCCGGAGAGAAGGTTGGGTATCGAGGATGCTGACAACTTTTCTAGCCCCTTTCCTGTCACAGCCCAGCAGGTCCCTGGCCTAGCCCTGCCATCGGGCTGCTGCCATGGCCGAGCGCTCGTAAGTGCAGTTTGATCTAGGCAGGCTTGGGAAAGGGAAAGAAACCCAGATTTTGAGAAGCTGGGCCTATTTCTGGGGTAAGGAGCTGCAGCCTGTCACTGGCGGCAGAGCCAGTCTCAGGGTTTGGTTTCTTTCAGGGCTGTGTTGACATTTCTGGACCCAGCACCGCTCGACGGTTTCTGCTTTGGGAGCCAGGGCTGAGGCCGGGGCCTCCCGAGGGCTCTCAGTGAACAGCAATGACCAGGACCCTGCGACCCTGCTCCTTCCCGCAATGTGGGGCTGGCAGCACCAGCATCCTTCGATGGCCGCCACAGCTCCAGGGCTGTGTCACCTGCGCCTCTCATGGCTCCCGGGGACGTTCCCAGCCCTTGGGGACATTCCCAGCCCTAAGGGCAGCTGGGCCACCAGCCCTGCTGTCCCCCCCACCTCCCTCAGCTGCCCCAGGGCAGGAATCAGCCCTGGGGGGACACCCGGCTCCCAGCAGCAGGTGTCACCTCAGCAACACTGTTCCTGTCACGTTCCTCACCTTTGTTCCACAAGCTTTAGAAATTAGTTATTTTCCCGTGTGTGGCGCATGGCTGCGGAGGGTCCGGCCAGGCGAGCGAGCACCTTTGCCACCGCCTTTCTCTGAAGCCGAGCTCCGCTTGGGTGCCCGGCAGACCCAGGTGTGTGGGAGAGAGCCAGGGGGCCACAGCCAAGAAAGCCACGGGGAAATAGGTCCTTCCAGAAATGTGGGAAGAAAAGAGTATTTATTATGAACTTTGTGATTTTCCTTTGCTACCACGGCTCGCTGCGCTGTGGGAGGGGGGCTGGCACTGAGCAAGGTTGATGGCCAGTGGCTAATGACAGTCACAGAAGTCTAATTTTAATTAATCACATTTCATCTTTGCTTATAGGAGCAAGCAACAACTTCCACTCCCAAATAATCTGATAATCTGTTTAAAATTTAATTTTGAGCTGATATGCTCTGGTTTTCTACCACTATTTCACTGCTGTGCCATTGCTTCCCCAGCACAGGAGTGCTGCTGGCAGAGCGGGGTGCTGGGCTGCGCGGGGGGGTGACAGTGGCTGGGGGGACGGGGACAGCGCAGACATGGCCCCAAACCGGCTCTGCAGTGAGGGGGGAGCAAGCCATGAAGGGGAAGGGAGGGTGCATTCAGTGGGACTCTGACCCAGGACCGTTCGAGTACTGTCCCAAAGGGCTTGAAGGCACTTGAAGGCCGTGGGGGACTCAGGCTGTCACCAAGAGAAGCATCAGGGACGCGGCTGGGGGCCCGGCACCCTCGTGCCTTGCGCAGGGCTCAGCCTTGCCCAGGCTCAGCTTTGGGCTCAGCACCTGAAGGGGCCATGCCACAACCTTCAACCTTTTAAAATGCCTGGAAGTGGGAGCTCCACATTTCCTGCGCGCCCCCCCAGCCCCTGTAACCCCATCGCTGCAGCACGGCCTCAGCCCTGACCCGTCCTTCCCTCGGCTGAGACTACAGAGCTCTGCACAGGACTCGTTTTCCACACAGGTAAAGACAAATGTGCTGTTTTAATTGTCAAAGGCCTTGCTGGAAATTTTGAGGAGCGCTGTGAGTATCCGGAATGCACCCGGAGGCTCTTTGGGAGGAAATGCCCCCAGTGCCGCCCCACTGGGACGTTCACCGCACAGCGAGGGATAAACCGGGGCTGGGATCCCCATGCATCTTACTAGACTGAGGTCACGCGGTTAATGTGAAGGTAAATGAGTGTCTGTTTGAATAACATTTCCTTGACAGTGTAATCCATGCCCTGCAGCTTCTAATTAGGTGCTGCTGTTTAAATTCATCACCAAGAACAGCAGAGAATTAGTGCGCGGCCTGCAGAGGAACTGACAGTTCTTTTTAACGCTTTACCAAATAATGAGATTTGTCCTGATGAAGAGGGTGAACTGTTGGATGCTCCCGGTGATTTACGGTCAACATCAGCCCTCACAGGTTCTCCCGTGTGCCCTTTCCTGCCCAGTACGGCACCGAGGGCCGGCACGGCAGACATGGCACCAGCAGAACGGGGCTCACCTTTGCCGTGCCACGCAGAGCACATTGTACCTTCGCCCACCCAGAGCCGGAGCCAGAGGAGCCCCAGACGCCCCGTGTCCTCCCCAGCTCCTCCGCAGCCCTGCCCGAGTGCAAGGGGGGGAATTTCAGTGAAACTGCCCATCCTCATCACAGTTAATTGGCTGTCGGTGTCTGCATGGAGGTGACAAGCTCTGCAGCCACCGCGATGGCAGCAGCGACCTGCAGCATCTCAACCGAGCCCTGGCTGGGCTGACCTGTCGGCTTCAGCTTCAGCTGAAACGCTGCTCAAGGCCAGGAGGATGCTAGGATCAGTAAATATATAGAGAGAGATATATAGAGAGATCTATATGATAGGTTTACTGCTAAGCATGTGTGTGGAGCTAAAGCAGTGTTTGGTTTCTGTGATTCACGGTGGTTGATCAGACTGTGGAGGGTAAGGCCTCACCAACCCACCCAGGGCAGCTTCATTATGGGCACAAATGTCCCCACGCCACCACCCATGATCTGTTCCTGCAAACATCATGCCAAGGGGAGCCCAACTCCCGTTAGCCAGCGGCTCCGGCTTGTGGTAGAGAGGCCCTGGATAAATGGAAGCGCTCATCTCCTGTCCCGTCTGCTGGGCCAACCCCTGATGCCCGGTGGAGGTTGAGGACTCCCCAGGCACTGTCACCAGGCAAAAGGGTCCGACAGCTCCCTTTTCCAGAGGCCAGGCTGCAGGGTAAGAATAATAGCCCTTGTCACTCCACATAGCCCTGTAATTGGAGATATTTAGTGCTGAGGCTGGGCTATGGGGCGAATATCTGGGATGTGATAATGTTGCTCCTTGCACGGCTGAGCAGGACATCGATTGTGGGCTGTCACCGGCAGACGGCCCCTCAGACCCCCCTGCCCCAGGCAGCATCCCATACCCGGCACCATCCAGCCACGGCGTGTATGCAGCCCCTGATACCGCGTCCCTTGGTTCTCACAAATGCCCCTGTGGCTGCAGAAAGCATTTGGGGTTGCAGCTGGACAGCTTTCCGCATGTGAACATCACGGGCCAGCTGAAGCACCTCGCTGGGTGACTCCATCACTGGCCAACGTGGGGTTTGCTGCAGTTCTGAATACACCCGGGTCCCTGCCTGGTTACAGGCGTCTCCCCTCCTCAGTGCCCCTCAAGGTCCCCGTCACTCGTGCCTTGCTGCCACATGCTGCATGTGACCAGAAGGGGCCGTTTTAAATGATAGCAACACCCCACACCTACCCACCCCGCTGCGCTTTGCTAAGCTGTGAAAAGGGAATTAATGCCTCCCCGGCACCCAAGCGCCTGGTGGGGGCTCCACCACTCGTGGGGTTGTGCCGATGGCCGCTGCCACACCAAGAAGTCTCCTGGGACCAAGCACAGGCATGGCCAGCCGTGGTGGTTCCTCCCCAGCACCGGTACCAGCCACGGTGTGCACCCCCCTCCCTTGCTTCACCCCTGCATCTTCAGGAGCTACTGCGCTCTGCCGCAGGGTAACATGCCCTGTTTGTACAGAAATGAAGTAAAAGGCACCTTCCCCTCGTGGGAACGGCCACCAACCCCGTTGGGCTGCCAGCAGGGCTCTGCGCCCGGGGCTGCAGCCCAGGGAACAGAAACCGCCTACAACCAATGGGTACAACTCTGAACCTCCCTCTGTACGGACCATCACCCTGAGCACCACAGCTGTGCTTTCTGGGTGAGTGCGGTGCGGGATGCTCTTGGACAGTCTGGTTTCCAAAGCTCTTCCTGGCTGAGGCTGGTGATGGTCTCTCTGGCCGGACACGCCATGTCCAGCCATGCACCAGCAGCAGCACTAACCCAAATGCATCCTGAGTGGGACAAAGCCACGGGAATACCTGCCTTCCACAAGTCCTTGAACCACTGGATTAGGAGGGGAGGTCCCACTTCATGCACCCCTGGGTTTCCGCACCCCCTCATGTTTGCTCGGTCCCACCATGGCCCCTGCACCTGAGGATGGACCCCACACATCCCGCTGGCGGGGGGGGCTGTATTCCCACTCTCTGCTCCCCAAATTCGCCACTGCCCCCATGTCCTGCATCCTCAGCGGGGATGCAGAATCCCCAGGGTCTCTGGGACCGCCGGCCATCCCTCATCAGCACGGTCTTGGCAGGCAACCTCTGACCAGGGACCTTCTTCAGTCACTGTCCTGGTGCCACAGAGCTGCCGTCACCCAGCACGCGAGAGGCAAACAAGCAGCGACTCCACACAAAGACACATTTGGGACAACTTTACTTCTGATACCAGAGTGCAGGCTTTCTTTACAGGAACCAAAAAAGAACATTTTTTAAAAAAATGCTTCATTTACTCTTGCTATTTTTTTTTTACCATTTCATTTTTTAAAAAAAAAGTTACTCCTGAAAGCCATCACTTGTAATAAAGTTATAAGCCAGTGCACTTTGTTTTTTCCCTTGTGATCTCTCCTCTGAAGGCAGCAAGTTCTCCCTGTTGCTGCCCTGCGCCGGGGATGGGGTGTCCCTACAGGGCATCACTCCGGGCTCCGTCCCCCGGCCCGGGCACCGCTTTTCCCTGTGGTTCCTGCGCTCCTGGAGCCAGCAGCAGTTTGTCTCCCAGTCGGGTGGAAGAGATGGAGGCCATCGCGGAGGCGCTGGGCATCGTGTGGTGCCTCGCAGAGGGGCTGCCCCAGGGAGTACGTCACCCGTAGAGACTCGTGTCGGGATGTGGGCGCTGGTGGGATCCCGCTGCCCCCACGGAGTGGATGCACAACAGGGTCACCCTTATGGAGCCACTTCTACAGTGACAGTGTTGGATTTTTTTAATTGACTTCATATATTCATTTGCTTTTTGTTGCAGGAGCGGTTTTCAGATTGACTGAAAATTCAGTAGTTCTTTTTTTTTGTTCAAGAATTGCTCAAGTAAAAGAGGGACCTGAACAATCCTTAGAGTAGAAAGGGGCAGCCTTGCCATGCAAACAGGAAGAGTTATTGTTTTTATTATTATTATCATTATTATTATTCTAATGTAGGACCACAGACAGCCTCTCTCTGAAGCAGTCAGGTGCTAACAGCAATATACGGTTGGATTCTTTTTTAGAAGGTCATAAATTAGCAACTTATACTTTTATCTTTAAAAAAGTCGAATAAATAAATAAATTAATTAAAACAGAAAGGGGGGGAGAGAGAGAGAGAGAGACAGTCAAAACATGCAAGAGCTTACAACAGAACAAGTAAAAATGACCAAAGCAGAAGACAAGAAATGCAGAAGAAAAGCCCAGGTTCAATTTGGTTTGCAATCAATGCAGTTTGGAAGCATCATTTATAAAGGTATTTCATATACCAAAAAAGGCACCACAGTATCTACAAAGCCAAATCCTCAGGAGAGTTTCTGTGGGGTGGGGGGAGGTAGGAGCCTGGCCAGAGCAGATACAGCTCGGTGCGCAGCAGATCCCCCCCTTTAAGCTTGCCCATTGCAAATCTGAACTTTTCCATTTTACGTTTGGTTTTGCTGTCTCTGTTGGTAAAAACACAAAATAATAATAATAAAAGACAGATGTGAAAAACGGCAAAGGGGACGACATTCTGGCCTTGCAACGTAACAGGTGGGATATTTCTAGGACCAAGTTTAACACAATCCGCTGTAACTAAAACTGCGCCGGGGCCCCCAGCGTGCGCCCCGCGCCCCTTCTCCCCCCAGCCGGCTGACGGCAGCCCACGCCGCTGGCACCATGCTGGGACATGGGCAGCTACAGGCAGCCCCGTGCTGCCCGGGGACAACAGGACAGCGAGAGCCTCCACCTCCCCATCCGCACACCTTACGTCTTCACTCTCCACGTGCAAATAAAGAGAAATCTGGTGTCTGTCGGGTGCCCCCGCTGCCCTGGGGGTGCTCCCCTCTGCACAATGCTAGCTGCAGAGGAATGACTGAACAAAGGAACAGGAAGGAAAAGGAAAAAAAAAAGAAAGAAAGAAAGAAAAAGAAAAGAAACATTTGAAATCTTGTGTTTACTAGTACATGAGATTCCTAAAGAACAACTTGTCCTCCTAGTTAACCTTGTCCTGGAATATATACAGGTTATTTGTTGCTGCCACGGCGATGATATTCTCGGAGGGGTGCCAAGCTGTGTGCAGGATCTTTTTGCTAAAGTCCAGACTGTCCACGCTAATTTCGTCTTTCCTCCGCTTGCCGCCCACGCAGACCTTGCGGGGCTTGAGGATGGCGCGGGGTTTGCTGTTCTCCCGCGAGGCCTCCAGCGTCACGTCGCGCTTGGTGTTGCGGTCGAACATGCGGAAGAAGTTGTTGTAGGAGCCGGTCATGATGACGCTGAGAGGAGGGAGGAGGGACGGGTCACCCCGGCCCTGCCACCCTCACGGCTGTGACACCCTGGACCTGCCCGGACGCGGGGCACAACCAGGACATCAGGCACAGTCCCGCGCCAAAAGGCTCAGACTCAGCCAGTGAAACTGTGTCCCCATGTCCCCCTCCTTAACCCAGGGAATATGCACGGGGCAGGCAACTCCTCTCAGGATAACAACTCATACGGAGATCAGTCTTTATGGCAAAGAGTTAGCTGACCTGAAGCGAATTATTTTCACACCTTTTTAGAGCTAAACCGCTTCATGACTCGAGGCAGACTGAGTACCCAGAGGCATAATGAGATTTGGATTAGGTTTGGAATTTGGGCTTCAGGCCCAGCTGTGCCTCGTTAACTCCCTCTGATGCTTCAGACAGAAAAATGTGGCAAGCCCACAAGGTCAACTAGTTTTGCCTGCTTTCTGGTTCGGTGCGATTCATGCGTGGGTAGTTGTCACCCCCAGATTTTGGCAGTCTGGAGCCAAATGCATCACACCCTGCTCTGGGTGTAGGTGGGATGGAGACAGGAACTGAACCCATCCCAGGGAGAGCTGGGTCCCCATCAGACGCCCTCAGCAGCGCCCGGGTACAGGGCTGCGGCTTCAGGTGACCCCTGAGGTACCCACAGGAAAACCTGCCAGACCCCGCACCCAGCCGAAGGCGGGGAAGGGACCATGCGGGGACACGGGAGCCACCCGCCTGTCCCAAAGCACGCACCCTCCGGGCCGACTGCGGCACCTGCAGGGCTGGGTGCCCGGCTGCTGCCGCGCCGCTCACCTGTCCGACCCGTTCCAGACGCACTCGAACTTGTCGAAAATGCAGTCATTCTCGTAGAGTGAGCAGAGCTTGCTCCGCAGGTAGTCATGAACCTGCCAGCAGGGAGAGACAGGGTGTGTAGCCCCCGCACCGGCCACCACAGCCCAGCGGCCGGCAAACGCCAGCCCAGCCCAGTGCTTGCGGGGAGCTGACGGACCCAGCCCAGCCCAGCCCTCGCCACAGCCGAGCCAGGTAGCGTTGGGCATGGCATACTATTGCATGCCCGTGACCACAGCCACCTTTCTACTGTGAGAAGCAGCACCAGCACTGCCGCACGTAGGGCTCAGGCAGTGCCGGGGCACATCCCCAGGCAGAGGGTGGCAAGGAGGGTGCCTGCCCTCAGGGCTGCAAGCACCTGCACATCCCCTCCTCACTCACACCTGACCTGGGGATGTGGGTTACAACTCACCAGCCACTTGAGCACACATTTAACAGTTCTTTGCTTTCCACGATTTAACGGCACGACACTCCTACCCATCAGGATTGTCCCTGTCACCTCTGCTGCCAGCCCAGGAGCATGGCTCAGGCAGGAGCACGGCAGGTGCCTGATCGCTGGTGGGTGCCCGAATGTGCCACGCTCACCTGGTAGGTCTCAATGGGCCGGTTCTCCATGTTCAGGTCCCACACCTTGACAGTGAGATAGTCCCGGGTCATGATATACCTCCCACTGTGGCTGAATTTGACATCGGAGATTGAGGAGATGATCTCGGAAAAAAATGACCGGTTACTTGGGTCTTCGGGCTCTTCAAAAACTGTGGAACAGGAAAGGACAAGCCCTGGCATCAGCCGAGGCAGGAGCTCCCTGTCCCCAGGACCTGCTGCCCTGCTGCAGCACCACAGGATGCTCCTGGGCGGGGAGTGGGCACCCCCGGAGCCAGGGGGCTCCACTTTGGCTGTGGAGCCCTACAGACAGCACCGAGCCACATCCCGGCGCAGCTGCCGCCACCGCCCGAGCCCCCTCTGGCCTCAGTGCCACCGCCCCGCTCCGCTGAGCAGAGGCACCCGCAACCCTGGGACATCACTGCAGTGGGCCGGGCCAGCGCTCCCCACTTCTGGGCTTGGCCCAGACCAGACAAATGCCCATATTTTAGGGACTTCACTTGGCACAATTGAAGCTCCTTTGTTTTTAATGTGTGCAGTAAGCAAGAAGGACCATCGGAGACCAATCTATCAAGAGCACCACAGAAACCCAGAAGATTTAGAGCCTTGCATGTCACTTCTGCTCTCTAGAAATCAATGATGTGCAGCATAACTGCAAGTCAATGTAAATATTTTATAGCCACTGCAACCTACAGATTTAATCTGATCAACCTTCAAATAAATCACAGTTTGAAGGAGACTGATGGAAGTTCCAAATTAAATGTATTTACAAATTTGATTTCGAAGTAACATTAGCTGGGCAAGTACGGCTTTAAAAAACCATCACAGAGACGCATCAGAAGAGATGCTGCCGATGCGGGGACATCTGTCCAGCCTGCTCTTTCCACCTCTACAGACGGCTCTCCAGCGCAGCATTGAAGAATATCGCTGGGTAAATGGCAAAGCTCATGAACAAACCCTCCACTACAAACCTTCTGCCGCGGGGGCTGTTGGCTCCGACCTCTCGGTGCCCAGAGCAGGGGACGTGCCAGCAGCCGGCCCGGCCACTCTGCAGTGTGCCCCACACAATGCTGGCGTTTGCTCAGGTTTATCACCCCCTCGTTGAGCCCTGTGGTACCAACGCCTGAACTCCTGAGCATGGCAGAAAAAATGCCTGAAGTGCCAGTATAAATGATCTCTCCACAAATCAGAAGTGGCACTGCCCACAGCAGGACCCAGCTCTGCGCCCTTTAATCACCAGCAGGAAATCTGATGACACGTCAGGTTTTTTAAATAAGAAAAGCGACAGCAACAAGAGAAAGTAAAGATCTGAGGCAGTCTGGGGAGAGCATCTGAATGCCACAACTTGTCTTTGCTGTAATCCACACAGGTTTGCTCACACCAGGTCGGCCGGCGTCATGAGGCTTGTTTTAATGGCTGCACCGTTTCCGTCATGGATGCGCGTATGTGAGCTGATGTTAAGGCTGGAGGGGTTCAGCTTATAGTATAGGAGCAAGAGGAAATTGTTGCTGATACTGTAGAAGTAGAAAACGTTAAATTGCAGATCAACTGTCAAAAAGGAAAGGCCTCAGAGAATGAACCCAGAGCTGAGGCAGCACCAAGACGAGTCAGCAAGGGTGAGACGTCTTGATATGAGCAGCTGGAACAGCTCTCTGACTCCAGGTACCATGTACCCCCGCTGGGATGCAGGGACAGTTTCCCTGGCACGGCGTCACATCCCCGCTGCTCCCTCCTCGGGCGAGTCCCCGTCCTCCGCGTCCTGCCCGAGCAGCAGTGCAGCGAGGGTCGTCCATCCCCTCGTGCCCACAGGGGAGCGCGGGCTGCAGCAATGGGCTGGGGCAGGGATGGAGCATCAGCCCCAGCCCAGCGGGAGAGCGAGGGGGTCCCACACAGCACCTCCTCTGTGCCCGGGAACTTGAGCACAAGGTGAGAAGGCAGGATCCAGCTGTGCATCGAGTCCAGTGCAGGATCCGGTCCCGTAGGCAGTCCAGTGCAGAGGAGCCATTGACTTTTTAAAACTCAGGGCAGCTAAGAGGTGAAGTCTGTTACAGGCTAACTGCATTTTCCCTGTGCCAGTCTCCTTGCCTGCTGTACCAGGGCTCTGATACCAGGAAGCAAAAAGCAGCCCTACCAACACAGAGAGCAATCGGTCAAATATCACTTCTGGAGACGACGTCCCTGAGCTGGGGCCGTGGCTGTCACTCGGGTCCCTCTCTGGACTCAGCGTCACCTCAACACCTGCCCTGTTAGAAGCGAATGATTCACCAAGCGGAAATTTTGCTTTCGGATGAAGTCAGGAGAGTGCTGCAAAGGCAAAGAGGTTTCCTGCTTTGCTAAATGAGCTCAGGGTGGCACAAGAGGTTTGTTCTTCACCCCCCGGAGATTCTGCAAAACCGACTAGTTAATTCCTAGCTTGAGGTCCTGCCAGGCCTATTATTCTGTGCAGCAGGACATCATTAGCTCCTGCAAGGGGTGGGAGGAAGGAGATGATTAGCTTCTGGGGGCGACACGACCAGCTCACTCTGCTCCAGCCGAAACCTGGACAATGAGAGCTCAGCTTGGCTTGGCTCGGCTCGCCTCGCCTTGCCCCGCAGAGTCCCAGGGCTGTCTTTGTCTGCACAAAGCAGTGAGTTTTCTAATGGGGAATCAGATCACTGTGCTCTACTTATGTAACCTTTTTCCTCTATAAAAGGCTTAGCTGAAAAAATAGGTAAAGCAAACATGCTGTTAGCAGGAACAGGGGAGCAAATGTGTTTTGCTGGAGCCTGGTCTGGCTTTGCAGAGTCATCACTCTCCATTTCACCCCTGGACGTGCCACTGGCACGTGGCTGCCTGGGATACATGGCTGAGCCTTTCCTCCAAGCTGGCACACGTGATTTCCAGGGATGAGGCCAAGCCTCTCCTGGCGTTTGGAGGACACCTGCTAGCCAAGCGGCCGGGTCCCTGACCAGCAAGGGCAGATCATCACCTAGGGGACGTGGGTGCCTCCAGGCAGGGCAGACAGCAGCCACAGGGCAGTCCTCTGCTCAGCCGCAGCACACTGCAGACCATGGCAGCACTGGGAGCATCTCCCAAACCCACACATCTCAGTCGAAGTGCAGATGTGGCTGTTTTACCCCTGTACTCCCCTCTCTTTGCAAAGACACGGTTAGCAGAGCCCAGCTCCCCTCTCCCTCCTTCTCCTTCTCCTTCTCCTCCTCTTTTGCGCATCCTGAGTTTCAGGTTGCCCCAGATGACCAGCTGCATTAAGCAACTTGTCGGATAAAAGAACTTTGGATCAATCAACCCAAGCTCTGCTTGAGCAGGCGAGTGGTACATGGTAGTTATTCCCCGCTGAGCTTTTGGGGTGCTCCTGGGACCAGCCACCAGCAGGCACGCTGCAGATTTAATTGGTGGCTGTGTTTCAGCACGGGTCTGTATCACCCTGTATGAGCCAAACCTCCTCTGACAGTGCACCAGCACGGGCAAAGCCGCGTCGCCATCTCTGCTGGGCTCTGGCCCCCGCATGCAGTCCCAATGGTCGGGGAGAGAGGGGGGCGCTGGCCCGGGGGCTGCACGCTCACGTGTGCAAGGTGGCCCGTCTGGACCATGCACTAAAAGCCATGGAGCCACTTAGCACACAAGCTCCAGGCCAGGTCTCTGACCCCTCCAGACTTCAGCCGAGGCTCCAGCTAATCCAGTCCCTCTGCTTCTTCTCTTGCTTCAAATAAAAGGTCAAAACTCCACCGACAGTGCACCTAAGCACAAAATTAATCATGATCGTCGCTGAGGAAAAGCTAAGCTAGCACAAGCCGAGAACTGAGCTTTGCTTCATATTGGAAAAATCAGCTCTCCAACCTGCTCCCAGCCCAGAGGTGCAGCAACCATGGGCTAAGGAGCAGAAATTACTTGTCTAGTGCCAACTTCCCCCGTGAACTTGAGCGATTCTCTTTTCTGCCTTATTCTTCCTATCTGTAGCAAGGCAACAAAACGTGTTTCTCTTCCTCACAGACGAGGTACAGATTAACGCAGTGCTTTTGGCAGCTCTGAGGACCGATGCGGGCCCTGGCAACCCCCAGGCAGGATGGGGGGAAGCTGCTGTCTGCGGGGTGGCTGGACCCTGCTGTCCCCAGACCCTGCCAGCACCGTCCCCTCAGCCACCGGGGTCTCAGCCTGGAGTGGGAAGCGGGCAAGGAGGCAGCGGAGCAGCCCGAGACCCCCACCCATGGCTGGGCAGGGGCTCGGGGGAGCTATTTTTGCTTCTTGGCTGAAGGCTTTTGTGGGGCTTTGCTCCCACTGCAGAAGCAGATCTGGGCTGCTGAGCTCATGGAAAGGATTTCTGAGCACTAATTCTCTGTTACACAACAAGCCTATTTTCCTCTGACACTGCGCAGGAGCTGCCCTCCCCGTGCCGGCCCGCTCTGCCAGCCCTCCTTCCCCAGCAGCTTCATCACACCCTCTCCCTGGGGGCGCAGGCCAAACCAACCCCCAGCTGGCCAAGAAGGGCTCTGGGGTGGCCCCGCTCCTCAGGACACTGCCAGCCCTTCCACCGGGCGCTTGGAAAGCAGCCGCGATGCAGTGTGGCGGGGCCTTCCTCCCCCTCCCCGCGGTGTCCCCAAAGGGCAGCAGAACCTGCCCAAATACAAGCTGGGGGGGGCTTGCTTTAGAAATACCTCTGCAATACTGTCTGGTAAAAATCCGTATGCTGTTGGCTACCTTATCAAAGCAGCTTTGTTTCTAACCAAAGCTGAAACTGTTTTCAGCACAGAATAAACGTTTGGTAGTGTCGCTGTAACGCAGCCAGCGGGGAAAAGACAAGAAGGGAAAGGTCTTCCTCTGGGAAACGGGCTGTATTTGGAGCCTTCTGTTTCATGAGCTTGCTAGGTACGATCACAGGCGACTCCTTAAAAAAAAAGTGGAAAGCCCAAGGCATTTGCTATGGGGAAGTAACTGTAGTAACCCCGAACAGGGTTTTTCCTTGCTTTCCCATATGCTTTTGAGAGCAGGATTGCTTCTGTTGGTGCTCCAGGAATCCTAATCTCCCCTTTGGCTTCCAATGGCACTTTGGACAACACCTCCCATATCTTTGTGCGTCCCCTGGCAGGACCAGTGCCCCTCTCAGTGCTGTAGCTCACGGCTCCGCATCCCTGCGGAGCGGGCATTCCTGTGTGGAAGCTGATGCTCTCTCTCAGGTCAGCTCCGTGGCTGGAGGAACACGCACGGTGTCACAGATCGCAGGAGCCGCAATTAAAATGCGCAAACAGAATTTAATAAGAGAAGCACATAAGTAAAAGCTGGCCCCAAGCAGCACACTGCATCTATCTAAATAAACATGACTGGGATGTGCAGTGCTATCTTCCGCATTGTTATTAAATATTGACAGTTATTAAATGTCTCCATTGGAGGATTTGCCTCCAAAAGCCAATGTTGCTTTTCATTTTGAACTTTGATGAACCGTCTCAATTTCCACTCACACATCTGCTGAACTGCAATTGACTGAGGCTGATGCTTCTGAGCGATGGAGGGAAATCAATAAGGAAATGTCACGGGAGAGGTCAAACCCAGCCGGGATTCACCGCTGGCCGGTGTGCTCGCCGAGGTACCCCAACAAAGGGGATGCTGGGGGGGGCTTCTGCCGCCGAAGTGTCAGGAAAATGAATTTTGTTTGTTCCTTAATCGTATTCTGATCCTCAGCTGGGAGCTGTCACTGTAGGACTGTGAGACACAGTCGGGAAATACAAGAATAGAAAGGTGTGTTTTGCTCAGGATTTGGGAAAACTGCCATTCGATATTTCCAAATCTCCAGACAGCAATTTAAGCCTTCCTCTCCATCCATTTTACTCCAGTTTAAAACCAGGTATCAGAGTGCAACCGCAGCTCAAGACCACAAAAGCAGTAGCTGGTGTGTAATTCCCTATTGCCTCTAGGCAACCTAAAGCTGAAATACCCGGGTGCTCTCTGGATGAAGATTATCAACCCTGGGCTCCAGTAACTGGTACTCTCTTTGTGCATGTTGTTCTTGCAACATGATCACAGTTTAAGTACTGAAAATCTCCCTAATTTCCCACAAGATACTGGCCATTTTCTGAAGAAAACTCAAAGAAGAACAGGAGACACAGGGGTTTTAGCCACCCCGTCACACAGCAGAGCAGCCCTCACTTCTGCCACATTTCTCTGTCTTTAAGGCAGACACCAAACTCCTTTAGATCTGTCCCATCTTTGTGCCTTATTTACAGCACCGTGCTCAGCACAGAGTTCCAGGAACTGCGAGGGCACAAAGAACAGCAACAGGTATTTACCAGCCCTCCCACAAATGCCGTAGGTGTTCGTGCCAGTACTTTACTGAGCCATTGCTCATAAGGAGAATATTTCCAGTAACGATCCCCTGAGAGGCACAGGCCGAGCAGGAGCCATGCTTTGCTGGCTGCCTCAGCAGCTGCTCGCTCATCCCATCGGCTGGGGAGGACCAGAGACAAACTCCCCACCTGCCCAGCTTACTCCAGGTTTTGAGGGGGCTTTTCTGCACATCCTGACCCCCGAGGCATCGACCACAGTTGACAACAGGACAGGAGGCTATTTGGACAAACGGCCTGAAGAAATGAAGCACTCCCTGTCTCCCAGCATCAACAGCTCTGTAGCTGCTGCGCACCGACATCCAGTGACCCCTCAGACCCAGAGACCACCCTGGGGCTTTAACATGCTCCCCAGAGGGTGAGGGGCCGGGACCCTTTTGGGGCCAGGCAGGACTAAGGGCAGGCGGCCATGGGAACACCGAGGGGCCGGCAGGACCACAGCCCAGCACACCGGAGGGAGAATGGGGCCAGGTGGCAGGGGAGACCTGTGCCTAGGTCAGCCTCCGTGCTCCCTTTTTTGGGCTCTTTTAACCCAAAGGGGACTCCGTTCCAGCCATGGGCCATACTCACACTTGGCGTGGCGGTCACAGAGGGCAGAGGTGCGCATGTCGCACAGCCGGATGGTGCCTTTGCTGCTGCTGTAGACAAAGGTGTTGCAGTGGTGCGGGTGGAACTCGGCAGCCGTGATCACCTCCGTCAGCTCCTCCATGTTGGCTGGTTTGATGTCCACAATGTCTGGCAGGGCGAGTCAAGGAGCCACCCACAGTCCGGCGCAGACCCCGCTCCTCCCGCTGCCCCTCCTGCTGACGTCCCCGGCTCCTGGGCTTCCCCTTGCCCTGTGCAAATGGGTGTTCCCGGGAGAGCAGCACCATCCCGGGGCAGCACTGCAGCGCTGAGCCGGGACCAGTCAGCGCCAGTGCTGGGGAAAGCCAACATCCGTCACGTTTTCCATTCAGTCGGGGACCGCAGCTGCGGTACCGCAGCCTGGAGCCACCCTGCGTGGCCCAAGACCTGATTCTGCCCATTCCCCAGGCCAGAGTAAATGTCTTCCATTGCAGAGACACTGGTGGGGGTGGTCCCGTGGCTCAGCCAAACACAGCTACACCAGGGACACCCCAGGAAGGGGCTCCACAGCACCAACACACCAGCAAGTCAGTGGGATGGGACATCTGAGTGGACATTTCCCTGGTGGTGACATTTCTCCATCAATTCTTAGCAAGTGTTTTGGGTGCTGAACTTGCACCTTGGCCAAACTCCCTTGGGCCACCTGAACTCCCTGAGGTTTTACCCCAGTTCAGCACTCCTTACCTTCTTCCCCAAAAACCAACACACATTGCAGCTCTGCTCAATAGTGCCCGCTTCGAGCCCCCACCAGCCACACGCCTGTGACTGCTGAAATCCTCTCCAGCTGCCTAAATCTGCCACATGCCCTGGGGATTTCTCAGTAGAAATCACTATATAAATACCACCAATGATTAGTGCCCCATTGCTATTATTTCTGATGCGGCTGTTACAAGGGTGACTGGCACGACCTCATTTGTACGACTGTGACTGGCAGCCTGTCACCCCGCTGCAGGGTATAATGGAAACCGCACGATTAATATTTCCTCTCTCCCTCTTCCCCAAGGCATCTGTCTTCTCCATCACCCGCAGACCCCCCTCCCTCCCGCCAGCCCCATGCAGACCCTGCAGGCAAATTCAAAAACGTGTCACCCACATGGAGAGGCAGCAGTGGTGACGATGCCAGCTGAGCCCTGCACCGCAGAGGGAGCAGCTTGGTCCGATGGCCGAATGTGCTCACTGGAGACAGCCCAGCATCCCGCCGGCATCCCGACCCTGCATGGGCAGAGATGAGAGGGACGTGCCTTGGTAATGGCACCCGGGGATGGGATTTCAGGTGTTCTGCAGTCGGCTGCACCATTTCATGCTCCTGAGCCCCTGTGAGCCCCTGCCAGAGGGTGAAGTTCCTGCACCGAGGAACCATGATGGGGGAGCAGGGATGGGGCCAGGCGAGATGCTGCGCAGACATCACAGCAGACAGGGGCAGGCTCTACTGCTTGCCACAGAGCTGGACCTCACAGGTCCCCCCTCCACCGCTCACCTTCACCAGGGACCTGCCTCCCACCCAGCCTTCTCGTTCTCCCACCCACACGTGCCCGTGTCGGGGCTCCCAGGGCTGTCACACCCCACTTGCCAGCCTAGGTACCTCCCTTATTCCTGCTCTGGGACTGCCCCAGGGGCCGCAGGATGGCGTGCACCAAAGGATACTAAAACTTTGATTTGTGATTTCAAAGTTCCACAGGTTTATCCTCAGGTCGTCCGCCGACATGTAGGTCTCATAGTCACTGTTGACGGAGATGGAGTTGATATGGTAGGTATGAGCATTGGCAAACACCCGCCGAGGGGTGGCCTCCACCATCAGGTCCATGGGCCGGAGCACAGGTACCTGCGGGACAGAAGCAGAGCGTCAGCACCCAGGGACAGGGTCCGGCCGTCCCACCCAACCCACACCAGCACCCGGCGCCGGGGGACACCCCCAGGGCCACAGCAGGTGCCCGCAAAGCACCGGCTGCCAGCACTCCATCCCACCCGCCTCTTAACACTCTCACCAAGGAAACCTTCCTAAGTGTATGAACAGAGGGACAAGCAGACACGAAAGCCTTTTACTTTTGAAAGAGGCAGCAGTACGGTTAGGTTGCTGTGAGGCAGCCAGAGCCCAGTAAACCAGGCTTGGTCTCTGCTGCAGCAACCCCTCCTTCTTCAAAAAAAAAATAATAAAAACCACTTCTGCCTTGTTTTGTCACTGTTAACTGGAATCTGAAATTCCTGGAGCATTTCTAACAGAAATACGTTTCTTGACGGAGCCAGTCAGCACAGATTTTTCTTTCAACTTTTTTGCATTGCTTCACAGTGAAGTGACGGTGGTAAGAGATGAGAAGAGACAGGGAAAGGGAACGCGCAGGGCAGGGACAGATGGAGGGATATACAGAGATATACACGTTTGCCTTCGGATTAATAAGCATAACTCATGTAAACATCAGGGGATGGAGGAATACGGTAAGAACAGCATATGCAAGGAACGGTGTAAGTAATAACTTCAGACGTAACGCTCTTAAGGCAACTTAATACACTAGAAAGGTGTCAGTCCTACACTCCCATTTGCCAGTGAGCTGTTCCCTCAAGCTACTTCATTACTGTGTATATTATCTGTGCGCTGCCCAAAGAGATTTCCCATGGCTGCAGAGGTGGGGATGGGAGTGTGACAGCCAGCTCGAGTGACACTGGAGCACAGGGACTGCCAGCTCAGAGCCTGAGCTTAATGTGACGAGCCTGCCTGCTAATTCAGCCTGACACTGCCAATGATGCATCGTTTGCCGCTGAAGGACTCTGCTCAGCCATCTGGGGACGGAGGCTCGCGTTTTGCTCAGGGATTACAGGAGCCGGGCTGTCACTCAGACCGTCGGAAACATGACGGCTGTGTACAGGGAAAGGGTTCAACGGTTACACCAGGCCTCAGCGGGTAAAAAATAAGTTCAGCAAAGGCTTCAGCAGAGGATTTCACTCGGCGAGGTGATGTTGTGCGGCCTGACCGCAGTGTGGGGTCATGCCACAGGCCAGTCCCATCCCGGCCGGAGCCCTGCGGTGTGCAGAGCCCGGGGCTGAGCCATCTGCCACTGCCAGCGCCCGGCACAACGCCCTGCCCGCTTCTTATGGGCAGCTACTCACAGCCACAGAGCTAAGAGAAACTCTTCAGCCAAGAAAATTCTCCACATGTACCTCAGAGCCAACTGCTGCGGAGGTTTTTATGTCTGGAACTTGGTCCAGCACCAGGTAAAACCCCACAAGAGGAACAAACCTGGTCATCCCTGAGTATTTTGTTAAGGCAGGATTTTTTGTCTGGTATGGTGGCAAGAATTTGCACTGGAATATAGAAAAGCAAGTGTCCATGCCCCTTCTCACCATGTGCTGCCAGCTGTTGCTTAAGGGTATCAACAATAAGTGTTTAAACCTGAAGGCACTGACATTTTGAGGCAGGAGCAGCCGGGAACGCACTGGGAGCACACACAGGCTCGGGGATCTCGTCCCTTGGCAGCAGAACCCTGCAGGGGAAGCAATTTCCCATCTCAGGACAGCCAAGGGGAGCAGTTGCCCAGCACAGGATGGCCCCAGCCTGGGTTTAATCTCTTCTCCACCAAAGCCCATCCCGAATCCGGCTGGGAACGTCGCCACCATGAGGGAGGCTAACACGAGTCCATGCCAACGGCCCGAGCCCGGTGCCGGCACTGATGTGCGCTCACCAACATGGGAATGCCGGGCAGAGAAGAACCCTCTGCATCCCTCATCCTGCTCATCCTCGCTCATCCCCATCGCTCTCTCTTGCCTTGTGTGCTGCCTGGTCCCCAACACTGTGACCCCCTGCCCTGGAGCCCCTTCCAGCGGCCGGTGGACGTCCGCATTACATTTCTGCGTATCGTGCAGCAATGGAAAGGAATGTGTCTGAGGGAAGAGCCCGCAGCCATACTGTCCCCAGCCCAGCCGGGCAGGCAGGGCGGCAGCAGTCAGTGACAGCAAAGAGAAACTCCTAATGAACAGGGCAACGTAACAGCAACTGAAACTCAGTCTTTTTTTTTTTTTCTTGAAGCACGTGGAGTCCAAGGCAGTGTCTGCTCAAACCACCCAGCTGCCCCCACCATTGCCATGGCAATCCTCAACGGCGCAGAGACCTCCTCACTGCATCCCTCCTTCAATTACAGAGCCAACCTGCAGGGCAGGCGCTGGTATTATATATCCCCATTATTAAAGGGTAATTCAGTGTAACAAACCGCATCAAGTACATAGAAAGGCTGTCAAATAAAATAAACCACTAATAAATTAAATTAGCTTCTGTTTTAAGGAAGAGGGGGAATGCCAGTCATTTTTCATCTAAAACAAAATATGTCTTAATTTTTCTCCCTGCCTTTAGCAGGCACCCCCTGCAAAAGAGCTGGTCCCACTCATTCAAAGCGCACATGACACTCCATTCCTCTCTCCTTGCCTGGCAAAGGCTTCCCTTTTCCAGAGTTAATGAGGCACTAACCCTCCCTTGAGCTGTAAAATTCATTTTCTCCATGGTTGGGGGGTGGAAGGAGCTGGCGCGCCCTGGCCCTGTCCCACCACCGGTGCTGCATGTCCCCCCGCCACCTCCAGCCCCCGAGTGAAGGACCATGGCGTGGGTAACGCCATGTCAGTCATAGCTACTTTGCCCCCTGCTCCCATCAGGTTTCCCCCTTTCATTGTCTGTCATGTCGACTGTCACCAAGCGCTCCCTGTTCCTGAGGGAAAAGCTTCATGTAGCAGAGCTTCTCCTCATCATTTACAGCGCTGATGGCCCCGATGTCTGAGCCCTGAAGACATGCAGAGATTTCTCAGGAAAACCTCATCCTCTGTCCAGAGGTGCTGTACGGCATGTGGTGTTTTCAAAACACAAGCCAATATGCAGGGGAAAATGAGTAAGGCCTCAGCTCCCGGGGAGCCGTGGTCACGTAACCTGCCACAAGCACAAGTCCAGCGAGTGCCACATCTGAGCCGCCCGTTACTGGGGGTCTGACTGGTGACATGAAGTCCCCAGCACAGTGCAATGGGAATCAACCGCCTACACGCAAGGGAAAGTGCTGCTGGGAATCCTCATGGGACACGCTGGGGCCAAGAATTCCTACTGGGTGTGACGATGACAGGGCGGTCTCATGCAGGGACAGCCCAGCGCCAACAAGCAAAGCCGTGATGCTGCCTCTGCCCCGGAGAGCTGCCACAGCCGCCCAGCATCGCCCTGCTGCAGGTCCCGCGCCCGCCCCTGCACCGACTGCTGGCCTGGGCAGACGGGGCGGAGGGCGACTGCAGACTCGCAGCACTGGGACCACGCACCCGCTGCTGGGAAACGAAGAAGGAGGTTTTGCTCCCAGTCACCTCCATGGAAATCCCTTCAGCACAATGGAGCCACACTGGACTTGTGCTGAGATCCAAATCTGACCCAGAGTAGTAGCCGTTAAAAAAGAAAACCAATAAATAATCCATTTAGGTGTCTACCCGGTCCCCACCTCGTCAGGGGTTACCAAGCCTCAGCACCAAGGGCAGTCGAAGCTCGGCAATCACCTGCTACATGCAGTGGGACAGGCAGCAGGTCAGTGCAGCAATGCCCATGGCGGAGCAGCTCCCACCACCCGGCGTGCTCGGTTGCACTGGCGTCTAACCGGCACTGCTGTACCCAGTGCTGCCATCCTCTCTCCTGCACCGACAGCAGGACAAACTGCCCTCTTGACGCGAGCCAAGCGGCAGCGGTGCCAGGCACAGGCCGGTCCCACCAGCCCAGCCGCCCCGGCCGCACTGCTGGCACCACAGCCCCGGCGAGCTGGCAGGATTTGGCCAAGTGGGGTTAGTCACAGCCGGAGCCCAGATTAACCCCAGCCTTGAGTTTGCAGGAAGGAAAATGTAATCCAGTTCCTGGCAAATCGGAGAGCAGAGCGAGCTGCGCGGGGATAAATCCGGCAACGTTCTTTGCCTGCTCCAGCAGCTGAGCTCCTCCGAAGGCGCTCCCCGATGTTTACTGCTCACCTACAAAAGGCATATTCTGTAACTGGCCAACGCTGCCTGCAGATTAACATTTTGCAGAGAAAATGTGCATCAAACACTACTGTCATGGCAGACCGACAATTTCATGCTCTTCAGGATTTCGTCTTATTGGACCTTCCCATGAAGTGTGGAAGGTACCTTCCCATGGGAGGATAAACCCGCTATCTCATTACTGGCCCATGTAGCTGATAGAGCTTCTGGTTTCATCTCTTTTCCCCAGACGTTTCCCTCCTCCCTGCTTAGCATCACACTGACACCGCTGCTTCTGTTGCCTGCTACCGAGCCTTTTTTCATACAATGAAATACAGGCACAGACTTGATGCCAACCAGATTCATCTCTACATCTGCAGGTCCAAAAGGCGCCGGCTGCCCCAAAAGGGTCTGGGTCCCAGCTGGGGGCCCAGGAGAAGGGGAAGAACCATGGATCCCAGGTCCGCAGGGAGGCTGGTGGGAGCGTGTGCTGCCCAGGAGAGCCGCCAGCTGGAGCCGTGTCCAGCTGCTCAATGACCACTGGCACCCCGCAGGGCTCCAGCACTGGAGTGACCCACAGAAAGGCGTCACACCGTACCCAGCTGCATGCCGAGACCCCAGCGCACTATGGCAGTGGGGACAGTCCCTGCCCTGACTGCCCCATGCCCACTCCTGCAGCCCTCAGCCCCGCGGGCGGGCAGAAGCGGGGCTGTCGTCCATCTGTCCACACTTGGACGCCCTGGCAAAGGCCAACGGCAGCCATTTCTGGCGGCGGGTCCCAGCCGCAACAGGGATGAGCCGCAGGAGGGTCTGCAGGGCTCTGCTCCATCAGCACCGAGGTGCAAGTTCAAGGCCTGAAGTTAGTCCATGTGGGCCAATGGTTCGGGCCACCAACACAAACAGCCCTCCCCAAAAACAGGGCCAGTTCAAGGGGTTTTGGTGCAGGGCTGAGCATTGACTGCAAGTGTCGTTCCACATGCAGCCCAAATCATCCCAGATTTCACATTTTTTGTATATTTTTATAGCATGATAGGAATTTTTTTTTTGTTTGTAACTGAGAATTTGTCCTAGTTGAGCTATTACACTCAGATTACTTTCGCCATCTGTACCTAAACTCTGAAATAATTTTGCAGATATCTCAAAGGACAAACAGAACATTTTTCTTATTTGAAGTTAAAAATCCTGAACCCTTCATGCCAATCTCATTAGAATTACATTCCCCTTAAAGATGTTTGAAAAGATATTTTTAAACTTTCTCCCACTGAAAAAGAGCCAGCGCCAGTAAAGTCCCACCTAGCAGTTCACAACCTTCCTACTTTTCCAGGGAGAAGTGTGTAGAAGCACAGCCATGTTACCAAACACAAATTCAAAGCAATCCAAACCCATTTGATAATTCTGCCTGCACATTGTTTTTACAGTACGTCTAGACACAGATACCAGCAGAGTAATTGCTGTGGAAAAAGAGATCAAAAAAATATCTGAAAGGTCAATTCTGGTCGTCACCATTTCAAGGCGAGTTTACAAATATGAAAAGGGTGAATAATGAGTTTTCGCCAGAAAAGAAAGAATTCATCTCATGACCTGGGAAAAACCAAAAAAATGACAAAAGCAGCAGCAAAACAGGCTCCTTCATTTCTTTTCAAGCGCCCGCGGAGTGATGCCGGCAGAGGTTCGGGCAGCGCGGGCTGGCGGGGTGGCGCGACAGCCCCCGCGCCACAGACTGGCTGCGGCCAGTGCCACGTCCCTGCACCCCACCGAGCCCTCCCACACCCTGCTGAGCCCTCCTGCACCCCACGGCCGCGGCGCAAGGGGCTGCGCTGCCCGGCACGGAGGAACCACTGTCCCCAAGCCCTGCGGCCTGGCCGTGCCCTCACCAGGCCCAGCCAAGCCCTTCTGTCCTCCTCCAGGGTGTTGCTTTAGCAGCAAGAACAACCAAGCGCCTCCAGCTAGCAAACCCCACCGGCCCCCGGCACCGCCCAGAGCAGCGCAGCATCCCCGGAGGTGGCACTGCTCGGGCAGAGGGGCCAGGCTGCCAGCGGGCAGCCGAGCATGCAAACGCTACGCAGTGAGCTGCTGTAGAGCAATGTAAGCCACTAATGAAAATGAGAAAAATCCTTTTTTTTTTTAATTTCTGTGGCAATGGTTTGATGGCGATCGTTTGAAATTGATTAGTTCTGCCATGTGCATTTTATAGCCAAAAAAAGCCTAATGTTTCACATTACTTTGTCATTTAAATGATAATGTTTTGGAGAATGCATACAAGGAAAAGACAGACAAATCTCCTTGCTGGGGCAGAAAGACAGCAGCACAGCAGTTCCCCTCCGCAGCATCCCCCATCCCCTTCCCTCTCCCATCACACAGCCCTGCTCGGGGGCTGCCCACAGCTCCACCGGCTGCATCAGGAACCCAGCACAGCCTCCCCAGGAGCCAAGAAATCTGAGTGCTTCCACAAAATGGGAGATATAAACCAGAATTTATGATGGGTTTTGCTGGAACTGAGAGAGTCAAGTGGTAGCTCTTAATCAGAGCGAGCTTTGTGACAGCTACAAACACCAAGGACCGGGCACATCGATGCACTTGCTCATGGCACTCACATCGCACTTGGCCTGGGAGGGTCGTTCCTCACCCAGGGAGTGTCCAGGGGAGATCACAGAAAAGCACCCTCTGTACCACGGCGATCTCCTGAGTCATCCACAGCCTGGGTGAGACAGGACCCTGCTGCCCCAGGAACTGGTCCCTGGGCTCGTTAGTGCCCACCAGCCACTTTGCGGGGCGCTTTCTTACGTACCAGCGCTTTAAAGCGCTTGGGGCAGAGATCAGCTGCCCGGGGCAGGGAAGTTGTTCCCCACTGGTGTCTGAGCTGGTTTCCCTGGGAGAGGAGGGGAGGCCGCAGCAGCCCCTCCTACAAGCCCCCACCAGCCCCGGGGAGCGCTGGCTGCCCCCCCTGCAGATGTAGCTCAGGAGCAGGGACCTGATGGAGTCAGAAATCCCAGCCTGGCTTGAGAATGGATGGCGGCCTGACACGAGAACATCCTTCAGCAGCAGCCCCCACACAGCATGTCGGGGAGGCAGGAGCCTGTTCCTGTGGTGCTTGGAGCCCTGGTGCCACGGGCCAAGGCAGCACCGGCAGCACAGCCGGCTGCTGATGCTTCTCTTCAGACAAACAACGTGCAGATCAGACCCTCTCTATGGAGAAGGGAGGCCCAGGAGCCGTCTCCCCCTGACACATTCCCGCAGTTTTGCTCATCAGAAGCAGAGTCGGCCTCCAGTCGTGCACAGCACTCGGGTCCGCAGCCGCCGGCGGGGACGGCACTGGCAGGACGATGCACACCGGTGTTTCACCACAGTCTGACTGCCGCTGTGCACCATCGAAGCAAACACATCCTCTGTTTAAAAAGATTTAAGCCCTGGATATTATTTGTGTTAATTATTTCTTGCACGCATCCCGCGGCGTAGGTACGGCCATACACCGAGCAGCACTCGAGAGCTCACGGAGGCTGTTAAATGAGGCTGAAGGGCTGTAGCTATTAGACTGGGGGCTATCCAAATAAGCAGAGCTCTTCTAATGACAGCAAAAGGCCTACTTTACTGTCTAAGCAGAGTTAAATATTCCTTTTGCACTATGTGGGTTAGAAACTCCTCAGAGAACAACGCGCATCAAGTACATTTAAACCATTACGACAAATGGCTAAGAGATGATTGCAGCAAGGTGGTTTTAAAACCCTTTTTCACTTGTCTGTGGTCAAAAGTTAAACTGTGGATGGATGTGGCTTTACTCCAAAGTGCGAGGCATCACGGGACAATTAAACGTCAAAGATACATCAGGCTGCAGCAAAACGGTTACTACTATGTAAATATCTGTCTAAGTAAAATCATCAAAACATTAGATCAAAGCAGGGCTGGCAGAAGACAGCAGGCGTTGTGCAGGCAGATACTAATAACCGTAATGCTGAGCACTCACATCGTGTTTTACCTCTTGCCGCTGCTGTGAAGCAGGAGCTGCACGTTCCCGTGGGGAATCGCAGCGCCTTATCTCACAGCACAGCGGGAAACACCCGGGTAGCAACTCCTCTAGCCACGCGGCATCAAGCTGCTCCCAGGAATAAATGGACCGAAAGTAAAATGAAGGCTGAAACTTTCGAAGCAGACGGTGGACTGCAATAAATAGCATCCAGTTCTCAGATACTTCAGTATGACTTTCTACAGGGGAAAAAAATCAGAATTCCCTCCTTCCCTGACAAACTCCAGTGACTGCTGCCGCAGGGGCGAGCAGGGCAGGGGCAAGCAGATGCCCAGTGGGTGGCTCGCTGTCCCAACCCGCACACAGCCCCCGCATGCTGGGGGCTGGCCCACATCCTCAGGAACTCCCCGTCACCTCCCCGTCACCGCACAGCCCAGGGCTGGACCTGCATCAGCCACGCTGTCAGCATCTCTGTGTCCCTGCCCCTTGTCAGGGACACCCCGCTGGGCACCAGCAGTGATGGATGGGCTGGATGGTGCGACTTCAGGTCGAGCGCTTGCAAAAACACACTGGGCTGATTTTTGGCTCCGCTTAGCCCTGTGGCTGGCAATTCAAGCGCCAGGATCCGGTCAAACACAATCAGCTCACGCCAGCAATCAATATCAAAGATAAGCGTGATGATTATTTATTCATTTTCATTACCACATTGCCCATGCGCCCTGCCGAGGCGTCATTACCTGCACCACGGGCCCCAATTGACTGGAGGCCGCTGCCCCCCAGCGCAGCGGGACCAGCCAGGGGAGCACAGAGGGGTGGGAGCCCGACCCGCCAGCTCGGCACTGCGGCACCCCCTGCACCCACCCCCAGGCAAACAGAACGGCTGACTGTACCCCCACCCCAGTGTCTCTGTCTCTGAAGGAGCAGCTGAACCATGGCGTTACTCCCCAGGCACACACAGCACTGGAAGCCGATGTGAGGGCGGCAGAGCTGGCACCGCGTGCAGGACAGGATGCAGTGCCAGGGGGCCAGGGCTACTCGCCACGCTTCTCCTGGCCTCCCCTTGCCCAGGGCCACCCGCCATGCTCCTCGTGGCCTCCCCTTGCCCAGGCAAGGGGGAACCCACCAGCAGGTCTGGGCAGACGGAGCTGCAGCACACTTCCCCCCGCGCTCCCCACACCTGGCAGTACGGGACGGACCGGCCGGTGGCCACTGCAGGTGAGACGGACACGGTGGCACCCACAGAGCTGATAGCCAGGTCAACCCAACAGATAGAAATGCATTTTCAAAAGGTTAAAAAGTTTCACTTCGAAACACCAAAACTCAGCGTTCCCATAATGGATTATTTTGCTTAAGAAGTTACATTGATAGCAGTTTTAATACAGTTTGTGTTGGAAAATAAAAGAAAAATGTATTTATCCTGGACTCTTGACTCACTTCATTTCCCCCAGAAATTTAATGTTCTTAAAGAGTACACTGGAAATAAAAACAAATCAATATTCAAAAATTGCTCCCCTTTGAACACTGACCTTGCATTTGCTGTTTTGTGGGGCTCCGAGCAGTGTTTCGGGGTGCCCAGGAGGCCCCCAGGCACGAGACTGATGCCTACAGCTGCCTGCAGCAGAGCTCGGCACAGGCACTGAGACGGCAGATCTAGGCAAAACGGCGACTCACAGCTCCTCAGCAAGCTCAGGGCTTTCCCAGTGCATTTGGCCAGAGAAGGAAGCACTAACTGGAGTTAACACCCCTTCACGCTGCCCCCCAGCCGGGCAGATGGCTGATAACCCCAGCTCCGACATCCCCAGCTCCGACATCCCCATTCCCAGCAAACTCCTCCAACGGCTGCCTAGGTAACGGCGTATTAGGCTGGAAATGCTGCCTGAAACATGACAGCAGATACATATACACATGAAATAAAATGTTTTCTTGCTCTGTAAAGAAAAATGCCTGCCAGCCACCAGGAGCAACTCAGTACGGAGACGAGAATTAACTACCTGTCGGGTTCTCAATGGCTTCATCTGCAATGGAACTGGAAGCCATAGAAGTGAGCCAAGGGTAATCATAGGAACAATTTTATATATATAAAAATATAAAACCCCCAAGTACTCAAAATGCAAATTCTGACAGGGTGTTAATAAATTACACGCTGGTCAAGTCTGATTAATATCATGACAAAATTCCTGCGTACTTGGCATTTCTTGGCCTATGGGTTAAAGGAATTACTCTCTGTTTCTGTCTAGTATCAAGCAGAGGGGGGCACAGCTTCTCCCCATTTGCAGAGGGGCACCCCGCTCGCTGCTGGAGCCCACACGCGACGGGTCTCCAGCGCTGCCTGTACCCGCTGCCTGTACCACCTGTACCTGCTGCCTGTACCCGCTGCTGCAGCTCCCTGGGGCACAGGGTGAGCTCTGATTGAATTAACAGGGCACGCACAGCCTCGGGCCGGAGCTGGCTCTTTATATGCAGATGAAATATCATAAACACTAACCCCAGGGCAGCGCAGCCAGGTGCAGCAGCTCCCCGGGCAGCAGAGTGATGCCCAGCAGCCAGGCGCTGCCGTGCCCGGTGCCTCCCCTTGCCACACACTCCCAGGGGCAGCTGCTTTAATGGGGTCTGTGCATCCATCCCCCTCGCAGTCAATGGAAAATGTAGCCTTAGGTGTTTACATTTTATTTGGGAGGCCGGTTTTAATCTCCTTAGGCTGGGAGGAAAACTCATTTAGAGAAGTCCTTATGCTCCCAAAGCAGAAGTTGCACTTGCGAATGCACTAGGAAGGGAGGGCTCTTTAACTGCCTCCTCACCAGGACGGCTGTGCTGGGTGGCGCAGCAGCAGCACCGGGGCACTGGGGTACCAACATGAGACGAAACGCAGCGCTTCACAGGACAACTGCCCAGAGCCGGCATGGCCCAGGCACCGTTCCGGCACCAGCTCCCTCCTCCGCTCCTGTGCTCACACATCAGCCAAAGTATCAGCCTCCAAAACAAGGTGCACCCTCCTGCCCTCCAACATCGACCCAGCACATCACGCCAGCACTAGCAGTACTGCAGCACGCAGGTGACACCAGCAGCAATTTTAATCCCAGACCCTGAAGAGAAAGGCTCCTTGACAGCCTGGGACTGCCCACACTCACCCGCAGCATGGTGATCATGGAGGGGTCTCGGAGGCGGCCATCCTCATCCTTGAGATTGTATCCCTCTGGCCTCTTGTCCCGCTCGCTGACCTTCCATAGCTTCACAGTCTTATCTGGGGGCCAGGAGAGGACAGCGTTACACCCAGCTGCTCCCCCTCCACCCGCTGACCGACACATCTAGGCCATGCCAGACAGTTTAACTGGGAAAAGTCTGCTGCATCCCCTCCTGCAGATTGCTGGAAGTGGGTACAGAAGATGTACCTGTCACCACAGCTCTTTATCCCCAGAGCTCTGGGTTTTCTGTTCTTACCAGACAACTGTCGGCGTGTTCATCCCAGATGTAAGGAGATGGTTGAAAAACAGCACTATTAGATTAATGGAGAAATAATAGGAGAAAGGACTTCCCAGGGCTCAGAGCCTCAGGTCATGCCTTGAATGTTGGTATTTGATATATTGAGTGATGGGGCCGAGTTACCCAGGTGCTGGCAGCGGGACGGGGCAGCTTGGGCGGCGCAGGGAGGCTGAACATGACGTCCCGGCAATGGGCCAGCGCCACACATGGCCGCTCCACTCCTCCCTGCCACTGACGTGCGCCTGTCGCACACAAGTGCACAGATGGGGAGACACATCCCTTCCCCACACCCCCCCACCCACTGGGAAACCAGCTGAGAGATGACTCCCATATAAGATTTTTCCCTCCTACATTTCCTAGCTCATAGGGCAGTTATCCAGGGGCCACTTTTCAAGCCTAATTTCCAAATTAGTTTAGCTTCTAGTAATTGGGAAGGTGTTAAATACCGAGGATGCAGCAGCTCTCCTAACTCTGCCCCCGCTAGTTGCTCTATTTCTCCTCCTCTTTGAACACCCCCGGCCGTCCCTGCTGACCCCCAGCCCCAAGGCACTGCCAGCCCCGCAGACCCTTAAGGACCACAACAGGAGGGATAGTGATGCCCGGGGGTGGCTCCAGCTGGGTGTCACCCTGCAGGTGCTGGGAGCTCTGCACAGCTTTAAAGCTCACAGGGCGCCACAAGGTAAATCATTTTGCCCCCAGTGGGGCTCATGCAGAAACCCCACGTGGAACACGTGGAGCAGGGCAATGGGCAAGTGGGGGTTCCAGCAATGGAAGCTGCGAGGGAACAAAGCCGGGGCAGAGGGAACCTCCCGGGGAGCTCCCCGAAGCAGGTGGAACGGTGCCTGTAACTCACCCAAGTCATCCTGACCTTCTCCACCCAAGTCATCCTGACCTTCTCCACCCAGACGCTGCACAGAGTCCAGCGTTTACCAGGTCTGAAAGCAGCTCCGAACTGCTCCGGCAGCTCCCAGCCCCTCCGGGCTCCCACCCGCCCCTTGCCCTGAGCCCCCAGGGAAGGAGCCCCAGAACACGCAGGTTTACTCTGAATAATGGGGTTTTCTTTCCTTGCTCCTGGCAGAGACTCTGTCAGTAGTTTATCATTACTTCCACCAGGTTTCATACACAACCGTATCATCCATCTTCATTTTCTCCTTTACACAGCAATTCCAACAGGGTGCCATTAATTTTGTTTTTATTAACCCACTTTACTTCAGGGGGCTTCTATATATAATGTTAGTTTAACAGTAACAACAAAAAGAAACAGCATAACACGGGAGTATTTCTGAAAGAATGATTTTGATAACCTGCTAGCATATGAAGCACCATCCCAAATGAAAAGATAATATCCCTGTTAATCAAAAAACTATTTAAAAACTCAATTAACAGAACATTATGCTCTATAATTAATCTTCATTGTATTTCAATGATTCTCCCCCCAAATGAGTTTAATAAGTCTTTGAATTTTATTACAATGATCAATAGAGTCAATTCTATAATACAAAGTAAGTTGGTTATGGAAGATAATTAGACCCCTCCTTTTCCCCTGAAGTAATTAAGTCACATCCATCTTAAGGTCCCATTCATCCCAAGTAATATTCCTGGATCCTCCTGATATTTATCTGAACATAACATGGAACTGCTGAGCTGAACGCAGCTGCAAATTGAAACAAATCAGGTGCAGTTTTTCTTTTTTTTTTTTAAAAAAAGAGGTTTTTTTTAAAAAAAAAGAGTTCCCAAGATCCAAAAAATAAAAACATAAGTTGTCAGCAGGGGGAAAAGACTCCCTCCCTTGCAGGGAATGGATGCCGTGAATAAGGACAAAACCTGATGCATGGGAACCGAGCTCCGCCAGACAGTTCTGGCCAGGTTCCTGCTCGCCCGTGAGACCCCTGTCACCCTGAAGAGAGTTGACATTTTTTTAACATACATTTTCCCCACAGCAACACTACAGAGCAGGCCCTGCCCAGCTGTTGGGGCACAGGGATGGAGGCGGTGGCATGGTGCTTGCCTGGCTGCCCGTGGCCA
Organism: Stercorarius parasiticus; assembly: GCA_013396915.1. NCBI lineage: Eukaryota > Metazoa > Chordata > Aves > Charadriiformes > Stercorariidae > Stercorarius > Stercorarius parasiticus. Next base: position 439,708 of record VWZL01000611.1, on the reverse strand, counting down.
CGTACCATTGGTGGAGAGCAGGAAATAGGCTGCGTTTTGCTGCGGGAGCCATCGTATCTTATTGATCTTCTCCTCTATCTCCAAACTCTTCAGGTAATCGAACTCCGGCTCGTGGCTCTGGAAGGTGCTGTAGACATTGTACTCTCCCCTGCGATGGGGCTGGTTTTTGCTCTGCAGGAAGGGGAATAGAGGAGTGTGAGGCTCAGAGAGCCACAGAACACTTTCTGCTGACCCTGTGGTTCTCTACGGTTTAAGTGACGGTGAGCGCCTGGTGGCAGGTCTGGAGGCCAAGGCACGGCCTCTCCTGGCGCGGTGGCTCCCACACGCCAGAATGCTCAGTGGGAACAGAGCAGGAATGGAGCAGGAACAGAGCAGGAACAGAGCCCGCTGTGCTGCTGTCCGTGGAGAATGGCTGGGACTGAGCACCAGCTCCTGCGGGGCACCGGAACAAGCCCCCGGGGAGCCGCTGGCACTGCGTCACTGGCACAGGGAAGCAGCGTTTGCCCCGCAGGTGCTCAAATGTAAAGCAAGAGTAAAGCACCCATGGAAAGGACGCAATCTCTGCAGGCATTGATGCTGCACCATGGCTCAGACGCATAAGGTATCGTTGGTCTGCAAATCCCACCCAGTGAACCCAGCACCAGGCTCCAAATGGGGCTGAGGTAATTAAATGAGAACTGTCGTGGAGATGAACTTCCCGCATGCAAACGATACATCTGGGGCAGTGAAGCCCCCTTGTCCCCTGGAGCGCAGTCCTGCTCCAAAGTAGGAGCTCAATAGAATACACCCAGTGAGACATTAGGAAGCTTAAAGTTCAAGAAAAGCAGTAGAATAATAAAAAGAGAGAGAAATGAGAAATGAAATCCTGCTGGAAATGTTGATGAAGTGTCTATGAGTGTAACCTTTAGCCGATCGCTTCTCTCCAGCTTATATAGAAATAATTTTGAGGCGGTAACTTCGAGAAAAATTTAAAACCGTCATTGGACCGTGACATTTTTCATGGCCAGGCCTGACTCATCCCTTCCACCGTCAGCAAACACACCCATGGGGGAGGATGGCTCCCGATGGCTCAGACCGTGCAATGCCGCGTGCGCCGTGCCAGACCGACCGTGCCAGACCAGCTAACCGGGAGGGCTCAGAAATGTGTCTGGAAGGGAAACATAATTGTTTCATCCGTCTATGCTTTCCAGACATTTTGGCAGTGTAAAAGGGTATTGGTGTGGTTTTTCTGGTGGGGGCTATGAGATGCGACACCCGCAGCACGCTCAAATGCACCCGCCTGATCCAAGTTACACTCGGCTGCAGAGAGCTGCAACCAGAGCAAAAGGAGCAGGAAATGCAACGTGGTTTTGGAGGGTGTTTTACAAGATGAAATCTGGTCCTGCTTATGTTAATAGTCACTTTTCAGACTGGAGTCTGCCAGGAGAGACCTGAGGTTAGGAATGACACATACGGATTAGGGAACAGCAGGAAGCTTTTCTTAAAAGGATAAAATGGGCATTTTGCATTCACTGACACTTACCTCCTGCTCACGTTGAAATATTACAACACGGCCCCCCTTGTCCCCTGTTGCTAGTAATTCTCCGGTGTGGTTGAATTCTACTGTAGAGATGATGTCAGCTGGAAAGAAGAAGACAAAGACAATTTAAGTAATGGCAGATTGGCTTTCACAGGCATCTAGAAAGCACCATTCCCCATACAGCTACATGCCTTGTCAGCGCTTCATCCCCTGTGGGATCTCCATAAATCTCCGTTTTTCTATTGTCTATAATAACAATGGCCACAGCATTTTGGAACTTTGCTGTCATGAACCACGACAGTCCTGCCCCCTTGCCCCTGTCCTGCACCCCCACGGCCAAATTCAGGGCTATTTCCATCTCCGCGCTGTGCCTGTGCTGAATGCAGCCTGGGGACTGCTGCCGGCAGTGGGGGCACGGAGCTGGGCAGCACAGCATGGTATGGTACGGTACAGTACGGTATTGCATAGCACAGTATGGAACGGCACAGCACGTTCCCCTTGCACCCGGAGGAGCTGCCCCCAACACTTTGGGTGACGTGATCGATTTGCCGTCCCCCTTGGCGGAGAGGGAGCAGACAGGTGAAAACACCTTCGTATTCTCCACCTGAACCCACCCGAGACCACATCAATTATGCCAGTTTCCTCAGCCTGTTGCTGAATCTCCCATCGTCTATCAAGGTAAATTAAAGTGACGCCTTTCAGCCCTCCGTCACCCCAACAGCCACCATGCCGCACCGCTCCCCTTCCCACAAACCCAAGTGCCACCACCGGGGGCAAACCCCCCCGGGCAGGGACTGGTGCTCGGCTGCAGTGACGGGGAGAAGTGAGGAAATGCTCATGGACCTGTGACTTGTAAACGCTTTAATCTACAGTGTTTACCCTTGAGGCAAAGCAAGCAGGAGAGCCGCTAATGATTGGATTTATTGGGCCTATTTTTAGAAGAATGTCAGAGGTTAATTCCACGGCAATTACTGCCCAACTGGTGTTCGCCCACTGCCTGGAGTGCAGCTCTCCGCCAGCACGGGGCCGGGGAGGGACGAACGCGGCCTCAGAGCCCTAGTGCTGGTGCAAGATTGATTTTGCGATGAACGGCACTTAGCTATGATAACAGCCAGCTCGCTCCTGCCATGATGGCTGACAGGATTTGCATTTCTTTTCCCTCTCATTTCTGCACTCCACAGGGCTGCGCGGGCCCCAGCTGCAGCCTCCGCAGCCCTGGGAGGGGGCAGACCCCTCTGCAAACACCGGCTGCGCCTCAGGGCACTGGCACCCTCGGAGCCCCCCAACACCGCCATGATTTCTCTTGGTTATCAGCTCTGTCGTGTGCCAGCAGAGAAAGCATCTAGGACACATAACCTGAATTGTCCCTTCTCCCGCCTATGATTTCTATCCCCCTCAGACACATGTTAGAAATTTATCACAGCAGATTAGAAAAGACAAGGAAGAAAAGGCCATCGACCCAGATTCAGAGACTGGCACAGACTTTTGCAGCTGCTGGGAACGCTTCTGACGGTCTCCATCTTCCAGGACACCAACTGAGATGGCATCCACCAAACACACGCCCTGCGCCACGGCATCTCCCAGATGAGGCATCTCAGGGGTCCTTCCACAGCCAAGGGCTCCCCCGAAACACCCCCCGCCACCCTGGAATGGAGTCTGAGCCAGGTGAGTGGCTCCAGAGGGTTTGGGAGTCAGAACCGCCACCACGGCACGCGGCGCCCGAGCAGCCACCCCATCCCGGCAGCGAGGGGCTCTCACCGGCACACACCACGGCTCACTGGCACATCACTGCTCACCAGCACTCACCCCTTGCTCACTGGCACGCCGCTGCTCATTGGCACGCACCATTACACACTGGCACACACCACTGCTCACTGGCACAGCACTGCTCACCAGCACACACACCGTTATACATCGGCACACACCGTGGCGCACCGGCACACACCGTTACGAACCGGCACACACCACTGCTCACCGGCACACACCACTGCACTGCACACCGCTTGCATCGCACCCCGCAGCGTTGCCCCGAGCTCAGCATGGCCCCGAGCTCAGCACTAATTGGGCAGACGGCGCTGCTGGGCCTCAGTTCACTCAGGCTTTGCCCGTCTGCTGCCCGTAGGAGGGGTTGTGGGGAAGCAGCCCTCCAGCACAGAGAAACGCGGGGGACAGGAGCAGCCCCGATTTATCCACGCTGCCCACCGCGCTGCCTTCCAGGGGGCTCCCCGCTCATGCGCTGGATCCTCTCTGTCCCCAACCACCTGTGAGGAGCCACATCTGCGGCACTGTGACAATCCAGATGGCTGCAGGCAGGTGAGTGATGAGCTCCGGGCTGCTCCCATTAATACTCGTGGATCTTCCCCATATTGTCCCACCTCTCCAGCGTGAAGCACATTTGTAGCGACACGCAAATGCATCCTGAAGTTCATCTTAATTCATTTACAACACTTGGCTACTGTGAACAGATTTAGGGAGACAATTTCACTGCAGACGGAGATGGAGCTGCAGCAGCAACACCCAAGAGGTGCCGGTGACACCCCATCCTGCCAAGCCAGCAGAAAGGGGGTGCCAGCAGCTGGACTGGGTGGCACTGGGCTGGAAAGCTCTGCGGCGAAGCATTTTATTCCCTCGCATGGAGCCCTTGTGCCTCAGACCGTCTCTGTGGGCAGCAAAGGCTGCCAGAAAGGTTTCAACCATCTCCTACTAATGTTAAAAAAAAGGCTGAAAAGCAATGCAGGAGGGCCAAGCTCTGCTCCTGCTTACACCAGAGAAGGGCCAGGCTACCTGTGGCAGAGACAACTGCAGCGCTGGGCACAGGCAGCGTCTGGGAGGGATTTCAGTCTTCTGGGTTAAAGTCACCGAATGGATTTTGAACTTCGTCAGATCACCTGTTCCTCCTCTCTTGGCTGGGTGTGAACTATTGGTTAGGTATCGTTCCCATTTAGCAATCGGGAAAACAGGTCGTGGAAGGTATTCAGGGTTTTTTTTTCCTGTTTTCCTTAGGCAATATAATCTACACATACTTCTTGGTTGCTTCTGCTGTTCTTGCACACTCTTTAAAAGCCCTTTTAAGAGATCACCTCTCTGCCGATAGGTTTACAATCCGGGAATGCATCAGACACCATGACGCCTCTGACCTCTGAGTCCCCATTTCGCATCCAACACGGACTGGAGGCAACCAGGCACCCTCCAGTGCACCCACGACTTCCCCGCGCTGTCTGCAAGGTACTTCCCCCCGGCACGGCTCGCGGACTAAGCCTCAATACACCGCTAGGTTACTTCATTTGGGCAGAACAGAAAAGGAGATGAACAACCGGCTCCCACAGCACAGACACGTTTTTGACACTGCTGTTAAACAAGCATCTACTATGGAAAACAAATCTCTCCCATACCCACCCAGTTCTTTAACCTTGGATTTGCTTGACTGATGGGCTGGAATAGCAAGGACCCGCAGAGCCCTTTGCATGAGGGAAACCTTTGCAAAGAGCCTGCACTGAAACTAGAAACTCAGAAATTAAATTAGCAAAATGTCGGGGAGCAAAACACCCACCTGATACAGTTCCCTTCCTACACTCACCACATTCAGCCAATGCCTCCCAAAGGGCAGGACAGGTATTTTTAAACATCCGTTAAAGGTTGGCAAAGAACACCTGGACAGGGCAAATCCCAGCCATGCGGCTGCCGCCCTGCCAGACTTGCTACAGCATTTCAAGATCCTGCAGAATCAGAAACCAATTTGCAATTTCAAGGAAAGGACGTTGGCTCTAACAAATATAAGAAAAAACACATCCATGAAAAGTTAAGCCAAAAGCCGTGTCCCGTTCTCACAGGTAACAGCAACCACAGCTGCAGACAGATGTCACAGCCAAAAATCAAACACGCTCAAGCACTGAGAAACTTTGTGTTTGGAACCAAACCTGGCTCAGCAGGTTGCGCCAAGCCCCTGTTCAAGCAGAGGTTCTCATTCCCACAGTGGGTGACCCCCACCCTGGTGAGTGTCACAGCGATGTCCTCAGCCGAGCCAGCGTCAGTAGAGGTGTCACGTGGAGAACGCACTGGGGACGGACTTGGAACAGAAGCTGCAGTAGCAGCCAAGGAACTGCAGAGGCCATGGCCAGGCAGTGCTAATGTGCACCTTTTCCTTCTAAAATTCCTCAGTTGAAAATTTAACTGTTTTGCACTATTTAATCTTCTCCATCACCAGCTGCTAGTTTTAGGTCATTCACTTTTCAATGAATTAAAAATAACGTTCTGTGCTGCATTGAGACATTTTTCAGAGGGCGCTTGTTCCCTAATGCATCACCTTGTCAGCAGAGCTGTCTGCAACGCCGGAGCCGGGCACCACGAGGATGCTCCAGCCACCCTGGCCTCATCACCTGTTGGTTCTGAGCCTGCGGGAAGGGGGATGCAGGACCACAGAACCTCCTGCACCCACCGTTTGCTCATGCTGCCGCCAGGACTTCAGACAAGGATGATGACAGAGCTTACCTTAAGAAAAACTAACAATTAAAAAACTATCTCATGAGCAGAAGTATTCAACCCAACCCAAACCCCACCACCATCAGCAGGAGCGTCACGCCCTGGCACCCATGGGCTGGGCTCTGGCTCTTCTCCCCGACATCTCCGAGTAGTAACAAGAGTCTGGCATCGCGCAGGAAAACACCCCCGCGGGGTGAAACGGAGGAGGTTATGGTTGAGGAGCACGGGGCAGCATCGGATGCTTTTCAAAGATGTCTCCTGACAAACTTGGGCTCTTCCAGCACAGGCTGGTCAGTCACGGGCTGCTGCCTGCTCATCCCCACCCACTGCACTTGAGAGACACGACAGGGTGATTATTAATTAAAATTCCCATGTTTTCGCATTGAAATGATCAATAATTTATGCCTGGTTCTCCTAAGGTTCCTACAGCAGTTTTGTGACAACAGAAAGGAAAAAAGCTTCTCTCTTTTTTTGCTTTTTCATTTCCTTCATCACCTCCTACACGCTCAGTGCCCCAATGCAGGAATTTAAAGAAAACAGTTTCCATGGAGACCCTCCCCTCCACCAGCACCCACCCGTCCTCCCTCCCCTCAGCATCAGCGCTCCTTCACGCTTTCATGCTAAAAATATCGAAGACAGGATTTGATTTCCGCCGTAGCGATACAGTTTTATCAGAAAAATAGGAAATTTACAATACACACACACACCCTCCCCCTCTCTGGGTGTGGAGGGAAGGCGTGCTCTCCGTGAGGAATGGGAAAACAAACCCATTATTAAAAAGAAAGAAGACAAAACCAGAGGAGCTGCAGTCGGTGCTGAGACCTGCATTCCCGGAACAGCCCAACCCGGAGCGGGAGCTGCTCGCGCTGCTGCCCCTCTCCTCTTCCTCACCCATGCAGGAGCCCGGGTGCCCCGTGCCTGCTCCCAGAGCATCCCAGGCACCTCATCCCCGCTCCTGGAGCATCCCAGGTGCCCCATACCTGCTCCTGGAGCATCCCAGGCACCTCGTAAAACTGATCCTGGAGCATCCCAGGCACCTCATCCCCATTCCTAGAGCATCCCAGCCACCTCATCCCTGCTCCTGGCACATCCCGCCTGCCCCAGCATCAGCATCAGCCCCCTGCAGAAGGGCCCTGATACCGCCTGTCCTGGTGGGGATGCCATGGGGACACCACACGTGTCCCACCACACATGCCAGAAGCACATGCCCCCACCTCACACGGGGTGACACCCGTGGTCCAGCCTGTGAGGTGCAGGGCCCAGCAGGACAGCCATCAGCCTGCTGGCAGGGCATCCCCGGCTCAAACCCACAGGCAGAGGGCTGACCCCCAGCCCCCCAGGGGCTCTGCCCACTGCTGTGTTTCCCCATCTCAGGTCAGCCAGCACAGCTGGCGCAGGGCAGCGTCTGACAGCCCATGCCTCCCCCTGACTGGTGTCATTTTCCAGGGCCTGCCTTGCACACAAGTGCCGAGTTTTTGCCCTTTCTTCCAAAGTCGACCAGTTTCCACTGGCACAGAACGATTTCACTGGGGGCAGGACAGTGCAGCCCACTGCATGCTGCGGGATCGCATGGCAGGACTGATCCCATGGGCTAAAAGGGCTGCGAAGAAGCACTCTGCACTGCTTTCACTGCACAGCAAGCCAGAAAGAGGTTCAAAGTAGGGAAAGCCAGGGAAAAATCCGTCTGCAGATAAGAGTACCCTTCCCAGCTGAGGTACATGTGTTACAGCAACCTTTAACATCCAGAGCTTGACTGGATGACCCACAATTTTTAATTAGCTTTTCAGAAATGTACTTGCACTGTGTGTACAATGACTACCAAGCGTCCCGGGTGACGTTGCCAGGCAGGCCGGTGGGTGCCAGCTGCGTGGTGGCACCACCGCGCGCTGCCTGTGGGAGAGAGCTGCTTCCCCGACCAGCTCCGTGCCAATGCCGGGAGGGATGTCAGCGGAGGCTCATCTCAAGGGCTTGCAGCATGCCACAGGCACTGGCCTCACGCTAACTGCCAGAAGGTGTGCCGGAGCGCTGCCAGCCTAACGCAGGGGACGCGTGAGTCACTGCATGACAGCGCCTTCCCTGGTTGCCTCTGCCCCCATGCCTTCCGCACCCCCGAGAGTCACGCAGCCCTCCCGCGCACCGTCTCCTCCCTCCGCAGGGCAGGACCACGACAGACGCACAAACATTTCTGCACAGCTTCGCTCTCTGCGAGCTGCAGAGAAAACCCTTTAGAGGCAGGAAGAGCATTACTGTAAGCATCATTATAAATTGCCTACAGTGGGAAGATCACAAACAGCAAACTTTGTGTCTGAGATCCAGAAATGAGTCAGTCATACAGCTGCAAAATTAGCAATTTCCAACCCAACAAGACCCAGAGCTGACATCTCCACGCTGCTATGCATGGTTTCACCCTAAAGCTCATCTGTTGCTATAAATGTCTCTTACAGTCTGCTCACTCGTCCCAGGCACCGGGATTGGAGAGCCAGCACGTTCTCCAGGTCCTGGTGCTCAGGTGCTCGTACTCAGCCCCTCACGCATAAAACGACCCTTGAGTTTCACTCCCCCAAAACAAGTGACAAGTAGGTGACCTTGCACTTTGTAGGACAGACACCAATGGGGGACCCCCGCTGAAGTCAAGAGGATGCGTCTATTTACACTCATGGAAGATCTAGGAGAAGTGCATCATGTGGCAATAATTGGGAGAGAAAAAGGCAGAAAATAAAGCTGCAAAATTTTCAGTTATTTTTAGGATTGTTCTTGTTCCTGCCAAAATGTCGACAAAAATACAACAAAACTGTCGAATTTTGACCAGCTTCTTTTCCAAGGAACTGACCGTTGCCTCCCTGCTCCTTGGCAGGGGTCACAGCTGCGGTCCATCCCGCAGGGACACCGCAGGGCGACCCAGACGAGATTTGCCTCTAAACCAGCCCTGACAATCCAGCTCCTCGTGCAGAGCTTTGCTTTCATTTCTCTACTTTTTTACGTACCTACTGAAAATGTGATACTGGACCTTCCGCAGGATCAAACACCAGCCTTTCCCAGGGCAAGCGTGACAAGAGGTTCCCCCGGGTCAGAGCCGCGGGGACACTTCAGCCCTTGCAGCTCCGCTCTGGACCTCGGACCTGACGGTCCCCAAGACCTGCACGTTTTCTATGACTGAGGACAATCCGCCAGTGCTGGCAGTCCAGGAAGGAAGAGCAACCAGGGCCTGATCCTGGTCACTTATTCCTGCGCCTCCCTCCCCTCTGGCTGCTCTCCCACCGGGACAGGCCTCTCCCAGGGGGGAGCGGGTAGCCCCTGTCCCAGCACCCCCCGACAGGCCCAGGAGTTGTGCAGATGACACCATCGGGCCAGTTTCTCCCCTGATTCCTCCAGGGTGGAGCTTTGCCTTTCCCCGCAGCCCTGACCTCTTCGCTGCTGGCCGGCGTGCTCCTGCTGCTCGGCCCTGCCAGCGGCTGCCAGGGCTCTCCTGACCGCAGCTTGGATTTGGATACCCCCAGCTTTTTAATATTTGTATAAATCACTCAGCTGATGGCACCGCACACAAAGCCTCTGACTCTGCAGATGATAATAAATTAGGAAGCACCATAAATAACAGCAAACAAGGCTGCCAAATGAAGAAGGATTTAGATCATTCAAATCCCAGGCTATGAGTTGTCAAATCCAGTTTAATGCTGATAAGTGTGGGATAATAACTGAGCACAAACACGTCTCTCCTCCCCCCATCAGCCCCCTGAACAGAGTGAGGGCAGAGGGGGTTCACCGGGCGGATGGGGATGCTGCTGCACGGCGTGCCCCCCCCAGCCTGCTGCTCAGCCATGGGGGAAGCAAACGGGATGCTGACGGGTCCTGTTAACTGCAGAACAACATTTACACCTGAAACCATTCAGGTGGACGAAGAAAGCACGGGGAGGTCATAAAAAATTAAAGGACTTAGGGAGGGAAATGAAAGACAGCCACGTGGCCCAACCACAAGCCCACCCATGGCCCCTCTGCGGGGTCTCGGTGCGGGCGAAGCACTGTCTCCACATCCCACCACCCCATGGCAGGTGGACCCCGAGTTCAGAAAGGGGTTTCAAGGAGGACGCAAACCTTCGAGTTCCCACTGAATAATGCAGCACAATCCTCAGCCTCCCAAGGAGGCTCCCGGCTCAGTGACAGCCTGTGGGTCTTACCTTGCCCAGGAAATGGTGAGACTCTTCGCATTTCACTGTTTAAAAGAGATCCCTTCGGTTTCCCTTTCTGTCTGCCTCTCTCAAAAAAAAAAAAAAAAGGGAGAGAACAGGGGTTTTTAATAACTCTGAAACGCACATGCTGTCAGCAATGAGGAATTCACGCTGCATGTCGGAGCTTTAAATGCAGTGTTTTGATGGAGAGTTGTGAAAATACCAATGCTTGAACACTGCAAGGCATTTTAAAGGAACCATGACCTGCTCTCACTTTTCTAAGTTCAGATTTACAGAAGAAAAAAAACAAAGCAAACCCAACCCAACCAACCACCCACCCACCAGTCCCAAATGTGAACAGTCGAACGGCCTTGTCTGTGTGGGTGCAGACTGGGCAATAAATGGAGAATTAATTCTTCCGCGGCCAGCCCCTTCTCGTGCGCACACAACGGGCGCCTCTGCAGCAGGAAGGCAGCTGAGTCGTCCTTCAGCCACTTCAGGGACTTCAAAGCTTTACAGGTTCAGCTTTTCTGAGGATGGCCAGGGCACCTTGGAAACACCTCCCATGAAACATCCCAGCAGCTCCAAGAGCAGCGCCGGCTGTGGGAGCAGGACCAGCCCGTGTCCCCCAGCGCAGCCCGTGGCAGGACCAGAGCTCCCAGTCTCCACCCCAGCAGGCAGAGCAAAAACCTCACCCAAAGTCCTGGCTGCAGCTTTCTTCCCTGCCTGTGAACAAGTGTTTGCAAGGAAGCAAACCGAGGATTTCAGGGCCCCTCAGTGACACAAAAGGCAGAGGGAAGACCGGGCAAGGCTACAGGGCTGGAGGGGACAGGGAAGCACCACCAGGATCCCACCAGAATGGGCAAAGTGCAGTTCACAGGGTCACGCAGGGCTGAGCCCGGCCATCAATCCTCCCCCAGACTGTGTGGTCCACGGCGGGGGGGAGCGGGTGGGAAGGGAAGAGGACAGCCGAGGTTAAACTGGGATCTAATGGCATGCAAAATCACATGTGATTGATCTGCATTGATTTTTCCCTGCTGAGGTGAATGATAGCCTGGCAAACAGAAATCAATTCCACTGCATTAAGCCCAGTAAGGATCTGGTATCATCAGCAAAAAGCCCTGAAACACCATTGCTCGCCGACAGCGCGAAGCACGGCACGGCACCACAGCCGGGCCAGGGCTGCGGTGGAGAAGAGAGACCAGGCTTTGCGGAAAAACACCACGCAGGAGCCCTGGGAAAGGCCAGGCCACTCCTCTGCCCCATGGCGAGTCCTGTTTTCTGCAGGAGTCGGGCTGGAGTCACAGCTCAGAGTTGGACCTCCCGGCGGCTTCGGGGCGGGCTGAGCTCTGCCGCCTGGGTACGGCTTCTCCTCGCAACGAGGCGATGCTGCAGAGCTAGCAGCAGCTGCTGCTCTTCCCCAAAATGGAATAACTCTCCTAGATTTAAGTGCTAAAAATACTGGCACATTCAAAATTTCTCTGCCCTTGTTACAGCAAAGAATAATTTAGTGCTACCGACCTAGACGAAAGAAACTTCCATCTGGTGGCTCCCCCAGCCCATCCCCCACTGCAGCGGCTCTTCCAGAGTGCCCAAATGGATTTACTTCTCTCCCACCATTCTCTCAAGGTTTAATTCACTGTAACTGCTGGAAATGAGAGTTCAGGAGGGAATAATGTCATGGAGGCGATCACCATGAAGGCACAGGGAGAGCAGCGGCTCTCGCAGCCCCAGTGCCCGGGTGCGCAGGGCAGTGCTCTGTCCCCGTCACATGGCAGCCATGATCAAACACTCTCTCTGAGCTGAATGCAACCAGCAGAAACCATGCCGCTTTGAAATGCAATGGGTCGGTTCATTAACAGATGCAGAACAATAAAATAGAAAAGAAAGCCAACAACAGCTTTCAGACAGAACCATAACTTTACATGGCACTTGACAGAGATACTCCTTTTTAACCCCGACACGTCTTGACTTCAGAGGGTCCCGTCGCAGCTGATTGTTACAGGCACGTGCAGCGAAGCAAAGGGCAGGAGACACCACCTCAAGGGAGCTCCGGGACCTCTCCCAGCGTGGAGCAGGAACGGGCTCATTCTCATCCTGCCTACGAACGTGAGACCCAGGAGGTAGGGCTCCAGCCATGCAGCGTGGACATTACCCTGCCCCTGGGAGGGACACACTGCACCTTCTGCCTGGCAGCAGTAGACGATGCTCCCAAGAAGCATGCGGAGAGGAGGGAAGAGCTGCGACTGGGAGATGCAGCTACGTCCTGGGGCTCAGCTGTCCCTTGCCCTCCCATCCATGTGGGGGACAAGCGAGGAGCACAGCGGAGAGGGAAGAGAAGAGGTGAAACGGAGAGGTGCAGGAGGATCGCTCTATGTGACAGGCTGGACTAAATCTCCTACCGGGATAGTCATGTGCCACAGGGGCAGAAAAGACCTCCTGTGCTCTGGGCAGGAACACCCAGACCCTGACAGGCCCAGGGAAACGCCATCCTGCAGGGAAGGACCAAGGAGCCGCTCTGGTGCTGCGCCAGAGCAGAGAGCGGACCCGCACTGCCGCAGCCACGGGCCGTGTCCCACGGGGTGTGCAGGAGTCACTGCTCGCAGGGCAGAAAAGCCTCCTTCAGAAAACGCTGGTGGTTTTAGATGGGAGCTCTGGGCAAGAAATAGAAAAGGCAGAGGCCAAGGGCTGAAAGCAGCAGGCGAGGGCTGGTGCACACAGCGAGACCCCCTACGCTGGGCTCCTGCTCCCCTTCTCCCGGGCGGTGCTTGCACCCAGCGCTGCCCTTCCCCGCTCCCCACCAGCAGCCTGTGGCACGACGCACATCCCCATGCGGCACCGCACACGTCCCCAGGCCCACACGACACACTCTCGCTGGCCGGGGATGTTCACGTGCAATGCAAAACTCCTCTTCTGGTATTAAGATGCACAACTTGTTAGCTCTTGGATTAATGACAATTTTTAATTGGTCAGGCTATGAAGACCTTATAGAGCTGTTATACATCACACCTGTGATGGCGGAACAGCATGTTAATCAAGACAATTAGCGTGAGACCCAGAGAATCTCTCTACCAGCGCAAATAATCCTCACTTTGAGAGGAAAATTAACAGCTGCGTTACGGAGTCCCAGAGCACCTGGCCTCGCAGGGGACCTGGACCAGCCACGCAGGTGCTGCCTGGCCAGGGTGGCATGGCCTCGGCCGCAGGGACCAGCTCTCGCCCCCACGAAGGCCCCGTTCCCAGCCAAGCAGCAGGACGGGCCATGCCACGCGCCAGTGCCCACCGCCCCTTCTGGCACCCGGACATAGCGGGAGACGCTTCTCTGGCTGCCCCCTGCCACCAGGTACCACCATCTGAGATGCCAACGCGAACACACGTCAGCGGGGGCGGGCTGCATTGCCACTCGTGGAAAGCAAAGGTGCACACAGCTCTACGCATGACTGAAAGGATTTAAAGATGCCGCCTTAATAATCCTTTGGCGGGACAGACACACTGTAAGGATGCTTAAAATAATGACAAAACATGCTCTACAGAGTGTGGTAATTTCAAAGCAAACAAAACCTATCATGAATTGTGCAATTACTAAAATCCATCATTTCCTGTATGAGCTTCCTTCTCTTCTTACTGTTCTTTTCTACACTATTCCTCTGGCATGCACACATGCACACGTAGGTACAGCCCTCCGTTACATGCTGACGTTTCTGCCATTACGGGGGATCAGAGGAGCAGCACCTGGGAAGGGACACAGTCCAACAGCAGCCTGTCCGCACCCACCGCCCCCCCGGTGCCCGCACCCCGCAGCTCCGTGCCGCCAGGACACCGCACCGGCTGCCATGGCTGCGCCGCCGAGCAGCTCGCACTGCCAGGAGCATCCCCAGACAACTCATCCGACTGTACCCTGTGCCTTGGCTCACTGCAGAGTTTACGTTGCCATCCTCTTGCCAAGAGGCTGAGAGGCAAAAGACAGAAAACCTTCTCAATATGGCTGATGTGGGCTTAGAAATCAGAATAGAAAATCCAAGTCCTCCTGCAAAAATATACCCTTAAAATAAATCAGACTTTGTAAAAAGCATCTGAGCATCAATCAAGTCCTCCAGCCTTTCCACACTAACACCTTTAAAATCCCTGAGGATTTCTACAAACCTTGGGCTCTCTCCCAGGTCTGCCACGAGACCGTCTGGGCATTTCCCATTCATGGGCATAAAGAATAAGCAACCCAGAAAGCCGTCTGGTTTCCAAATACCTTCCAAAAACCTGTAGTTTCCAAGTGACATCACTGGTTGCTGAAACCTGAATAGCTGACAGGAACACAAGTTCACAGATACTGACAATACCTAGCTCTTTGTGTTTACCAGATCCTTATCCTCAGCAGGAACACAAAGGCTCTTTTCCAGCAAGACCAGCACCGTGCTGACTGCTACAGCAGCCCACTGATCGTCAGCGCACACATGTATTCTCAAGACGTTGCCCTGCAAACCCAGGAAACCCTAATACATGAGTATCACTGTTAAATTATTATTGCAGCAAAAGGGTCGGTGTACAGACACCAGGATGGATGTTTTGCCAAAGCGCTCAGTGTGCCATGCAGTCTGTCTTTCTGGTCATCTTGTTGAAGCCATCTGTTAGGTTATCAGCAAACCCTATTGATTTTTTAAAAATCTGAATTAGAAGTACCCAAATGTCAGCTAAGCGAGTAAAATCTGGAAGCAGCAAGCTTTCCTCTCACGTATAGCAGCTGTTTTCAGCTTATGACCAAAATTTGCTATCATCTTGCACTGATGTCATTCTCCGCCTCATTATTCCAGTTTGGTGCCCTGGAACAAGCCCACCCGGCCAACGCAGCCGGTACAACGCACAGCAACCGCTACAGAGGTTTCCTCCCGCAAGTGGGGTTTCAACAGGACACTGACACTGATTGCTTGGTAACGAGCTCCGCTGACAGAGACTTATTCCATGAAGGATCACAAACCACTTTGCAAACATGGAGACTCACAGTAACAATTTTACCGGGGGGCAAACCCAGGCGTGGGATGCCTGAGCAAGCTGCCTGAACCCCCTAAGCCACGCCCGCCGTCTGGGCTACTGGGCTCAGAATTTCCCTCCTCAGAGAACTGTTGTTTTCTCCCCCTTCCCAATTTTCTGACACACTCATAGAGCCGAGAGCCTGCAGCCAGGAGCAGGGTGGCTGGCGTGAGGGTTCTCACGGGGTCCCCCTTGCCAGCGGCAGCTGCCTCCGACCTGCCATAACGTGGCTCCCCTTCACTGAAGGTCCAAAGACCTTCTGGCCAGTCAGCTCTTCTGGTGCTTCAGAGTCCACAGAGCTTCTGTTATACCTGTCTCAGGCATCAGTGTGGTGCTGGACACGGCGCAGCCCGCGAGCACTCGCACGGGCACACGTCAGGTCTCAAGACCCTCTCTCATCTTACAGCACAGACACGGCTTGCTCTCCAGCTCTGAGGTGAGATGCTTCACCTTCATCTCCTCTGAAGCTCCTGGAATCAGAGGTCTCCTCACCAGAACACCACCGCTGGCCAGACACACACTTGCTTTTCAGCAGAGCTTCAGGAGACCACAGCCCTCCCGGCCCACTTCAAGTGCGGCCCCAGGACACTCCCTCTCCAAAGCTGAAAAGCCCCAACGAGGGTGGTGCAGCTTAGAATACACTTTAGAAAGCTAATAGAGCAAATGCCAGAACGGGAAAAGGTTCGACGATGGCAAGGGGATAAACAGCACGTAAAGAGGGTGGCCCCATTGCAGAGTTTTCATAGACACCCGAAGATGACACATCTCTTGGGGTGGCGGGGAGGCAGCACAGAGGCAGAAACACCGGTGGATCAGCGGCGGGACGCAGGTGGGCCCGGTCTCACCTGGGAATGGGAGGAAGCAAACAGGGAATGCAGCCGAAAGGAGGTAAACACCTTCCGCACAGAGCAGCTGAGCCATCCCTGCCATAATCTGCCTTTAAAGAAAGCACACGTGGAAGCCACAGCCCGCAGAGAGTGCTGATATTCGAAAGCATGAGCTTCATATCCCAATTCTATATTTAGGGGAAAGCAAACACACTAAAGCTATGTACAGACAGTCCCTGGCATTTGTTGCATAGATTTGAATTTAATCAGCTAAAGATGGCTTAATCCAACATCTGGAGCTGTATCAAGCAGGAAGGCACAACAAAAGGATTTCTTTCATGTTGGGCTCAAGCAGCTGCAGCCCAGCGGTGCCGGGTGATGCTGCCCAAAGCACAGGGCTGCACCTACTCCATCGGAGCCACCCCGTGTCCAAGCAAACGGGGCATTTCCATTTGACATCGACCACCGCAGTGCTCCGCCAAGAACATTTCTGTGTGTGCCCCAGTCAAGTGCCATCACCTGTAGGTCCTTTCCTCATCCTCCAGCCCATGGTCCCCTCCCCAAGGAGGCAGCATGGCCTGTTGGCGCTCACCACCGCCCTGCCTGGTGCCTTCAGGGACCAGTGCTGCTCGGGGTCCTCGGCTGCTGTTGGGCTGCTCGGGCTCTGCCACCACGCAGGGCCCAGTGACAATGCCCACCACGGCTCCAGCACTCCTCACCCAGGGTCACAAACCCCTCACGAAGCAGTGCCAAAACCGATGTTAACCCAGGAAAAGTCTGAGTGACAGGGCCAGTCCACAACACACATTCTGCCTGCTCGGTTTAAAACTCATCATAAACTGGATTTTCTGCCTACTTTAACATGTCTTCCAATGGAAGCTGAATGTCTGTGCCATCACTTTCAATCTGCCCCTAGAACAGCTCGTCTCAAGACATTTTCCATGTAATACTTTAAACTTACTTACTTTCAATTTAGTGTTAGGTTCATTACATGATGTTCTAAGCCACTGAAATGAATTGCCTAAAAATAATTTGTGCAGCAGCTGAAGGAGGAGACTATAGCTATAAATGAGTCCATCTTTTGAACTTTGCATCCTTTGCTGGTATCAGTCAGCTGTGTGTGTCTGTGCGTTTCTGTACCTGCAGCATTCAGCATCATTCGATGTAATGGTTCAGAAAATGTAACAGGCAGCAGCGTCTGTGAAGTCCTGCCCAGTTCCACCGCGGAGCCGCAGCAGCCGGCTGAATGAGCAACCTGCCTTCGTGGCGCTCAGCGCCGCAGCACCGCATGGCACAGCCCAGAGCTGCTGGGGTGCAGAGGGCACGCAAGTGCTGCCTTCACCCGGGAGATGGCCTGTGATCCGAGTAAGAAAGCATTGTGTCTCTTGCTAGTAAGTAGCAGAGAGTAAAAAAATACTTGGTTTACAAATTGCAAGTGTAAATAACAAATATTTCTATTTGAAACTAATCAGTAATTTCTCCTGGAGGTACCGCTCATCTCCTGACTTTGGTAAGGATCTAACACACTGCTGGAATACCTCCTTCTGTCTGCCAGAACAGAAATAACCTTGCTTACTTCCCCGAGTGATAAATCACTAGTCAATCTGCACCTGAAATGGAGAGGTCATGGCCGTGCTATTTTTAGAATCTGCTAGGTTGTGATAACAAGAGTTCATCTTTATCATGGGAGAACTAATATCTTTAAGCTTAACGATGTCCACAGTTGGATCCTAGCTCAGCTGCTAATCACCACCATCATCTGCAAGAAACAGCCACAGCAAAACTCTGAAGGACCCTTTGATAATACAAGTGGTA
Organism: Stercorarius parasiticus; assembly: GCA_013396915.1. NCBI lineage: Eukaryota > Metazoa > Chordata > Aves > Charadriiformes > Stercorariidae > Stercorarius > Stercorarius parasiticus. The sequence continues at coordinate 421,883 of VWZL01000611.1, read as the reverse complement.
CCTGCTGATCGCTCTCCAGCAAAGCCTTTTCCGTAGCACAAACCACTCTGCTAATTTTTACTGCGAGCAAGCGTGCAAACGACCAGGATTTCAGAGAACAAATACCCTATGGAGCAGTTTGGAGAGCTCAGAAAGTTCCCCTGCTTTTCTGCTGACGTGCATCACAAGAAGCTCACCCAGGGGCTGAGGTCGGGGTAGGTGCTGTGTGAGCGGTACCACCCCCGCACACAGCCTGGGGGCTGCGCTCCAGGAGACGGTCCCCAGCTGACCCGCTGGCTCGGCAGGCATTGAGGACGTCCCAACACGAACACGGTCCTGTCCCTTCTCTGGGCGCCCAGCTCAGTTCAGCTCCTCCGCCCCGAGTAAAGGAGCTGCAAGGCATCTGTCACACCAGCACCCAGCCGCGGCATCCACCCCCAGCCCAGGGCACCGCGTCTCGCATGCCGAAAATTCAACTACCGACGCCTTGCTTTCCATTTGAATTCATCATTCTACCATGGATTTTGTCCCCTTGGATGGAAAATGTATTTGGATTTATTTTAATCTATTTTCAGCGGGAACTAGTAGACAAACCTTGCTTGTTATCAGGGAATAAACTCCAGGATGTGATAAGCTTCCAACTGGAGGCACGGACATTCATTAGATCAAATGAAAACCCTCTTCCAGTCAGATGGGACTTAATTAAGTTGATTCTGACAGGGAATTAAAGGTCTTTGCTGGGAGCTCTGTTTCTGGTGTCGGGGCTGTATCATTGAAGCTAAACATAGTACTTCCCGAGGCAGTATTAGTACAAAATATTTTGGACAAAATTGTTAGACTGAGATAATCTTGACATTGTTCATCTGCAGGAACCAGAGCCGCAGCTGAACCTGGTTGCTCCTAGTGAGGTCTTATCATTAACAGAGTAACACGGCAAAATTCGAGTGCATGGAAAACTGATTTGTTTATGCTAAAACTAGCAACAAATGCAGAAACAAATACAGAAAATAATCCTGCGTGCTGCCAGGGCCGGGCAATGGCAGCAGCTATCACCCATCTAGACGCGGCGACTATTTCAGAAAATCCTCGTGTAACCAAACAGCAGCACCAATGCATTTTTAGTAAAACATCCCATTCGCAGGTCTCCCGATTTTCTATCAAACTATAGCTTAAACGGACTGCCCGCCTCGTCTTGCCCTGCGGGTCTGTTGGGGACAGGGGCTCTCGACTCCTGGGAGGTGCCGGGCTGGTGGCACAGCCGGCACAGGAGAGCATCGGAGCTGACAGCCCCGGCCCAGGATGGCAGGACCGGAGCCTGGAAGGGCCCATCCTGCCCCAGTGAAGCCCCTCACCCCCCGCCAGCATCAGGGCAGACAGCAGCAGCTCCCCCGGGGCCAGCACCGCTCACGTTGCCCCCCCAGCGCTCACACCACCAGCGTCCAGGCGTGCAGAGGAGAAGTGTAATTAGTAATTTCCAGGGAGGCCAGAGCCTATTACAAGCACGTCCCTTGTTGTTCCCCAGGGCGACCTACGGCTCAGGGACGTTTCAGACCATGGCGGGTCACAGGCTCACACCGGTCTCTGCCTTGCGCAGGCTGCAAGGCAAAGGCACCTGGATTTTAACAGTCTTTCGCAGCGCCACCGCTGAAAACTTTGGGCTTTACCTATGCCTTTTCTTTTTTTTTCTCTTTTACAACTATGCACTGCACAGACAATATAAAATGCAATTTCCCAAGAGTAAGGGCCTCGTCTCAAAAGAAGGTGTAGAATTATTGCTTCTATTGTCCACACTTTGTTTGCACAAAGCTGTGGTTAATGGTGAAGATCATGAGTCCACACATATCACAGGTGAACGGCGTGGCACCACGAGCACAAAGATCTTCAATACAAGCCAGTCACTGACACAGGAGGAGCAGGGTGAGTGTGAAAAATGGCTCTGATCCAGCAGGAGAAGGGTCATCGAGTGTCTCTCAAGCACACATGGTCAGCACCGAACAGACGTAATCATACAATATCCAACAATTTCCACTGAAAACCCTCAGTGATAAACAATGTGTTCTCTTACAGACCATCTTCTAGAAATGACTTCAAAGCTTTGCAAATATTAATCAGCCCCACAACTCTGTGAGGTAACACTTGGGCACCCGGCTCTGTTCCTCCCTCTGTTGTCAGTGAGAAAGCAGGTTACCAGATGTTACCTGAAGTTACCAGATGTCGAGCAATGCTGCTTTTATTTGCCATCCATGGCCTGCCTGATGCTGAACGGAAGACATCGGGCTTCCCTCTCCTCACCCTGCTGCCCACTGAGGTTCGCCAACAAGTGAATTACACTTTTTGAGTACGGCGATATAGTAGGTAGAGCACATTTAAACGCTGCTCTGAGTCTGAGTCACAGCCAGCTTCAGTCCAGAGCTCCCCACCCAGCACCGCAGCGTCACCCACCTCTGGTGACTCCCAGCATCGCTGCCAGCCCAGTCAAGCCTTCTCAAGCCTGGCAGGGCCCTGTGACGCTAATCAATTTGGGAAAATCTCTGCTACGAAGAGGGATCAGTACCATGGGAGCTCCCACCCGCCGGCCTCGGGTGGATGATGCAGCGTCCAAACACGGCACTCGACATCGGTCCCTGCCCGGGGGGAGGAACAGCCGTTTCTGGTGGCAGATGACGCGCTGTCAGAGCAGCATCCTCCTTACGCTGGTTGTCGCCTGCCTGGTACAGCCTGCATCGGGGGAATTGTTTGTGTGGCGGAGACGGGAGAGCCGGGGAATCAACAAATGTTTTAATATTCTGGAGCAGTGCTCTGGGCAGACCGTCCGGCTGCCGCTGTGGCTGCCAGCACACAAGGTGAGAGTGCTTCGTCCCAGGGATGGGGGACACTGTCTGGGGAGGGGACAAGGAGCAGTGTCACTCCCCCAAAATGGCCATCGCAGCAAAAGCGACTGCGGGACACCCAAGGGCTGCCGTGGTCCCTTCCAACACACCCAGGTGCAAGCCGAGGGTAACAATGTGGATTTTAGCAATTGTGCTGGGAAGCTGCTCCCCACTCTAATGAAAATCTGGGGGTTACTTAGTTCAAAATGGAAAATGCAAACGGCACTGTGGGTTGTGAGCACAAGTTTAGGCTTCTTTCAGAAGGGGAAAAAGTGAAAATACTAATTAACCTCAGTTGTTGGAAGAACGCCCTGCAGAAACGTGACTCAGAATGGGTCACAAATCATAAAATAATAATAAAAAAAAGGACCACAATGCTCTGGGGACATTAAGCGATTACAGAGAGTTGTTATTTGGCTGATTTTCACACTTCATTAGCATATGCATAATTTAACAAGTGAACGTGCTGAGGGCTGGCAAGACATAAGAGCCACTTTCTTGAAACACGAACTGTAAATTGGGATGGCCACAGTTAGATATTTTTTTTTTAAATCATGATGGAAAAGCAACAGACATCAATTCTAGGCCTTCAACAGCAGACACTGACTTGCAGGGCCTGAGGAGCACAGCGTTGCTATGGCAGGGCAGCCCCTCCTCTGGAGCCAGGCTGCGACGGGGCCCAGAGCGCCCAGTTTGACATGGCTGGGGACTACTCCCAAACAGTTTAACCTAGAATTAGATAAATCTAGGCAAAAACACCACCACTGCAGAGACGGGGGGGCTTGGGGCGAGGAAGCTCTCCAGGCATCCTCAAGCATTTTCTTTTCCTTTCCCGCTTTGTGGCTGAACAGCCTAGCCCCGGTTTATTAACACCTATTTTTAATCCTCTCCAGAGTGCTCTGCTTTACCAAACCCTTTTTTTGGGGCTTGGTTTCTCTGCCTTTTGATCTGCTAATTGGCTTTCACTCTCTCCCATTCCTTTTAGGCTGCTTCCATGTGCAAATTCACTCCTCCGCGGCCTGATCTGCTCCACCATTCCATCAGGGCTGCCTGCGCCCCTCCCGGACCCCCACCTCTCCCCACTCCCCCCAGCCCACCCGCCCCACGCTGCACCGGTGCCCCAGGGCTTGCCATGGGCAAGAGCCTCCCTGGCACAAACCGGGGCTCCCACACCTACTCCAGACAGGGCAGGGGGAGGCGGGGGGGTCTGCATGAGGCTTATGGCCGGTCGGTGTCTCTGCAGCCACCCGTGCTGGGGGAGATCATCTCCCACTGCCCCGTCAGCAGCGGCCGCCCCCGCTTGCCCAGCGCCCGCCTCAGGAGCAGTGGGGACGGCACTGACACAGAGGGCGGATGGATTTTTGGGAGCTACCGTCAGAGCAGGCGACCTTCCAGCACACTCATTCCCCTTCCAGCGGGGAGAAACGAGGGCAGGACACAAAGACGGTTCATCTGTACCAAGTCCGCCGCGTTTACATGGAAGCAGCAACGCCCAGACGTACCATCCCGTGCAGGGCCCTGGGCTGCTGCCAGCCCTGCTTCGCGCCACGGTGGCAGGCAGCCGGCTCCATCAGCTGCAACACTGGGGAGCGACATCGCACCGAAGGCCTGGCAGCCACCGGCTGTGTCCAGTGGCACCCCAGGAGGCGGCCCAGGCCGCGCTGCCCACCGCAAGGTACCCCAGCAAGTGCAGATCCCACGGGGGGCTCCTGCAGTGCCCCGGCGAGAGAACACCCGGGAGGCTTAGCATGAGACCTGCAAGCAAAAGGCAAAAAGATGGTTCAAATGGTGGAGAGACGAGCCTTTTGCAAAAAAAATAAATCTATCGCTCCTTTTCCCCCGCAATCTGTGGCAGCCACATTTCTAACAACCGTTCTAGACTGTAGTTTCTCCATATTTTAACAGATGTTCTGTTTATGAAACTGCAAGAGGATTTAGGACTTACGAATAATGCCAGGAGGTCTGGGAGATGTTTCTTTATATGATTAACTGACCACAGGCCATTTGTTTTACAACAAAGATGCTCAATGATCCATGCACACTGATCTATTCAGACCCTGTCTATCGTAATGGTTGACGTCTCCCTGGTACCCTTCATTAGCATCCACACAACGATGGGAGGGATGCAGATCATGAGAGCAAGTCCCCATTGCTCTCCATGATAGTCCATTAGCTAGGGCAGAATTGATCAGCAGGAAACCCAAGACCATGACGAGGGAAACCTAACAACTGGCAAACCAGATTTCACCAGTCAGGCAGGTTTGGTGAAGTCCCACTTTCAGGCATCCCTAGCACTCTGCTTACTGGGGCAATTTTGCACGTTTCACCTACATTTCTGATGTTAGATACAATGATATTTGCTGCAAAGCCGACAGGGCAATCTCTCTACTCCCGCACCGCTCGCCCCATGGGACCACCCCCAGTTCGGGAGGGCTTGTCCCACGCCGTGGGAGCCTGTCGCTGCTGCCCAGCCCAGCTTTGTCTCTGCTAATGAGCCACAGCAGCAACAAGGATCCCAGGGCAGCCTCCCAAACATAAAGCGAGGCAAAAGCTGACCCTTTTAGCTATGAGTCTCTGAAGGGGATAGCACCTTCCCAGGGCTGTAGTGCAAGTGAACTGCGGGAAGCAAATAATACTCTTGTCATATCCCAACGCTCCCTGACTCTGCAGCTGAAATACCGCTGCACTGAGGCGGTGTGTGAGAACTGGCAACTGGATCTCACTCTAAGTGAAAGTGGAACTGACAAATGTATCTTAATTGTCCAAATTAAACAGCTGATGGTGAGTACCTGGCATCATCCAGGTAACACGTATTTGCTTTCCATAAGCACTTGATTTTGATCAGTCTAAGCTCCAGGAAAGGCAAATGTTAATGACTGCTGGAAAGGTTATTTTTATTCTGACTTCGGCTCTTAATAAACGAGCAAGAAATTTTATGACTAGGAAAGAACTTCGAGTTTCTCCACCAAATGAAACACACAAATGCTTGGATGGCACTTAATGTTGTTTTGTTTTCTTTTGCTGCACATAAATAATTACGAGTGAGGATGCAGTACTTTGAAGTTGAACTTACGAGTATGAGCAAAGCCACAGTGAGAGTAATAAATTATGCAAAACTATTTGTGCTTGGAATGTCAATGTTTCAAGATGATGCAAATAGGCACTTTTTGAACCTCTTCTAAAAACCCAAAGAAGCCTTGGGACCAAACCATATGGTTCAAGTCAGCTACCCATAGCAAGCTTAATGCTTCCGCCAGCCAGCACGGATTTGGTCAATTAGCTTATTGATGTGTTTATGCAAACACAGAGAAAAAGAGTTGGGGAAAGTCTCCTTGATCTCTCTCTGCCAAACTTACTGAGCACCACAGGACTGAGAAAATGTTAATCTAAAAAAATTAAAAAAAAAACAAACAACAACAAACCAAAACCCCTGCATCAGTCCCAAGCGCCCCCACAGGCAGAACTGATGACAGGGCTTGAGCAGAGCCGTGTCTTACCAGAGGTCAAAGTGAACAGGCAAAACGGTCCCTTCCGACCTCAAAAAATCTATGAAATCTTCAGCAGAAAGCTGCCGTATCGGTTACAGTTTATTATTATATATCTTTGGCTCAGGAAGAGGAATATCTAATTATACTAATTGCTTCTGGTTTGGGAACGGACCCTTTACACTTGGATAAAGGTGCCTATAAACAACAGTGTTTCTGCCCGCTCAGGCTGCGGGTCAGGTTTTAAACGGTCTGAGAAGATTAACTTTATTCCTAGTGAAGAATTTAATTACAGGAAGTGATTAGCCAAGTGCTCCCAGTCCATACAGCCGCAGTACCAGCCGCTCAGGAGCGTGCGCGATTTCTATTCCATGGGAAGCCCGAGAACGGCAAAACTGAAGCGAAGCTGTTTGGGTTTTAAGTGATACCAGCAAGACCTGGATCTCCACAGGCCAATTACGACATGCTGACTCAAGCAACATTCAGCAGGGCTGGAAAGGGGGGAAACCAATAAAAAGACAGCAGGAGACTGAAACTCCATTTTAAAATACAGGAATAACATCATTTTATAGGCTTCTTGTTTTCTAATTGCAATGCTGCAAGAATCAATGGCTTTTGGAAAGTAAAAGAAACACACACAGTAAACTGCTTGCAAACCCTGCTAGCCAGAAAACAATGCTTGCCGATAAATATAAATATTATTCTCCCCATCTTTTGGAGGGGGATGGGACAAAAGAATGCCTTGAATATCTCCCATCTGCTTTAACATTTTTCACTACAGGTTAATAATTGTACCAGCAGCTATTCGCTAAGCAAGGAAAATCTGTAATTAAATATACCTAAAATAGCCTTCCAGCCTCCAAATAGCACTGCCAAGAGCGTAACAAAAGCTAAATCTGACAATCTAGCCAAGCTGTCTATTAGCATTCTCACATTGGAGGTAACTGAGTGCAATGGCTAAAACAAGCTTCTATTTTCATGTACTGTCATGCAGAGAGACTATTTAAACGGCACGGGGAAAGGCATCCCCTGGAGAAGCCCCTCCAGCTCCTGGTGCCTGGGAAGCCACCGGGCGTTTCAGCCCTGGCTGGCAGGAGGGCACCTCCACAAGGACAACTGAAGGCCACAGAGCAGCCAAGAATAAATGCCACCAAAACCCAAACATTAACTTTGCAGAATTAAAGTCTTTCCAAGCACTCTGCCAAGACAGGATTTTTCCCAACAAACTCTTCCCAAAAGCTTCATTTGGATTAGTTAATATCATCATCCACTGGGAGCATCTTCCTGTTTAATGCATCTGACCGTACTCGCATTCTCCCACGCTAACCTCACCAAAGAAGTCAAGTCCATCAGCGGATGGCAAAGCATTTGCGGAGTCCAGCTCAGTAGTAACTCCCTCAGCTGTGTCTGCGTTACCACCCCAACACGGCAGTGCCCGTACCACCCACCACGACACAAAGCTCCTGGACGCCAGGCTGATATCAAACAGATAAAACGTCTTGAGACTGACTTTGTAAAACAGCACTGAAAATTACTCCTCTTTCCATCTGATAGCATTGCTGCAGGTTTATCCTAACCAGGCAGAAGGGACAGGGTTTGGTGAGTGGTATCCAACAGCCGACGGAGGAGAACTCGCAAGGACGGTATCACAGTGTATTTTTCTCATGCTAAATACCACTCCCATCTCCGCACGTGCACTGAGAAGGTACTGCTGGGCCCAGGAGCCACGAGGCCACCAGCCCGGTCGCCACTGCCTGCAGCCACCACTCTGAGCCCAACACACTGCACATCAGCACTCGGGTTTTACAGGGGGATGGTTTCACTTGAAGGCCTGAGACTGCATATGCAAAGGAAAAAATCCTGCTTTTTCTGGCAAATCCTAGTCCACCAGATTTCATCGCCTTGTCAATAACTTCACACATTGTCAGAAACAGATTGCAAGGAAAGAAAGAGGTTTGGTGAGGCAGCAGCTCTTGAAAGATAGAGAACAAAGTGCCACAGAAGTCAGGAATTCAGCTGTACAATGGTACTTCAAACCAGGGCACGTAGCCTCTCTGGAGTCACGACGGCCATTTCTAGCCAGGCAAGTGAACCGTTCTTCAGCCGCCGCACTACTGCTCTGCAAAGGGACCAGCCACGAAGCAGAGCGGGCGGCCATGGTGTCCCAATCGCTCCCCGGGGCCAAGCCAGGGTTTGTAGACACAGCGAAGGCTTTGGGCAGGGTGCTTCAACCCCTCGCAAGGGCAGAGACGGGACAGGACCCCCGGCCCCATGAGGACAGACGCCTCCCGTGCACAGGGACACAGGCATCCCTAAGGAGACGCCTCCCTCCAAAAAGCGTGAGGAGAGGTAAAATGAATCTAAAAACAACCTTGCAGTTTTAACAGCAGGTTTCTCTCTTAAGAGAAAGCAGAGCTCTCTCTCAATTAAAGAAACAAAGCCTTTAAGAATAAAGCTCCAAAGCCTCGCCGGTTCCCATGGCTGCGTGGGTCCCTGGCAAGGGGAACCACACCAGACATGAGCACAATTTGGAGCAATTTCTGGCAGTTTCTCTCTAAATACAGCTCTGCGCAGAGTCCCTCCTCCTGCCTCTGAAGGAGGTCTCCATCTCACCCCACACTGCTCTGCTGCTGCCCAGCCCTTGGCACATCCATCGCTGGTTCCCCCGGCCCGGCGAGGAGCTGGAGCGCCAGGAAAGGGCAGGTTTGGGTGAAGGGAAAGGGCAAGAGCAAGGTTCGGTGCAGAAGTCCCCAGCAACAGAAACTGCCCTCATCTTTCTGCCAGGGGCAGGAGTTGGCCCCTCAGAGAAGGTCCCATACATGACCTGGGTCTCAGCAAACACAGAGAGCTTGTGGGATTCACAGCTGCTTATCCCTTGAGAAAGAGGGTCCCAGAAGTGCTTGTGAATATTCGTCTGTCCTTCTGCCTCCTCCCACAGGTAAAATATCCCCGGTCAGAAAAGGAGAAATGCTTCTACCTGCCACATAGAAAACCCTCATGCAAAGAGGGCAACTTGCACTTTGACTGGTTTTAGCTGTTCAAGGAGATGGTAGGAAAGGCACAAGTGAAAGCCCGCAAGAGCCAACCACCTCAAGCAACACAGACCAGCTGTAGAGCAACAGTTCTCCTGTCCTGGTGCTGTACACCGCACGGGACATCAGGACTGTACAGCCAGAGGCATGAGGACCAGGATCTCGCATCTGTAGTTAACAGACAGACAGTTCTGGTGACAAAGCACTGCAGCTGCAACTGTACCATCAGCTACATGAATGATGAGGGGATGTGCTGGTTGGAATCCGCGTGCCAGGACACTAATGGGCAACTTCATAGAATGGTTTGGGTTGGAAGGGACCTTTAAAGGCCATCTCTGCCCTGGGCAGGGACATCTTCAACTAGACCAGGTCACTCAAAGCCCTGTTCAACCTGGCCTGGAATGTTTCCAGGGATGGGGCAGCCACCACCTCTCTGGGCAACCTGGGACAGGGGCTCACCACCCTCACAGCAAAGAATTTCTTCCTAACCTCTAACCTAAATCTCCCCTCTTTCAGTTTAAAACCATTCCCGCTCCTCCTATGGCTCCCCTCCCTGATCCAGAGTCCCTCCCCAGCTTTCCTGGAGCCCCTTTAGGGACTGGAAGGGGCTCAAAGGTCTCCCCGAAGCCTTCTCTTCTCCAGGCTGAACCCCCCCAACTCTCTCAGCCTGTCCTCACAGCAGAGGGGCTCCAGCGCTCGGATCCATGCAGAAACTGAGGGGTGGCATTTGGCCCCGAGAACCTAACTTATAGCATGCCTAATTGTATTAAGGACCACACAGCGTATTGCTTTATTTGTAAATGAGTTTTAGGCTTCAGAAGCTGAGAATCCCATCTGCAAGAGCAGACTGTTGCAGGATTCAGCTATTAATAGCCACTGGTACACACTTACTTCCAGCTGAGGGACACGAGGGGGGAGGAGACAACCAGATGGAGATAATGCATTAGAGTGACACAAAGCCAAAAAAAGGATGATCCACTTCCCCACATCCTCACACACATCTCAGGCTTGCAGCAGGGAGCAAACAAAGTGTCACATGTGATTAACTCATAAACATCCTAATTAGAAAGTTCTTACATTAGATCAAATGTCCAAACACGACAAGACTTCATTGTCTCCTCCCAAGAGCCCCGTGCAGACGAGGTAACACTGCAGACTACAGCTCTAGCTTCAGAGCAGCATCGCCAAGATCCGGGCCCAGACTGGAAGTGCACTAATGGGTAAGAATCAGTAAATCCATCCCTAACATATGAGCAAGAAGCCTCATCTCATTTATGAAGTGATTTGAGACCTGCTAGCGAAGCAGTGCACGATGAGAACAGGAATCCTGTTCTCCCATGGATGCGATGGCCAGACGTGTGTTCCCAAGTGCCTGACTCAGGCTGTGCCCGGGCACCAGCCTCCCCGCAGGGAGCATTGCCCTGAGGGGCACCGCGCCGACCATCTCAGACCTGCCTGGAAAAACAGATCTGGCTCCACTGACACAAGGGAGAGCCCCGGCTATCAGGTCATCTCTGTGTGGCATCACGAACGCAATCTTGGGCAAACTAAATCAGTTAGTGCCGCAAGTATTGACCTTTGACTTTATTTTTATGCCTGATGACTAATAAAAGATTAGTTCCATTGCTGAAAAAAGCTTAATAACCTGTTACTAGCTGGAGGCGCTTCATCGGTAACGCCAGGCTGCTGTATTTTGCAGGACTCCTAATGAAAATATTACATCAAGGTGTCAAACAACAGTATGAAACCGGATCCATAACCAAAATGCTTTGGCTGCAGGGAAACACAGACCTAGCTGGTACTGGGGGAGAGGGGCTTCCAGCAGGACTTTGGATGGTCACTGGATGTGACCATGGTGCAGATACCTCCAGGGTGCCAGCAGCACAACAGCCCATCCGGCGCTGGGCCAAGCTGGCCGAGAGATGGCTTCCCCCAGCTTTCTCCCCCACACACAGCCCAACACACTTGCTAGCAGCAGTCCAGAGACTCCTCACAGCCACTGTGCCTCCAGCTCTCCCCCACCACCCTCCCCCAGGCTGCTTTCGACTCCGACACAAAGAGCAGAACAGACACAAAAATTACAGGCTCGGAGCATTGCTCCATGCAGTTTCCAGCCTAGCAAAACTCCTGGGCTCGCAGGCATCGCCAGGGCAGTCAGGGTCCCATCGCTGCATGTGGCCATGTCTCCGTAGACGGAAATCACACTGGTCTGGTGGCTGCACAAACCCGCATCCCAGCGAGCACAACTAAGGCTAGAGTGGAGGGACACCTTCTCCAAACTTAGCCAAAATTCAGCAGTACGTCACTGTTTGGAGCTGTGCAGATCCCCATTCACTCCACTGTCTTCTAACATAATGAGTTTTTGCAGAGGTAATTGCTGCAGGGATGCTTGCAAAGATTTTGATGGGCCTATGCCATGGGACTCTGGCTTCTGCCAAGAAACTGGGCAAACAAACCAAGCCACCCCTGGATACCTGCATTATTTGTATCCTCCAGCTGAGAGCGTTACCCCTGAACTGATCTTCACAACCAGAGGCAATCACAAGCAGACATCTGGCATACCACTCCTGCGAGCCAGAAATTTCCAGTGGGGAACCAGTTACAAAGCAACACTGCTCATGCTGTTATTATAATTAAGGGTCTGTCAGCCTACTGCAACCAAGGCCAAGTTTATGTAGGGATTGTGAGGGAGAGCTCTCAGAAACCACCTCTCTAATTCTCCCTCTCCCAGTCCCCCGATCCCACACAGACGCACGTTTCCATGGACAGCTTGTCAGCCGAGGTTGGAGCAGTCTCCACCTCTGCCCTCTAACCTCCAGCAGCAGACTGTCTCTCCTGCTTCGAAACAGCAAGTGCAAGGGTCCCGAGTCAGGAGTCATGAAATAATCTGCTTATAATGGGGGCTTCCTCTACCTGCCAGACAAGCGGAGATCAGTTGATACACATAGGCTTGGAAAGGAATTAATTTTATATGTATCTACCTATAAGTGTTCAGAAAATTCAAATTAAACGTGTGAAATGTTTAACTCCCTTTTGTTACATCTCGTGTGAATTGTGCACCCCACTAAAACGCTGTGTAAGATGACCTCCTGCTGCCGGTGGCTGGGCAACAGCCTTCCCCCTCCCCTGGACAGCCCCCTTGTCTCAGTGGAACAAAGGCCAACAACGGTCACAAGAGCCCTTTCGCTGGTGCAGGAGACATCGAGTGTGCTTCGTTTTCTCAGTGCAGAGCTCTCATCCTGACATTCGGAGAGCTCGTCGGAGCTGCACAGCCCAGCTATCTGCAGCTGGGACACACAATGGTATTGTACGACAGAACATCATGAGGTGCTTCCCTGAAAATGAAGTGGCTAAAGAAGAGAATTAAATTCTCTGAGCCCCTCACAAGGGAGATGGGGACATGCATGAAGGGCTGAAGGGGCATCTGAGTTGTTCACTGCTCCATCAGAGTTTTATTACAATTTTCAAACCAGAGTAATAGCTAAAGCTGGACTCCAGCAGCATAATCCCTCAACAGACGCCCAGACAGCAGGATGGTGACAAAACCAGATAAAGAGGGAGCTGGGCTCTCCCAGTAGCTCCCAGCCATTGCAGAGGTTTCCCAGCCGCAGCAGACATGTGCCCCGACTGGAGGCCGGCACACGGTGGGAGAGCCGTCACCGGTGTCCCCTCCTGCCTCGAAGGTTGTGCCATGCACCCGAATTCCAGGACACCGCATTGGGCGGCAGCAGAGCGGCGGCCCCAGGGAAGCAAAGCTCATTTTCTTGCAGGCAGTTCCACACCGGCTGCACAGCCCCACACCTGCACACCGCAGCTCTCACAGCGTTTTCTGTGGGGCTGCCATGCCCCAGGAACGCCATGCTTAGAGATGGGCACCCTTCCTGGCAGTAGGTTTGTGCGCGAGCTGCACCACGAACACCAGAATACAAGCACTTAGTGTGCTGCAGTGTGCATCTGAGCAAGTTTAATGGGTAGGAGCCAGGTGTTGAACAAGCTCCAGCCTCCCCCCATTGCCGGTCGGCATCTGGCGCCCATCAGTCTGAGCTCTGTGGCGAGACGGGTTCATCAGCTGCGCCGTAAACAGCGCGAGGTGGAAAGACTGGCTCCTCCGCACTCCCCTGACCTCCCGCCCCTGCTCACTCGGTAAGATTTACTCAGCCCGCAAGTGAAGCAATCTGTCATCCCCGCTAATGCTGCTCACCCGCTGCTAACTGCTGGGGGATAGTGCAGAAAGGAGTTGTCAATAGCTGGTACTCAATGTTTGGTCAAACGCCTGCGTTCTCAGACAGGTTGCTTTCCATCAGCCAGATTGCTTTTCCTTTACTCACGGAGCCAACAAAGCGAAGGCAGGGAGGTGCCGAGTGACTCACCCCAAGGCTGCACTGCTGATTTCGGGACTACCTGGTGACACAGCAGCAGCCGGGCAGGTCCTGCAGCTCCACTGAGGCCACAGAGGCCAGCAGCACTGCGCCAGGACACGGCTGGGCGCTGACCATGAGACACCCAGAGCATCGCACTGGGCACCAAGTGCCTGCCGAAGGTGGGTGTCACCGCGCGCTGCTGCTGCAGGGCATCGCTCCGTCCCTGAGCTGAAGGAGGTCCCAGTGCCAGGGCTTCACCCAGAGAGGTGCGGACTGCAGGGCACGCACTAAGTAACAGCTGAAATACCTTTATCTTGCTATCAATGTTTATGTCACTGAGGACTTTTATATCAAGAATAAAAACATCAAAATGAAGCTTAAAACAACCAGCAGTCTCCCAAAGTCTACAAAACCTTGGAAAAGCCCGTACTGGAGAAACCACGTGTGTGGGGCTGGGCTCGCCGAAGCTGCAGCTGAAACAGCAGCTGCTTCAGGATCTGGGGCTTCTCCCGATGCCGGACTTCTTGGGGAGCTTGTTATCGGCACTTTGGATAGTTTCCACTTTGATACCCCTGCACTCAAACGAGTTGCAGATCAAACCAGGCAGCCAACAGAATTTTTAAATTAAACTACAAAATAATTTAAAATCCCCTTTGAGGATGTTATCACAGGGTTAACACCCACTCTGGCTTCAGATAACATAGCAGCAATAAATGGTAATGTGCACTATGGAACATGATTTATTTTTGCTGAGCAGGCTCGGCATCTATAAATCTCAGCACTTTTAACATTTAAAGTTGTTATTCCAATGACAAAATAGACATGAGGGAGATAACAGTCTTTATCTCCATTAACGTTTTATTGTTATTCAGAGAATATGGATACGGACTGATCCAAGGGTAGGAAAATCACAGTAATTTGTTTGCATACTTGGGAAGCTGAGATAATGGTCATGTTTTATGACTGAACTAGGGAATCAACTGAAACGCAGGACAGAGAAGATCGAAATGTGAGATTAGTTGTCTATTTTGGTTTCTGGTTTCTATTTCGGTTACCTTTCCATTCACAGGATCTGCTTTAGCACAGCATTAGGAGAGATGGTCCATCGCGCACTGCTGAGCAGCTGACTCGCTGCATGCGAGGAAGCGAGGAAACAGTTTTAAAGGAAACAAAAAGGCTGCAGAACAGTTGTGTGCAATGCAGACAAACAGCGTTGCAATGGAGGCAGGATCTTTCTGCATACGCCAGCCGCTTGAAAGCGACTCTCCGCTCTCTGCCCTGGCCCAGCTGACGGGACTCCTGCAGCCCCCGCCAGGCTGTGATACAAAGCTTCAAACCCCTCAGGCATTCTTTTTCCTTCCCAAGGTACATATCGCACTGCAAAGTACCACAACACCCTTTGTAAGCTGGCCCTGAAACAAAGTGAGCTGAAGCTGCGGTGGAGCTTGATTACAGGAGGCTTAAGTAGTTAAATACTGAAAAACAAATCAAAACAGAAAACACGCCAAATCGCAGAGCTGCCTGCTTGCTCCCAGGACCGGCTGTGCCAGGGAGGGACAGGCTTCCCGCTCCCACAAGGACCAGCCCGGGGGTCACAGCCCCATCCATCCCTCCTGGCAGTTGTCACTCGCCTTCGCCGCACACCAAAAGGCAACATGAGTCCTGCAGCCGCCCCGCAGCAGGCAGCTGTGTTTGCTCTGGGGCCGCTCCTCGTCCAAACTCCCCGGCCGAGCACTCTCGGGAGGTCTCACCCCAACCCGAGGCGGATGCGACACCTAGCAGGGGCGGCCGCCCTGGGGTCTCCTTCACATGGGCTCCAGGCAGGGACCACACGGCTCCTCTCACCAACTCAGCAGAGCCACCATCCCCGAGGTGAGGCACAGGCAACTCCCGGGGCATCCTCCAGTGTGAGCAGGGATGGGCAGGGATAGGCAGGGTGCCTCCGCCAGCCAGCACGAGCACTCACGACAGAAACCCAGGTCTGAGACAGGCCAGCCCTGCCCAGGCAACACCATGCCACCGGACAGATTCAGAGGACCAAAGAGCTTGGGACGAGCTTGAACTTGACACAGGGAAGGCATTGCTCATGGAAAACACCCAGGTTAGAGAAAAGCCTCAACAAAAAGGCAAAGCTATCATGAAGGGTGCTACCTCTGATTGTTTCACCCGCTGCCACCTTCCTCGGCTCGCCCTCGCTGCGCCTGGCAGGCAGAGGGGCTGCAGCTCCCTCAGGTCGGGAGCCATCGCCGTCTTCGATTGCAACGGCAGAGCAAAAAATCACCCCAACTCAGTTAACTGCTGGATGCCACTGCACACCTCATGGGGACCTATGCAGGGATGTCAAGGACGAGAATAGCACCCAGGACTCCCTTCAGTCACTGCCGCGCTGAGCGAGGTCCTGCCTGTGCTTCCCGAGCGATTCAAAGCCCAGCGGCACGGCCCAAGGGGAGCAGTACCATTCCCTGCTCCCTCCATGACGGCAGCTGCCTTGGGAGAACAAAACCGCTCAATCAAATGTTTCCCCTCAAGAAATCAGACTCACAATGCATCAGGAGAAAAATAACCACTGGTGCTGGAACAACTGCTCTGAATGGAGACATTGACTCCCAACAGCTCAATCTGGCCTTTCCTGGGGAGGGCGGCAAGGACGCAAGCTGTGCACCGCGTTTCTCGCAACATACGAACAACGCATCCAGTGTCTCCACATCTGGGCTCCGGTGCCCAGTGCTGGGGCAGGATGGCTGTGGTTGCACCTCGCCCTTTCCAAGATCTCTGGGGCTGGGCACGGCGTGCCCGGGCTGGTCCTGGGTTTACTGTGCCCTGGCTCCCCAGCTCCAGGGCAGGGCACACCGGTCCCCGCACTCACGGGGACTTCAGGAGGGCCTAAGGAGCTCAGGTGCCGCTGTGCAGGGCTGCCGGGTATCTGGGAGCCGCAGCAGCACTACACAGAGGTGCCAAGACGAGCAGTCCGTGAGTGCTTTGGTGTTCACCCACCAGCTCCAGACAGACTCGCTGAGCAGCAGCCCCACCATCGCTGGGCACCCCGGCTCCCCGCTCCAGTGACGGGCACTGCTCGGCACACTCCCTGCCATACCCAAGCTCTGCGCCAGCCCCGGCTGCGGCGGGGGCTTTGTGCCAGCTCAGCACATTGGTGTAAGTGCTTCCAGCTCCCGGCGGCAGCCACACGGCCAAGATCAGGAGGAGCGGGGAGGAAGCAGCTGCTATTTTTAACCTGCCTGATCAGCACCCTGCCACGTCAACACGCCTCAGCGCTGCTACGTGTGCGGCTCTGCGCGCCTCACCTCTGCGCCAGCCGGCACGCTCCTCTCACCAACCCACACCGGTGGCATTTCCAGCAACCCCAGCAGCTGGGACTTACACTCTCAAAGGATCTCTTCCACCAACGTTTATTCCCACAGCCGACCCCCACCAAGCCCGCTGGCAGGGGTACGCCTCTGCTCTAGCTCCCAGAGTTTAGGGTACCTGATGATTACCTGGCCTGCCACGGCGTTTGCCATGAAGCCCTACCACCTGCTGCCTTTCCAGGCACAGGATCTTGCCAGTTCTTTGGGAAGGAGGCGTTAGGGCTTTGACAGAGCCCTGCAGGATCTTGTTCACACAAGCGATCACGAGAACCTTGCCCAGGAGCAAGGCCATACCGGGTCAAACCAAAAGCACATCCAGCCCAGTATCGCGTCTCCAGCAGACAACAGGAGATGTACACAAACAGGGCACGCACGTAACGTGTTTCCACTAATATTCTCCAACCCTCTAACAACATTCAGCTCGGGGACCTCCCAAGCCAGAGGTGGTCCCTCTGTGTTCAGCAAACCTTGGCAGCTTTCATGACGACCTTGTCTGGTCTCTTTTCACAGATGCTAAAAGATCCCAAGGGTTGACTATCCCACGGGAGTTTCCCAAGTCTGGCTACTGCTCCGCCGGACCTTCAGAAGTTTCCCCACCGGAGCTGCCCGTGCCTCTGCCCAGCGTGGCCCAAGGGAGACCCTGGCCACGACACGCAGCCCCACACACACCGATGGCTGCAGGACAGAGTGGGAGCACGAAATGCTTTGCATCACCTGCCAGCCTCCTGGCAGCTGGCAGCACAAGCACAACAAGGTCACGCAGAAACATCACCCCAAGTGCCCGAGGCCTCTGAGGAGACACCAGGCATGGTTTAGTGATAGTTTTTGTCAGAGTTAGGTTGATGGTTGGACTCAATGATCTGAAAGGTCCCTTCCAACCTAGGCAATTTATGATTCTATAGAGAGTAGGCATTACCACGGGAGCTGGCTGAGGAGCAAGCACGTCCAAGGGAGGCACAAAACGGAGGAAGGCACAGAGGGGACAGGACGGGACTGGAGGGGCATGGGGAAAGTCACTGTGTTACCCCAGGCCTCCACCACCACCTCACCGAGTCCCACAACGCCATTTGGAACCCTGCTGTCCTGTGCCAGCAGCCAAGGCTTGCCGTGCGAGCCCCATGGTGTGCCCCAGGGCCCGGGGCTGGAGGAAGGACCGGTGCTGGGCTCTGACCTGACACAGCTGGTCCCCAGAGCAGACAGAGCACTACAGCAACAGGACTGGGGCACCGCTGGGTGCTAAGGCCAGACCACTCCACGTTGCTGCCAGAGCCTGCTGGGAGTGATCCAGGTTTCCCCAGCGTCAGAGCGGGAGCGGGTCCCAACCTGGTCCTCACACGGAGACGGGGAGGGGGAGATGCTGAGCCCCATCCCCTGCAGATGGGTGTGAGCCCTGCAGAGGCCACCACCAGGGACTTGGCGCTCTCACGGCCCATCTGCGATGGGTCAGAGTCACATCATTACCCACTCCCGGTCCTCTCAGTAATCCCTAGATTACAGAGTCCCCAGGCACATCTATTCTCTCATTAATCTGTGGATTAAAGTATCCCCAAGTCGGCTTTGACGCAGTGCACTACAAACGGCTGAGTTACACTGCTCTCCTCGCAGTGATCCCCGGATTAGACAGAAGGAGACGTGTCCGTGGGTCCTTCCGACCTGGCTGGAGCACAGGCTCAGGGAGAGGAGGGGAGGTCTAAACATAGGACATGTATATAAATAAAAAGCATAAAGGATGGGACTGTGTTTCATAATCAAAGTACTTATGTGATAAAACAACAACTTCAAGGAGGTTCCTGGATTAATTAAATCCCAATCCAGATGATCCCCAAACAGCAACTCACATTTGCAACAATAAAAATACCCGGCAACTCTCATCCTGAACCCAGCACTGGGGGAAAACACCTCACTTTGTGCTGTTCTGGGGACTACACATAGATTTTTTAAAACGTCACTGTTGCTACCACAGCAAACTGACCCAGAAAGTCAAAAAACTTTTAGGGACACAGCACAGCACAACCTGGGCTGTGGGTCGGGTTCAGCCCCAGGCTTTTTCTGAAACTCAGCCATGTAAGGACAAGGCAGGAACATGCTCCCCACAGGGCCCAGCCCTAGAGGCAGGAAGGGATGGGAAAGCCCCCGGGACGCGGGCACACGGCCAGACACACAGGGAAACTGGTGACCAACTGGCCAGGTTTTAATCACATGGACCGCTTTTCTCTCCCCAAAACAGAACAAAAGAGCCTGAACTTATTCTCTGCTGCATGCGGAGGCTGCTTACACATTCGACAGCTCCCGGGTACCCAAGGGCCCTGTTGGGGCAGAGGAGGACCAGCAACACGGCTCCTTCCTGCAGCATGACGGCTGGGCAGGGATAAAGGTGGATGGGAACGACTGAGAGAGGCAAGGGGGTTACAGCTGGAAGTAACAAGATTAAACTAGGAAAAGGAAATGAAGGATTAATGATAGATTTCTCAACAGCAAAATCTATTCAGTTTGGGAAACACTCCTTAAGGAGATTAAAGACTCGCTGGGGCATCAGCCAATGCCCTGGGAAAAGGGGCACATGGGGAGCAGCCAAGCAGTGGCCAGGGAGCGGCTGTGGGGCATCATGGCCTTTCCACCCAGCCACAGCCGGCATGTCCCCGAGGCCACACGTCCCCAGTGGGGTCGGTCCCATGCCCTGGGGGGGAGACACTCCCTTGGTGGGGCCAGTGATGCCCCACTGGGGGGGCGAGGGTGGCCAGAGTGGGGCCACACTGTGGCTGTGGGTCCTCCCAAGGGTCCTCCTCCAACAGCACAACCACCTGGCCACAGACCACCTCCCTGAGTGGCCCCAGGTGAGGCCACCTCTCCTCCTCCAGGTTCGTTGCTGGTAACTGCAGGTGCCAGGGAAGTACGCGCACGTGTATCGCCTACAGCTGTCACCAGGCTTGGGGGCATCTGTGCTACGATGCTGACAGCCGAAGCACACACCCCAAAATGCACACCCCACCCACACACTTCTCCTGCTGCCGCCCTCCCCAGAGCAGCTCCACAGCGCCCAAGGCGCAGGGCACCCCTCACACCCCATCACACCTTCCTGTCCCTTGTACCAAACCGGCAGGAAGGGACGTGTCTCCATGCAAAAGGGTCGCCCAACCACTGCTATCGCAGGGCCAAGCTCTGCAGGCTCTCCATGTGGAGCCCAGGACACCCCGCAGCGTCAGAAGAGGGTAGGGACAGAGTTGGAGGGAGAATCCTGTCCCCACCAAGGGGGGACGTGCACAGCAGCCATGCTCCCTGCCAAGCTTGCAGGTGGTGGACAGGGAGCTCCAGCCTGTCCCTGTCCCCAAGCCAGCCCTGCGCCGGATCCACCTGCCCCAGGAGGGACCCACCTCCCCTGGGCTAACACGGTGCTCAGCGCCCTCCTCTCTCGAAGACCCTGCCCCGCAATGGAGCGGGCATCTATGGACATGAAACACCCTCGTTCGTTAGGCGTTGTCCCACTGGGTGAGCTGTGACGGCCACCACTGCTGTCCCACCCCAACCCGCTGAGCACCCGGACTCAGTCATGACTGTCCCTCATCAGGGCAGGGAGTGCAGAGAGGGGTATTCATGCCATTCCTCCTTTGTTTGGACGTATTTGCCCAACTATAAGCCACGAGGAGGACTCAGAGACTTGCCAGGTGGACAGCAATGCTACACAAAAACGGTCACACCCACAGCTTGAAGACGTCAGGAGATGGGCGTTTTGGGGCAAGTTACTGGAAATGGGCCAACTTTGGGGGGGTGAAGGGCCCTTCAACATCTCTAGCAAGCACATCTGAAAGGGAAGCCTACTCAAATGGTTTGTTTGTATTCAAATAGTCTCAATTTGTCCCACTTTTGACTGGGCACTCAGCAGAATTGCGAATGGATTTATGCAGCAGAACAAACCAAGCACACTTTCTGAACGTTCTTCACGCGAGCCCTGCCGCTCTGGGGCAGCACGGTGAGGTCTGCGCCAGCTCACGACCTCGCTGGCATCACCCCAGACCCAGCTCACCCAGGTGCGGAACCCTGCACACCGCATCTCAGCAACTTCATATTCCCTGGCAACTGAAGTCGAATTAGCACAATGGCTGCACTTCCTTCATTAGCAGTACTCCTGAGCACCGCACAAGAACAAGGCATTCAAGTGTGTGCTTTTGAAATACCACCCTCACCCCGCATCTGCATAAAAATACCAGACCCATTTAAGCGACACCACCCACCACCGCTTCACTAAACAACACACGTAACCCCATTTGCTCCAGCAGCTGACACACCAGACACCTTCATTTCCAAAGCAAGTCTTCTTCTTCTGAATGGGAAGGATTTTTGTTTTAAGCAGAAGACAGGTTACCAGCCACATCGTTTTAGGCATATGCTGCTTTCACATGTGGAAAGAATAAAAGTGAATTATCTTCCTTAATTTTTTCCACACTAGCAAGATCTACCATTTCAAAGTACATCCAGCCTTCCTCTAGCAGAACAACTGCATGGAGAATCCAACTCAACAGCATGAGGTGACAAGAAACTCATCTGATACACAGCTCATGGACCTCCTCCAGCCCCGCCGCAGCAGCAGGGACCACCCCGGCTCAGACGGTTACCTACTGCACAGACACCCTCGGATACCTCCTTTCTATGGAGGGGTCGGCTACAGTTTTCTAGTACAAAGCACAAGGCTCTTCTGAAAAAGCCACCTTACAGCTTGGGGAAATTCACCACAGATGGACTGATCTTATCACTGAAATCTCAGGCTGGAAAATCCCCAGACCTCCTGCTGAAATCACCAAAGGCTCATCTCAACCCTTCATCCTTCCCAACCAGGGAAACCGAGTTCTCAGCAGGTCACATTAGGGCAGCTATCTTCACATTTTTTATTTGCTGGCTGCTGCTGCTGCCTTTATAATGCAGCAACGGGAAATTCATCCTTCCATGGACCACAGCACGAGGCGATACGAGCCAGGCGGCTGGGAAGTTTGGGAGCTCAGCACCATCCTGGCCGCACCAGCCTCTGGGAAGCACCTCACACCAGAAACATCCCTCCACCCCTGTGCTGGCAAACTGTCTGCGAGGAGGCCAGCGTGGCCTCACGTGTCCCCCTGCCACCCAGCCCCACAGCATGAGAGATGCTGGAGAGAGCAGCGGAGCCAGGGATGTGCCGGGGTGTGACCTCCCTTGTCTCTGGGGGCTGTCAGTGCTGAGCACTTATGTTTCAGCTACACATGAGCAACGTGAACTTGACGTGTATGATCATTTTCTTTGCCCACCAGGTATCCAAAGCTTTCCATTACTGTATTATGCCTGCCAGACAAACCCTCCTTTAGCCATGTGCTGGAGTCATAGAATTCCCAAGGTCTGGTCCTATGCTGCTTCCTCTAGAGCCTTAGGAGAACGAAACAGTAAGGGGAAGCCTCCTCAGCTACTAATTAAGCTATTAATGAGCCTCTTCAGACTCTCTGGTGTGGAGTCTGGTTTTTGAAGTTTCACGCAAGGGGTCAGTGCCACTGGGAGGAATGGGGGGGATGTGGTTTTGTTTTGCAGCAGCTGCGGCTTCCTCCAGAGGTAAGGGAGCAACGGGAGGTTGTGATGGAGCTGGTGCGAAGTCAAGAGCTCTTCAGCTGCAGAAGGAGAGCAGAGACAGCCGCGCTGTCCCCATCCCTCCATCCCACCTCGGCTGGCAGCGCCTGCCTCTTTGTGGCAGCTGCAGCGTCATGTGCAGTCACAGCTCACCTTCCCGAGCCGAACATGGCCACACTGGCTCCTCTGCTCCCCGAGACACTACAGGGGAGCCGCGGTCAAACGCACCCACAAGCTCAGCCACGGCTATGACATTCTGCGTGTCTAACAGCTCTGGCATCTCCTCGCCTCTGCAACACACAAGCCACAATACGTATTTCTTCCTGCAGAGGCTTGTATGAAAAATAGCCCTCAGACAACTATTTAATTTCTGTAACAAGAATTGCACTAGCATTTACCGTATTTCCTAACCTCGGGAACACAGCCACACTCCCTGGCTACCTGCGGAAGCCACCGATGCAGCCATGCACTAACGAAGCGCATTTTCCCACCGCGGCCGCCGCATCCCCCCGGCTCCCAGGGAGCCCCGCAGCCACCGGCCGCTCCGGCGGGGGACGGAGCTGGGCTCCCCACGCTTCCGCCGGCCACCCCCGCGGCGGAGCAGCCCGAGGGTCCCGGCAGGTCCCGGCGGGGCTGGGGGCTCGGCCCCGACCCGCCCCGGCTTCCCGGGCGGGAGGAGCGGG